>JAUMHI010000063.1:7764829-7780735 GCA_032359435.1 Enteromius unitaeniatus | reverse complement strand
CATGCGAGATCCCATATGTAACGTCTCCGTTCCCTCCTTCAGGGAACGAGGGTTACCGTTGTAACCTAGACGTTTTACTCTATTTTCATCAAATAAATGTAGTGTAGGTGAGCATAAGAGGCGTTTTTAATATACTATTTAATATACTATTTTAAAAACTATTTCAAAAAACTCATGCTACATGATATAAAATATATAAAAAAAATATGAGTAGTTAAAACCTATATACCAATATCAATATATTAGTATATCACTAGACTATTATATGTAATATCTACTATATCAATATAATAAGTGCACGATTGCAGGGTAGTACATATATTTGATGATGTGTTTGTAGTACACTTGGCTTGAAATAAATGTATTTTAAGATGTTTAATTTTTCTATGTCAGACTGCATGGAAAATAGCATATGGGTTTAAAAAAACACAAGGGAAGTAAACAAAAATCTCTTTAATATAATAAAAGAAAATTGTCCGTCTGCATAAAAACGGTCTGGTCATATTCATAACTAGAGATATTTTGTCACATTTAAGTTCACAAATTATCCATTTTAATGTTTGAAATTTATAGTAAAATTATTTTATGTCTATTAATGCACCACTTTATTTTGCGTTTAGAGGTCTAGTGTAGTTCACACTTACAGTAAAGCTCTGTCTGGGAGCTCTTCTCACACATTCATGCTGTTTGTTTGTGTGTGTCCCTGTTTAGAAGAGAAAGTGATGGCGGATGATGAATTCACTTGCGACCTTTTCCGCTTCCTGCAGCTGCTCTGTGAAGGCCACAACAACGGTGAGCTTCCTGAGATCTAGACTAATGCTTCCGAACATCTCAGTACTAATTTTGTCTTTACACACACAATAACAATTTCACTTTTATTCACCAAGGACAGGTTAAACTGATAAAAAAGTTAAAGTCCTTGTACACTGAGTGAATTCCGCATGCATTTTTTTTCTGTTTATGTATTTATTTTCTCATATTTGTCATCCTGTCCTATCAAAATGCTTGTAATGGATATAAAAACCCAGTAAGTCAAACCTTGAAGAAAGTTTAGGAGACATCTGTGTAAACGTGATTTGTGATGTGGAGCAAGTATTTATTTTTTAACTTTTGTTTTGGATGTGATTAATCGTTTGAGAGCACTGATATATCACTTTAAAATGTAATAATATTTTACAATATTTCTATTCTTTGCTTTATTTTTATAATGAATGCAGCCTTGGTAGGCACACTGAAAAACTCATTTCAAGGTGGTACTAAAAAAGTGTGAAATACCTAATTATCTAAAAGATCAGCTGGTTTTGCATCTTTCTCCAGATTTCCAGAACTATCTACGCACACAGACGGGCAGCACAACTACGATCAACATCATCATTTGCACTGTTGACTATCTGCTCAGACTGCAGGTATATCTTCACCTCGCCTGTCTTCCTCTACATATACCAGCACCAAAAGAATTTGGACACTTAAAATGTGTTAATTCCATTGCGTTTGAGAAGAAAAAAACAAATAAAGTCAATAAAGTGAATATTTGGTTAACAATTTAGAATTGGTAACACTATTTACTGTGACTTCTCCCTCAATAAATTCTTAATGTGCTGCTTATTAATAGTAAGGTAGTTGTTAAATTTAAAGTGCCCCATTATGCCATTTTAAAGGTTGCTTATATTGTTTTATGTGTGTCTTAAAACAGGTTTACATGTATGCAAGGTCAAAAAACACTTTAGTTTTCTCCAAAAATAGAATTCACTTTACCCCATTTCTAAATGATTCGTAAACGACTCTTGTGAAGCAGTTCGAAGAATCAGTCTGTCTAAACCCCTCCTTCCCGTGAGCCCTCACTGCTGTGATTGGTCAGATGGCGTTTCACCAAAACCTATAGACGCGAATATTCATGCTAATACGCAACTAATAGGTGTTACTATATATTTGTCCTCACTCTTGTTTTCTGTCTCAGGAGTCTATCAGTGACTTCTACTGGTATTACTCTGGGAAGGATATCATTGATGAACCAGGCAAGAGGAACTTTTCCAAGGCGATGACAGTCGCTAAACAGGTTTTCAACAGCCTGACAGAGTATATCCAGGTACTGACTTCACCGCTATATGCAGTCAAGCTCTTTCAAACTTGCACGTTTACATCTTTAACATATATCTGTTTTTTTCACCACAGGGTCCTTGCACGGGTAATCAGCAGTCTCTGGCTCACAGCAGATTGTGGGATGCCGTGGTGGGCTTCTTGCACGTATTCGCACACATGATGATGAAGCTAGCACAGGTAGGAACAGACGTTGAGCGCACACACCCCTAACATGACTCATAAATCTTATTGTATTGATCAATTTTATTACATCTAGAAGACCCCGGATATTTCCTGGAAAGGTTCCAGCAACACTGAATCAGTTCCATCTGTATGTTGGTTTATTTTGACGTTAAAATACTTGTCGTTGAGTTTTGCCTAATCTAAAATCAAAACTTTCCCTTCAAACATTTCACCAGATTTTAGGCCCGTTCACACCAAGGATGATAACTATAAAGATAACTATAAAGATACTGATCTAAAACTATTATAGAATAGCAAAGTCCACACCACAGCTATAACGATTAAGACACAGGGAAACGATATTGCTGCAATCGCACTCAGAATGATTGTTTCCAGCTGATGAACGATACAAACATCGATAGCCGATCAGAATCCATCCTGCGGCAGATGAGTGTGCGCTTAAAACACAATATCGTTCACTGGTGTGGACACAAATATTGTTATCTTTATAGTTATCATTCTTGGTGCGAATAGGGCTTCACAGAGGAAAACAGAGAAAATTTTTTTTATTTATTTAACTAAAAATTTATTTATTTCTGAAGTATTGCTGCAAAAAAAAAAGAATGAAATTGTGTTTTACCACCAGGACTATTTGGATATTAAATCAACTGAAAGCTTTTCTGAGATGTTCCAAATGTTAATTTAATAGTGTTTAAGTTGCATTGAGCAGAATAGAAGTTAAATACATGTCATACATGTACATACTTATGTATTCTATATAAGTATGATTGGAGTAGATTAATGTAGAAGAATGTTTTCTCTGTTTTGGAGGTTGCATTATTTTTTGCACTAATTAAAAATTTTTTTTAAGTTACTGATCCATTTACTAATTTGGTGTTGACTGTGGTTATTAACTCCTGAGTCAGTTTTAACCTGTTTATGTCATAAATTATAGATTTACTGGAGTATTAAAACATAAGGACACTTGGGGCCGGTTTTACTAAACAGAGCAAATTTGTGTAAGTACAGTACATTGAAAAGAACTTGATCCCAATAAGTTTTAATATATCTGGTATTGTGTGACTCCTACTAGTTGAGGGTTCCAAGTCGTCTCCTGTTGCATGAAACAAAACAAATATATCATGGCTTTGTAAATGCTATGTTCGATGGACAATACGTGTGGAAAAATCCTTTCCCTTCTTCCATTTGCTCTCTGTTCTCTGCGGTGCCTTCTCTTAGCAATAAATACTGCAGCCATTTCAAGTGCAAAAAAAATTTAACACATATTTTTGCTGGTACAAGCTGTTGGGAAAACAGGCCCTTGGTTGTTAAATTTTTATTTTTTTTTAAATGTAACTACTTTTTAATTGCAGTTTAAATAAAGTAGAATTCGTCTGATTGTGTTGTTTATCAGTTTATTGGTTGATCGCTATTGTATTTCACACATTAATGTTTAGTCCAGTATCGCCACTAATCAATGAATTCCGTCAGTGTGACTGTTGATGCTCTAGTAATCTTTAATCATGTGTTGTTTCTCTTAACCTCTGTGTTGTTTGATTTTGTTCTGTGTGTTACACATCTGGTACTTGTGTACTGCATTTTTGTATTTCTCAAAATTGAGAATCTCTCCTACTCTCTCAGGCTTCAAAAATGTGAATATGGCTGATTTAATTGTCTCCAGTCTGTCGAAAGATCAGTGCCCACCTGTCACTGGTTGGTCCATAAAAACTAATGGACATGGTTGTGTTTTATATTACAGGTGAGGCCAAAAAGAGGCCAACTTAACTGTAATGAGCAAATTTTTCAACTAAAAGTACTTAATTTGAATATAATACATCTTTGCCCTGGTTATCCGAGATTATAAAACCAACCTTATCTCATGAAAGTGTGTATAAATAGTATTTAAAATAAAAACGAAAACGCATGATACAAAATATAGGATTAGGGTTTTGTAGTAGTATCATCCGTATCATACAGTATGTACGCAATAACCGAGTATTATATGCATGCCAAACAATTGTATATATGCCAATTGAATTTTTTCTTGTCAATACCACAAGTTTTCTTTTTTATTTTACAAAAACTTTATTTACACACATTTTCATGAGGCTGGACTCAAAAACTATAAAAATATCTTAGAGAGTGGGAGATAGTGGGAACACAATCAATACAAAATACAAAAATGTATTAAAAATGTTGATGGGTAACATTTTTATTCTGATGTGTAACCCTGCCAGATGCACCCTGACCCTGGACTCCGAAATGGCGTAAGGATCTTTGTTTTTGCTTCCATCTTACACACTTGTACACTGCTTTCCACACACATACACAGAACATAGAACAGTTTCTTCTTTGCTTCCTGTATTGCTTATATGTCGGCATGTTTTCACTTGTGTTTTTTGTCATGTACATTCCCTCTGTCCCCACTGTATCAGTGATGAATTTCTGAAAGCAGTCTTAAGCCCGTTGGATTTATTTTGATATATTGGAGCTGAGGGAGGTATCACAATGCCGTTTTCCTGCTGCTCACGTGAAGAGGAAATTTTTTTATTTCCCTCGACCTGCACTGTGTTACTCTTTTCATATACATACAGTCTCAAGAAAATCTGTATAAAACTGCGTAAATCTCACAAAACCTGTCAAGATCACTTCTGGTTCACATTTTAAAAAGTAGGAGATAATTTAATGTTTTATTTTCATTGCAGAGTGTGTATATGTGTGTTTTTTCAATTAAAATGAGCCTAAATCAAATTATATTCATTGTAATATTATATTAGGAACCTTTGAATTTAATAGAAATTTGTTTCCTTGCAGCAATATACCATTTCTTTTTTTTCTTGCTTTTGATTTTGCAGTTTTGTGAGATTCATCTAATCTTTCTTAATGTGTACGTGCAGGCCTTTGTGCTCTTTTGTTGTTAAACATGTTAGTGTGTATACTGTGTTTGCAGGTGTGCATTATATTGTTCTGTATAATGGACTGTTTATGTGTCTGCTGGCATTCCTTCATATGCTTTAGGACATTAGGCACATATAAAATGTGCATCCGAAGAACTTATATATTTATTTTTTATAGTAGGAATTACATATTCCACTTTATGGCAGTATTTTGCAGAATATGATAGTCCTCATCTATGTCAGGAGCTGACATCTGCTTCTGGCTGTTTTATATTTATATTCGTCTTTTAATGTCCCTGTGTCAGATGGTAGGTTACAGTATGTGATGCTATGTTTGTGTCTGTTCATAAACGCAAACCCAGGATCATTTCTGGAGTAGAACACATTCTGAGGTAAGCTGAGAGGAGGTGGAATTTGTCCCAATAGTGCCATCTCCCACATCACATAAGATTTTAGTTTTGCCACTAAAATCATAGTTAACCTGATCAGGATACATGGTGTTCTCTGTAAATCTTTTTATGGTTCCATGCTGCATATCATATTACCAGCAACATATGTGAACTGAAAGGTCCTTTTATGCTCTCTATCATTGAGATTTTGAGACATTTTTTGGATAACGATTTTTTTTTTATTTTGTGTGAAACAGGACTCCAGTCAGATTGGTCTGTTGAAGGAGCTTCTGGACCTGCAGAAGGACATGGTGGTGATGCTTCTCTCTCTATTAGAGGGTAAGAAATATCTATCCATCAGATTTTACTTTAATCTGTAAAGCCATTTAAGGGATTAGTTCACTTCCAGAAT
Source organism: Enteromius unitaeniatus (assembly GCA_032359435.1). Taxonomy (NCBI): domain Eukaryota; kingdom Metazoa; phylum Chordata; class Actinopteri; order Cypriniformes; family Cyprinidae; genus Enteromius; species Enteromius unitaeniatus. Next base: position 7,774,775 of record JAUMHI010000063.1, on the reverse strand, counting down.
TAAAAAAAAAAAAATCCTAATAATTTACTAACCCCATGTCATCCAAGATTTTTATTCAAGTCTTTATTTCTGCACTTAATAGGAAATTAAGGGTTTTGAGGACAACATTCAAACAAAGGATTTTTTTTTCCATATAGTGGACTTCACTGGTGGCCAACAGGTTAAAGATCCAAATTGCAGTTTCAATGAAGCTTGAAAGGGATCTACACAATCTCAGTTGAGGAATAAGGATCATTTTCTAAAACAATAAATGCTTTTCTTGTCACATTGGAAAGGTCGCATGTGACAGACAGAAGTACCAACATGCAAAGAAAGATCCTCTGTTGGAGTTTTTCGCCCTAACCTACCTTTTTGAATCATGTATTTTACTTTTTTTTTTAGAAAAGGAAAGATCGCTTCTGTAGAAAAAAACACTTATTCCTCAGGTGGTATCAAGTAGAGCCCTTTAAAACATAATTCGTCTTTGGAACACAATTTAATATATTTTGGATTAAAAGTTGGAGGCTTGTTTATTTACCATTTACTGCCAAGTAATGAACACTGTCAATGTCCAGAAAAGTACACGCTTCTCCTGTCAGTGGTTAAACTGTACCGTTATTAAGCTACGAAAATACTTCTTGAATAGAAAGAAGACAAAAATTGTTTCAAATTGGACCTTCAACCTGTTGGTCACCATTGAAGTTCACTATAGGGAAAAAATCCTGGAATGTTTTCTTTAGAAATATCATTGAAGGCATAAGGGTGATTACATTATCAAGAAACATTTTATTCTGGAAGTGAACTAGTCCTTTAAGTCATGATCTACAGCCTATTTTTTCTTACTACAGGTAACATTGTGAATGGCACAATCGCTCGCCAGATGGTTGACATGCTGGTTGAGTCATCCAGCAATGTAGAGATGATTCTCAAGTTCTTCGACATGTTCCTGAAACTGAAGGACATTGTGGCATCGGATGCCTTCCGTGACTATGTGACGGACCCTCGTGGCCTTATCTCCAAGAAAGACTTCTCCAAGGCTATGGACAGTCAGAAGCAGTACACTCCATCTGAGATCCAGTTCCTGCTGTCTTGCTCCGAAGCAGATGAGAACGAGATGATCAATTTTGAGGAGTTTGCCGATCGCTTCCAAGAGCCAGCAAAAGACATCGGCTTCAACATTGCTGTGCTACTCACTAATCTGTCTGAGCATGTTCCTCATGACACTCGCTTGCAGAACTTTTTGGAGCAAGCTGAAAGTGTGCTCAACTACTTCCGACCCTTCCTGGGTCGAATCGAGATCATGGGCGCTAGCAAGAGGATAGAACGTATCTACTTTGAAATCAGCGAGGCCAACCGCAACCAGTGGGAGATGCCCCAGGTCAGAGAGTCAAAGCGGCAGTTCATTTTTGATGTCGTCAATGAGGGTGGTGAATCTGAGAAGATGGAGCTCTTTGTGAACTTCTGTGAAGACACCATCTTTGAGATGAACATTGCCTCCCAAATCTCAGAACAGGAAGAGGAAGTGATCGAAGATGAGGATGAAGAAGATGAGGAGGGGAGCAGTGGTGGTGGAAATGGAGAGGGAGAAGGAGAAGAAGGGAATGGAGAAGAAGCACCACCTGAATCCAGCTCAGCCTTTGCAGACTTCATCAAGAGTGTAATGAACTTCATCAGCCTCTTCACTTTCCGCAATCTCAGACGCCGTTACCGCAAAATCAGGAAAATGACCATTAAGGACATGATTGTTGGTCTGGTCATGTTTCTCTATACTGTCCTCTTTGGCATCCTGCACTTCATCTACAGCGTTTGCAGAGGTTTCTTCATGCTCATCTGGAACACTCTCTTCGGAGGAGGTCTGGTGGAGGGAGCTAAGAAAATGACATTGACAGAGATCCTGACCAATATGCCCGACCCAACTCAAGACGAAGTGCATGGTGACCTTCCACCTGAGCCAGGAGCAAGAAAAGTTCAAGAATCAGGTGGAGCTGGTGAGGGAGAGGAGGGAACAGGAGTAGGAGAGGAGGAAGCAGAAGAAGGAGAAGAGGATGATGGTGGAAGATCTGGCTTTGGTCCTCATGGAGGTTTAGGAGATATGGGAGAAACTGAGCCAGAGGAACCTCCTACTCCAGAAGGCAGCCCACTGCTGAAGAGGAAGCTGGTGAGAAATAGAGTTTGGCATTTGTAGTTTAACCATGTTATCTTTGTTCAGTTACAGGAATGAATAATACTGCACAGGAATTGGTCACGAATTGCTCTGTCTGGAGGGCAAAATATTACTCCACAGTTTCCCAAAGGACCTTTTTTACCTGTAAAATTTTGCCCAAATTGTCCCAATGTGACCGCACCTGAAGAGTGAACCTTGCTCACCATGTTTCCACATTGTTCTCCTTCTGTTCTCAAATATAATAATGCTTCTTGATTTGTAGACTCGTAATCTAAATCTCTTAGTCTACATATTCTTTTCTTGTGGGTATTTCAGGTTGTTGAAGAAGGAGAAGGAGAAGGAGAAGCAGTAGAAGAGGAGAAAGTGGAGGAAGAAGTAGCCCCTGAACCCGAGAAAGCAGAGTAAGTAATGGGAAGCAAATTATTAATGACTTTCATTGGTGAATTGTTGTGAAGTCATGTTCATCACAATATAAACATTGTCTTGTTGTTGCTTTGACTTATCTTTCTGTTCAACAAAGTGCTGAAAATGGAGAAAAGGCAGAGAAGGAGCCAGAACCTGAGCCAGAGGAAAAAACTGATGAAGAACAAGAGGAGAAAAAAGCAAAGGCTAAAGCAAAGAAAGGCAAGAAGCAAGAGGAACAGGGATTTGAACTCTGGAATGAACTTGAAGTCCAAAGAATCAAATTCATGGTAATTACAGATATTTATCTTTCATGTAGAATGAATGAATATTGATTAATGTTTAATTTAATTATAATATGCTACATTATATTATATTATACTTATTACTTATCATTCATCACGATTGACTACAACTAAAAGTTGAAACACTTTCTCTTTTTCTAGAACTATTTGTCTCGTAATTTCTACAACCTGCGCTTCCTGGCTCTCTTCATTGCCTTTGCCCTCAACTTTATTCTGCTCTTCTACAAGGTCAGTATGATTTTCAAACTGGGGTATTTGGAGCTCCACATGGCCACAAGGGCGTGAATATTTGTTCTTACATTTATTCCACATTGACCAGATTTATAATGCTTTCTAAAGACTGGTCAATGAGGGGTTTAATTGCAAATTAAAAGCATAAATAAATAAAATTAAATTAAGACATATGACTGCCTTTGTATTTTAGGAATAGGGTCCCCCTCGCTTGGGATCAAACAGTTTGCGAACCCCTGCAATAAAATACTTCACAGCCATATGATCTGCTGTAATTTGAACAAATTTGACTCAATCTAGCTATTCCTTTCTAGGTATCTGACAGCCCACCTGGAGAAGAGGAGGAGTTTGAGGGTTCAGCTATGTTTGAGGGTTCTGGTATATTTGAAGGTTCTGCTGCTGTGTTTGAAGGCTCTGCTGTGTTTGAGGGTTCTGGGATCTTTGAAGGCTCTGCTGGAGAAGGTGAAGGTTCAGGAATGGAGGAGAATGGAGAGGAAGATGAGGAAGAAGGGTTTGTCTACTTCTTCCTGGAGGAGAGCACTGGATATATGCAACCAGCTTTGGCTTTCTTCTCTATCTTGCACACCATTATTTCCTTCCTCTGTATCATTGGCTACAACTGTCTGAAGGTCAGGAGCTCACTGAAATCTGTCATCATTTACTCACCCTGATGCCATTTCAAACCTGTATGACTTACCTTCTTCTGTGAAACATGAAGAGATAGTCAGTCCTGCTCGTTTACTAACAATGAAAGTATTAAATGACCACAGAAAGGACCAAAAAGCACCATAAAAGGGTCATAAATGTGCTCCATAAAACTTGTACACTATATACACTCTATATTCTTCTGAAGACTTCAGTCATGTATTGAGCAAATGATGAAATATTTATTTTGAATGGTGAAATATTTCTTTTCATTTCATCAGGTTCCTTTAGTCATCTTCAAGAGAGAGAAGGAACTGGCCCGTAAACTGGAGTTTGATGGTCTATACGTAACTGAACAACCAGAAGATGATGACATCAAGGGCCAGTGGGACAGACTTGTCCTCAATACACCGTAATAATATTATATTACACTAATTTATAAATAGATTAGCAAGTATCCCTGTGAAGACAATCTATTATCACTAATGGCATTCTTTTTTCTCCACTCAGGTCTTTCCCGAACAACTACTGGGACAAATTCGTGAAGAGAAAGGTCAGGAGCATACTACACCTGTGTGTATAGAATGTATTGAGAGATAACTGAGCGTGCCTATGGTTTGTCTATGTTGTAGGTGCTAGAGAAGTATGGCGATATCTATGGTAGAGAAAGAATCGCTGAGCTGCTCGGCATGGATCTAGCATCACTTGATGTCAGTGCTATGACACACGAGAAGAAGCCTCAGATTGATCCCTCAATGTTCACATGGTACAGAAAGATGCAAAATTGAAGTTATTGTCTTTTAAGGCGAGACACTACAGGTGAATAGGGTAAAATTTTTAACTTACAAATAGGACCATGAAACTTTACCAGTTGATTACTCACATGAATAGGAGAAAAAAATGTATTGCAAGTTTTTTTTTATTTTATGTTTAAATATGCAAAAGAGGCAATATCTCATTAAATATGCAGAAATTTGCATATAGTTCAGTAGATATATCTGAATATAGGATACAGCCAGGTGCAAAATGATTTTTTAATTTTGTTTATACACAAAATAAAAAAAAAATACAGAGGGATTTTAGGATATCTGCTTTCATTACCTAGGAAATCAAAATATACCATCCATAGCCTAAAAAACATTTTTGCCATATTTGTTCTTTAAAATGTCACATAACTGGACCAGGAATTATTTATTAACAAATCCCTCTGTAAATATCTTCAGAATACTAGTGAGAGTATAACTGGAAAGTCATTTTGAGAAAACGGCATTTAAAGATTTAGATACGGGAAGAAAGTTATGGTCACAAGTAAACAAAATGTTATAAAATAATCATTTTAATGTATTTTTTTTTATTATTTTCTTTATAGTATTTTAAAAGAACACATTTTGAGGGAGTGAACTAGACCAAAATCTCAAAATTGACCACCGCATAAAAAAACAATGTTTTTGCCTGTAGTGTCTTGCCTTAAAAGAAAGAGTCAGCTCTGAATCATGGAAATAAGATGTTTTTAAAATGAGTAATGTAATAACAGAACAGAGATTCTATTTCTCATTATAAAATTTTATTAATCCACAGGTTGACATCTATTGACATCAAATACCAAATCTGGAAATTTGGAGTGGTGTTCACTGATAATGTGAGTTTCAGTAAAGACACCAGTTTTTCTGAAGTTGTTTCAGTTAGGTGAGGATATTTATAGTAATGATTCTGTTTTGCTCTTAGACATTCCTGTATCTGGTTTGGTATATGGTCATGTCACTGCTTGGCCACTACAATAACTTTTTCTTCGCCTGTCATCTGCTGGACATTGCTATGGGTGTCAAAACCCTGCGCACCATCCTGTCCTCCGTAACTCACAATGGCAAACAGGTACAGCTTTTAGATAACATCATATTTGACTCTAGTCTCTTCCAGAGGTGAATGTTAATGTTGATGGTGACTGTGGTTTAGCTTTTGATGACGGTGGGTCTGCTGGCTGTGGTGGTCTACCTCTACACCGTGGTGGCCTTTAATTTCTTCCGGAAGTTCTACAACATGAGTGAGGATGAAGACGAGCCGGATATGAAGTGTGATGACATGATGACTGTAAGTGTTTCTCCATACATATCTGCATTTGGTTCTATTTCACTTGTGTCATTTCATGCCTGACCGTCATCATGTCTTCTCTCTCAGTGTTATCTGTTCCACATGTACGTGGGTGTGCGAGCTGGTGGTGGTATAGGAGACGAGATCGAGGATCCAGCTGGAGACGAGTATGAACTTTATCGTGTAGTCTTTGACATCACCTTCTTCTTTTTTGTCATTGTCATTCTGCTGGCCATCATTCAAGGTGAGGAACATTTTTAGAGAAATGTAGACACTGTGGGCAAGTTATTATTTAGTCAATTTAATGCTTAAAAAGTTTGGACATAACGTTACGAATTGATATTTGTGTCGTGTGTAGGTCTCATCATTGATGCCTTTGGTGAGCTGAGAGATCAGCAGGAGCAGGTCCGAGAGGATATGGAGGTACTTTCTCTGTTATCATTATTATTTTAATATATAAAGGAATAGTTTTCCATCAATTGACAATTAACTAAAAATGGACTCATTCAAGATTTAGTTCAGTTTGTTTCTTTATCAGAATATATTTGAAAGTTTAAAGGGGTCATATGACATTGCTAAAAAGAACATTATTTTGTGTTTTCTGGTTCTGATTTCTAGTTGTGTCCAATTTTGGAAGCACATACAAAGTAGTTTCACTTTCACAATGAAACACATCTCCGGAACATGGCACAGGCAGCAGCAACAACAGAACAGCGAGAATAATAGTTCTGCCTTCTTTCTTTGCGTAAACATTTGCATGGCATTATGCAGATATTTCCACAAAGTGATGTAGAGAAGTGGGGGCATTTTAACCAGACGTTTTAGGAAGTCATGGTCGAGTCTTAACTTTTATAAAGAATATATCTTCGGGTCTTTGCAACTTTAGGTTCTTATGCACTACCAGCTTGCAACACCTTGAAGGAAAAAGGAAAACTTGAAATCGCTTCATATGACCCCTTTAAAAGGGTGATAAAAACATCACTATAATCGGCAAGTAAACCTCCAGTGCATTGATTAATGTTTTATGAAGCAAAAAGCTATGTGTTTGTCCATAAAGGGGTTTCAAACTGTCACTTCTGGCTAAAATATAAACCTATAATAAAACTCTTCTTTTAATACTTAACTGAAGTATGCAAAATGTACATGAGAGTCTGTTGCACTGGGATTAGAAAATCTCAACACATCATTACCGCCACTCAACAAAATTAGACCTATGCTTTGCTGCGGAGATTGCTGCGGAGTGCTGCCACCATACTTTGTAGCCAGCATAATCAGCAAAATGCTATTTAATTAAAGATTTCCAGCTGTGAACACTATAGATACAAACCAAATAACTAAGATACTACCAACCAAGATACTAAACGTATCTTGTGCATCTGAAATCACATGCTATGTAAATAGGTACTAGATAAGAAACAAGCTTTAAATTTGTTAAAAGTACACTTAATATAGTTTGAATGTGTCTTATGTATACGGATGTACTAAATCCACCATGTTGTCATAACATTTCATCAACAAATTCTTTACTGTGGCCTCATGGCCACTCATGCACACTTCAGAATCTGTGTGAAAGAGTTGGTCATCCTCGCCTATTGTTAATAAATACTACAAATTTCGACAAGCTGTTCATTTTGAATAATGTTTTTTGGCTAAGACGTAGGAAGGAAGTTGGGACGTTCTGATGCAACGATTAACTAGCTTTCCCAGAGATATTCTATTCAAACTTTTGTTTCGCCATGACATTGATTGACTTTAAAAGAGAAATCAAGGTGCCCCTTGTGGCAACTGCTGAGAATTAAATATGTACTTGTGTTGCATTATAGAACGTGGTATTAAGATCTTTTTGTTGTTTTTTTTCAAAGACTAAGTGTTTCATCTGTGGAATTGGAAGTGACTACTTTGACTCGACTCCGCATGGCTTCGAGACGCATACAATGGAGGAGCACAATTTAGCCAACTACATGCAAGTGTTCTGTTTATTTAGAAACCACCAGAGCTAATATTTGGTCCTTTATTTTAAAATTATGTTTTTTTTCTGCCATAGGTTCTTCCTGATGTATTTAATCAATAAAGACGAAACGGAGCATACAGGACAGGTTGGTGTTGTTTTATCCTTATCACTCTCCAAAACTATATTTTCATTGTCTCAATATTTTGCTGAATTGTATGGTAATTAAGTGTATTCATTAGATTTCACTTTCTTTCTAGGAGTCCTATGTATGGAAAATGTACCAGGAGCGTTGCTGGGACTTTTTCCCAGCTGGAGACTGTTTCAGAAAGCAATATGAAGATCAGCTTGGCTAATTCAACAGCCTTGAACGTGTGTTTGTGTACAAGTATTATTTTGAGAATGAGGGTCAAAGAGGGAGTTGTGAAAAATAGCCAAAAGAAGGGAACAAGAGATAAATGACCAACTGTAGCCTTGATTTGACTCTCACAACCCTCTTCTGCAGCCAACACATCACACAGACCACACAAACACACTCATAAACCTTAAAACCTTTGATTTTCCTGCGTTTGACTAAACAAGAGAGAAAAAGAACTAAGACTGAGCAACAAAAGAAAGTTTTCTACAACTGTATATACACACTACATGGCCTTTACCTATCCACTAAGGACTTTTTAAATCACATCAAGCCAAAATGAACAAACACCCCCAAACAAAGCCTTCCTTTCCTCTCTGTTTTGTCTGTCACTACCAATCTAAAAAAAAAATCTCAGTGCCTAATGATTAATCTTAACAGTACAGTGAGGATTTAAGTATGATTTAGTATGACAAAGCTTTGTTTATGTTTATTTATTCACGTATACCACAGAAATATAGCCATACGAGTGGTAGCATCCTGCTCTGTGACTTGTATGTAGAGCATTTTGACAAATATCAAGCCAGGCTTTTTTCCTGGCGCTTCGCGCGAATGTGAGAATGCGTGCAACCGAAATATCTTAATACCATTTCATTCTTGAGAGGAAAGTATTACAACCCCAATATTTCTCTCCCTACTCTGTTTCAAGTTACAGAGAATTACAAATGGCCTCATGAGACGTTTTAACTTTGTAAAAATGTGAAACCACCTGTTTTGCACTCAAGAGTCTTATAAAGGGACGCCATATAGCACACACTTCCATGGAGTCCTGCTACACAATGCTGTACTACAAATATAGAGAGGTGGAGAGAGTTTGTGGGTCATTTGTTTAATTAAAAACACCCTCTCTAGATTTACATGATGATGTCCTTTTACTCTGATTATGGGAAAGAAGTACTATCATGACTATATGCACAGTATTATTTATGTTGCTATACTGTCATTTAAGACCTTGAGGTGAGTTGTGTCATTCAGATAGCAAGACTGCAACTTAATGTATCCACTTAAATACATAGATGATATATTTTTGTTGGAGCTCTAAATAATTAAGATACTCTGAACTCATTACGTCACAAGTGAGTATTTATTATGTACCTTTTTGGGGGGGGGGATAGGTCAGAATTTAGAAGAAAAGTGGAAAAGGAATGTGAGCTAGATTAAGTTAACTTAGAGGTAACAAAGACAATGTGTTTTTGCCTTTTAGATTTTTATTCTTCTTTTTGGTGAAATCTCATACTTTATTTTTGTCGAATATAGGTGAAGTATGTAGTCGTAGGTCTCTTATATTTGTGCATCAGACGTCTCCAAGCGACTGAAACAAACACACATGTGAATGTTCCACCTTGTGCGTTCTGCTGACATGTTGTGACAGCACATTGAGAGCGTGTGTTGAGGTCTTTTGGTGTGTTTTGCTCTGAGAGCTCACAGAGGGAAGAAATCAACTGTCTTCTCTGGATCTGACTGTGTATCAGGCTGAATCCTGTGTTTCAATGCACATTAAACAGATTCCAATATTTTAAGAGCACTGCTGTCTCTGTCTTTTGTGCTTGATTTGTAGGCTCTTAAGGTCATTTGTCATTCTTTCCAATCAAAATGCTTGTTACGGATGCCGAAAATCAACCTGATTTGATTTTTTTATGACAGATGAAAGTTTCACAGGCAGTGTGTAAACATGATTGACCCGACGTCAATTAGGCAGAGGTGTAAAGAGTACCCGAAAAACATACTTGAGTAAAAGTACAAATTACTTACTGTAAAAATGACTCCAT
>JAUMHI010000063.1:7729064-7741269 GCA_032359435.1 Enteromius unitaeniatus | reverse complement strand
GTAACCATTAAACTTTCTGGTTTGCCAAGACCTCACACCTGCTGCCCTTATCGTGTCAGTTCTCGAAGGTAAACTGGTTAATTTACAAATATATTTCAGGTGGGAATGACAAAAAAGACCTAATCCGGACATATTTCCTTATCTGCCATTAGTTAGAAAATAGATTAAATACATGAAAAATCAAGACTGATGTAATGTTAATGATAATTCTGACAATGATTTGTTAGCATGACAGAGCCACAGTATTTATATTTAATATCTTACATAAAGTTGTCTCTACATGTTAAAGATATGATTTAATATTTATGTTTTGGCATCATTTACGTTTCCTTATGTCGATCTAGAAGACTTTTGTTCATCTTCAGATATCTGTTATGAAATCAGGAACTTCATGATGCCAAAACTTTGATGCTTCAAAAAGTTTCTGAAGACATGGTTAAAGAAACTGTTATGAATCATAAAGTTTAACCAGTCAAAATATTCATGCAGAGCATAGACCTCCATATAAACTGAATCAATAATCAATAAAATTGGCAGGATGTAATAAAATTCATTGTATGGTTTTAGCAGGCATGTGTTATGATACTAAAAGTGGGGCAAACAGTTCTTGTACCCTGGCCAGCTCTTTTTATATTTTCCTCACAGTAAATCCTCCACAACTTGAAAAGTAGTAAAGACATTGTTAAAAGACCTTGTGACGTCAAGGTTTAACTTTTATTTTATGAAGCTGTGAGAATATTTTTTTCATGATACATTATACTCTATGTGTGTTCTACGTTAGCAGCACCAAAGGTATCCTCATACCTTTGTAAAATTGCAGTTAAACTAGTGATGACACATGGACTATTTTGTTGATGTTCTTGATACCTTTTTGGACCTTACACATGGAAGTAGCCTTCACTTGCTCTCTGTAGGGTTAAGAAAGCTCTCAGGTTTCATTAAATATGTGTTTTGAAGATGAACAAATGTCTTATGGGTGTGGAATGGCATGAGATTGAGTAATTAATGACAGTGTTTTCATTTCTGGGTAAACTATTCCTTTAAGTATGTTCATCATAAAGCAATCGTGTCTCTTAAAAAGACATGGATTTTATTAATTATTATTACTTAAATAATTAATTTATTTTTAAAGTGTCTTTACAAGTGTTTTAAGTGTCAAAGTTTTGATACAGAGAGACAAATCTCAGTTTTAATTAAAAAAATCTTTATTTGAGATTTCAAAGATGGACAAAAGTCTTATGGGTTTAAACTGATGGTTATTCAATGATAACAGAATTTTAGGGTTTATTAAAAATAACACTAGAAGTGTTGTTTCCCTCTGTCCAAATTTTAAATTGCGTTTAGGGGTTTCTTTAAAGCTTTATAAGCTGGCCTGGTGTTTTATTAAATTGTTGATAAGAAGGTTTTCACTTAACCGTGATCTGACCTCAGTGGCACTATGCTGAGCATATGGAGGTAGTAATGCTGGCTGACTGTTGGCCAGACCGTGGACGTGCTGTGCCAGTGATCTTTACTGAACCTCACTAGGAGTGCTGTGGTCAGTGTTTGGTTTGTTCCAGCATGGGTCTTTAAACTGATTACACACTTATTGATTAGAGTGGATAGATGTATAAGATAGAGTGGGTGTGAAAGAAAGAGAGAAAAAGATGAGGGTGTAAGACTGTTGGTGTTGTGGTGGCTAAAGATAAAGACCATCTTTTGTAACTGAACTGAACCTCTGATTTGATGAGCTACATGCTAATATTTTGTATAATGTCACTGGGACATTTGTCTCTCTGCTTGTCTTTGCTCACCATACTAAAATATTAACCAAACAATGTTCACAGATGGAGCAAAAATAAACAAATTTGGTCATATTTTGTCTGAATTTTATACTCACTAGGCTCTTGTTTATTGAAGTGCCTCAAAAACAACATCTCATTTGCAGCCCTGCTGTTGTGCTGAATATCAGCACGACCAATGAAAATAGTTTTGGTTACAATGTCGCAAATACACAAATGGTTTTTGATCTGTTAAATCAAACCCCGAACATAATCATTTTTTTCTATTTGCATTCATCCCCTCTGTGGTAACGGACTATAAAATGTGTCTTTCTTTGTCTCCCACTGTGTTTCATCATTTTCTGGCTCTTTCTTTCATGAAACATGTTAATTCTCTCTTACTTTCCAGACAATTTGACATCACTAGTTTTAATTGTCTGCAGTAATACATCACGACAAATAGACCATTAATCGTTGACTTAAAAGCAAATCTTTAATTAGACCACTGTGATTTAATGCTGGTGTGGTTTTTTATGATGCAGTTTTTCACTTTCATACAAACTCAGTAAAAACAGAAACATAAAAGAGAGGTGCTCAAGACCCAAGAAGGAAACCAACTCTTTTGTTTGTATAGTGCTTGAGATCATGAATGTTTTGTCGCTATGCTAAGTCATGGCAGATAATACCAGTCTTATCATCAGTATCTAAAGGGAGCGGCTGGGCATATCAAACTCTTCGATGAGTCACAGAAACCCCCAATAAAAGAAAGATGAGTCTCATGACCCACATATCTCTCATGTAAAATATTACAGTATACTCTTGCTGTAATTACTGTCTACCACGGTGCTGCATTACAACCAGCTTCAGGCCTCAGAATTCCTTCAATATGATTCAATTCATATGATTCGATATGAATTCTGTTTTGAAGTCTGTAGGAGACTGATACAAAATACAAAATACTTGCACTGGCCTAACAAACTGTTACATAAATGTGAATTTCTCTGAATTTTAGCATTCTAATTGAAATTACACCTCAGTGTTGAACTCTGTCTTGTTCCAAATCTTTATCATATATTTGCTTTACTTTTAAATTTATTGATATGGCACTATTATCCAAAGTGGCTCACACTAGAAGTATAAATATTGGTATATTGCGTGCTTCTAAGCTAATGCACACATCTAAACTTTTATAAATGCACAAATTCATGCAAATAATAGGCCAAAAAAGACTGGCAGCCAATGGCAGTGACATCTGTTTCTTTCGTGCAAAAACGCATGTATGACCGTAAACAGCATGCAAATACACAGTACATATAATTGAAGTATTTTGCATTAATTATTTGTTAATAAAAGAACTATAGGTGTATTTATAGTCAGTGTTTCCCATGCTTCATCCAACATCTTGTCATTGAGCAATTTAAATTTGAGGATTTCTTTCTCTGCAAAAGATGTATGTCATGTTTCCTTAGAATTATGGCTTTTGGAATGGTTGGTGCTAATGCAATAAACTGCTCCCTAATGGTGGCTCACTAGATTTTGGAACAAATCTTTAAAATTATTATTATCTGGAGGTGTTAGGGTCTGATTGGCTGCTCGTACCGTATATGTGTAGCATATGCAGAAAATTCAGAGAAAGGTGAAATTATTTTTGTAACTACATTAATTATAAATAGTAACAATGTTTTCAATAAAGCCCAAAGCTAGCTGGAGCTTTGCAGGAGCAGGGGGAAATCATCTGATGCAGGCCAGCTGTCCTGGCTCAAAAGAACAGGTCTAAGAGCCTCTGGCAAATGGACCGCTGTGTAGTGGATTGGCACTAGAGATGTGCATTTTGCGGATGTGAAATGTTTTGAAATGTAGAAGTCACAATTTTCCCAACCTTTTGCAAACATTTACGTAAACCAAGCTGATATTTCAATATTCTAATGACACATGTTCACAGTTCTTTCATGTTAGCTAATGATCACATGACCTGTACACAGATCAAATATTTAATTTGTAATTACTAAGTGTTTTATGGTGACATTGTAAAAATGAATATTAATAATTATAATATTTTTGCGGTTGTTAATAATAATAATAATTATTATTAAGGCAGAAATTGATTTATGTTGTAAATGTATATATATATTTTTTTACATTATAATAATTTTGTTTAGACTGCAATAAGTTACAATACTAACATTTATGTCTTAATTCTTTACTTTCAAACATTCATACCCTTGAACCCTTGAATGTTGGAAATTATATTAATATCAATTAGTGGTGGGCCATTATCGTTATCGGTGCTGCATTAACGCGAGACTCTTATTGCGCAATAAAAAAAATATCGCTGTTAATCTATTCATAAAGTTGGGTTGGGCGTTAGGTCTATACTATGCAAGCTATGATGGCGTCCACCTTGACATTTTAGTGCGGATGTATTCCTAGGAGAATTGCACTGTAGCCCCAGCCTGGCGTCCGTGACTATAAAGCTCATATGAGCTTAGTCTGGCCAAGCTACCTTACTACCTGCCTTCTGGGAGGCGGGCTTAACCGGCATCCATCAGATGCTCTGTGTACTACTGGACAAATCTACAACCAATCAGAACACTCACTCCAATGACGTATGTGTAGCAGCGGAAGCTGAAGCCACCGTAACCTTCATTAAAGCAGTAGGAAAATGTCTTTAATTACTTTAATTACTTTAATTACTTTTGCTCCGTTTTCAAAGAAAAGCTGTTTTTTTGGGAATCTGAAATGCTCTAAAACGGCGGCTTTACCAGACTGACTTCGCTCGCGAAATTGAATGTAGCATCATAGGAAGTATGGGTGGGCCCCGGCTACTGTAGCCCTATTCGGATGGGACTAGTTTTCTAAACTACTGTATGTGTGAGCTTCGATTCTTATCACCTGTCGTCGGTGATTTTCATGTACCATTTCAGACGGGACTAACACCTCTGTGTTTATTACATCTTTGTACATCTGTGTTTTGTACATCTGGGCGTTGCGGTGCGTTTTGAGTAGATGGGATGTAGAGTGTGAGAGTGTGTATGAATATGTCGGGCTGTTTAAAGTGAGTGTGAGAAAATTCTGGAGGAAAACGGCTGTCTGGATCAGTTTCAGGGCAGGGCTGAAGGGTGAGAGAGAGGGAGTGAATGGATTTCTGTGGGCATTAAGGGAGTGAAAGAACCGTATTATCTGTCCATCTTTGTGTGGTGGTTCAGGTGGAAGGAGGGAGGGAGGGGGGGTATCAGGATCCCAGCCTCAGGTGAAGAGACAAACAGGTGAGTGCAGGTATTATGAGGAAAGGTGAGCCATTCTCTCTCTGGCTTTCTTCCCTTCTCTTCTCTTCAGCTGGCTTTCTGATCTTCCCAGCCTCTTGGTTCACGCTGTAAGTGTCGGTTCCTGAGTGATGACCCACACAGTGTGTTTCATCGTTTAACTGTGTTGTCATACTGTAACGCATTGTGGCTCCTCCATTGTTTAGTGTTTCCTGATTAATGGTGTCGTGATGGAAGCTGTTGGCCTTCATGTGGTCGCACAGTAAATGAAATCATCACTCTCCCTTTCTTCCACTGTGACAAGAAAAGAAGAGATGAGGGCGTCTGTGATCAGGATGAATGGATATGGAGAGGAAGTGGATGTGTGGGAACTCTAGGTTGTGGGGTTTGGGAATCATCGTTTTTTGTCGATAGCTTTAGTCGAGGGGTTATTACCCTCATCTAATGCCACAAATGCTGGTGCGTTTACAAGGCAGAGGGTCAGATGATCTGAAACTAGAGGTGAATTGGAGTTCTGAAGGTGACCGCAGCTCAGAGATTTGAATAATCTCCATCTGAATACAAAGCAAGCCATTTGAATAACACGCAGGTTGGGAAATATATCCACAATTGCAATTAAAATATGACATATTCTCAGTTGTCATCAGAAAAAGGATATAATCCTAACTGTTTCGTGTATCCTTCGAGCAGCATATGGTTTTCAGTTCTAATTTTGAGCTCACACTAGGAAAAGATTGTAATAATACAGCCCAATATACCATGTTAATATAAAATAATTTTCCCCTATTCGTTTTTAAATACGTGTATTTTGATATGTATTGTGTAAATGTCTGTAAACTGAACAGAACAGCACATTATCTATTTTTCTACTATTTCTTTTCCTTACAGTGCGGATGTTGTGTATTTAATTTCCTGCATGTTGCCGAATATAAATTAGTGTGATAACCAAGTCCTGAAGGTTATCTGATAAAGATTGGATTCATACCCTCTGAGATATTCAAAGCCATTTATCACTGTCCCAGTGTCTTTGTTCAGAGGCAGCAGTTTTTGGTGCGTCTGCTTTTTAAAGACTGGGTCATAGTTAATTTACATCATTACTTGATAGAGCTTTTTGAAAATGATTATTATTATTATTATTATTATTATTATAAAAGTTCCCCTATAGCAGCCTGAGGTCACACACGCTGTTCTCTTCTGACCCTGCACCTCATTAATCACCCACACCTGAGATTAAACCTCAGAGCAGATTTGATTAGAGGCGCACAGCCTTTATTAACTAGGGTGCTAATTTTAGCAATGTGGCATTTAGCTGACACAAACTTTTCTTTTGTTTATTACTGGGACATTTGCTCTGGGTCACCTGGGTTAAGTGAATCACTGAACATATCTGGGTAATAATCATACCTAAGAATCAAAAGGAAAGAATAATAAATTATATTATGCATTAAGACAATAAAGCCTCCTTTAATGAAAATTCAATGAAATGATAGTTGTCAATACGTTTTTATCCTGTTTGGACATAATGATTTGTCAGTGTATCTGTATAAATTAATGTCGCAATAACAAGTAATGACGTATACAGTATATAGTAGTGCGGTCAAATGATTAATCGTGATTAATCACATACAAAATAAAAGTGTTTGTTTGCATAATATATAACTGTGTGTGTTAATTATGCATATATTAATACACATATCTTAATAAATACACATAGTATAATACAAATAATTTTAAATAGTTAATAATATTTCACAAAACTACCATTTTACTTTTTGATCAAATAAATGCAGCTTTGGTGAGAGTAAGAGACTTCTTTCAGTTATTAATCTTGCTGACCAATTTAAATATGTAAATTATTATAACAATGCTAATTAGGCTTCAGCTAACCTTCTTTATGCAAAATATACTTCTTTATTTCAAAGACCCAAACATTTTTTTTTACAGTGTCGCACAATGGTGTTGGCTCATGCAGTCCTTGCTGGGTTTTAACCTTTAATCATTCACTTTCCGGGCCAGATCTTCAACTACAAAGTTACAACGCCACAAAATCACCACCACCATTTTAAATTCTTCCCTCAATTCCTCTTCCATTAAACCTGTAATCCTGAGCTTTAACATGGGCAATCGAATGTACCTGAAGGGGATATGGCTGGCTAGATGGAGTGGGCTTGTCCAGACATGATCCCTGCCTGGGCTTATGAGTCCCATCCATCAATTAAAATGTAAAAAGCAATTTATCCATGGCTCTATGTCAATTCCAAAGCGCAAATTCAGAAGATAGAATCTGAATGAAAGAAAATCCATCCATTGGTTTCTGTGGAAATGTTTCTGTCACAGTTCATCAGAAGAACATATATTAAAACTTGTCCAGAAATAATAACTCTGTGAGCATTTTATAGGCTGTGTTGATGTGGTTTCATAGTCAAAACAGTTATTAATATAGCTGTTGTGTGTTTACTGATGCCAGCATTCTTTTAGAGTCGGTCACGGTTGCTGTCTTTAGAAGGAAAACACACCCATGAGCTGACGCAATTGCACATGGGGAAAAAACATGCACTGGCTCTTGAAAATCTCCTTCTAAACAGAGCTTATATATCTGTATCATGTGTAATGTGATGTATGTGCTCTGTTTTGTGATTATTTATGTGTATGTGTGGGTGAGAGAGTAGAGTGTTTGTCTCCAGGGCGAGCTGTAAACTGATCCCCTTCTATTATGTCATGTTGTATTTTGGAGAGTTTCAGCACTCAGTTACCTGGACATTCCTGCTGCCTGGGAACCAGAGAAACTCATTTACTACAGGGACACAGAGAGAGAGACTTGTCGTTCTTTCTCTCTGTTAACTACTACAACCGCATACCTGTGCAGTCACTGCAGATAGACGTATACGTGCAATTGTTTCAAGACCGTTTTGTCTTTCTGTAATGTGCTTGCTTTATTTTATCGTACATCTGTATGCAGACTCACAGTGACTGAAAACACCTGTAAAGACAGCAGTCACGTACAAAGCTTTGACTCATCGACACACCATGTTAATTCCATTAACATTCATTTGCGTGCGTGCTGAAGATATGATCCTAGCCTTGGGACAGTAGAGTTGGGGGACACTGGGACATTGCGCTCTCATTTGTGTGCAAATTGGATTGAAGTGAGAGTTTGCATAAAGGAAGAGGGGCTTGTCTCATTCTTTTCTCACCTTCAGTAGAATTTTAACTGTATATGTGTAAAGTTTTGGGAATTATAAGCGCTTTTCAATTAATCGTTTTTTAAATCTGATATTGTACACGATTTTGGAGAATTGACTGATTCATAACCACATTAACGTTTCTCAATCTTGTAGCTGTTAACTAAATACTAAAGCCCTATTCGGATGGGACTAGTGTTCCAGCGGAGCAATTTTATTCCTTCATATTTTTCTCACACAATCCCTGTATTCCAGAGCAAATTACATACCGGTTTTCGGCAAAATTAGTGAACATCTGAGAAAACGAATCTCGTATTAATGTGAATGTCTGTGATTGCCAACAATAACACTTTTCCTTGTGGGTTTTGGTCAACTGGAACTACCGTAAATGATCTTACTACAGAGTACAGAGTAAAGACCATGTGAACTGTTAAGGCTGGCTACTGTAATAAGAACGCCAGCTAAGATTACTTACAGATTACTAGCCGTAGCTTAACTGTAAATGGCAGTTGTAGTAAAGCTGTGGTTATACTAATGGTAATTAATTAATGCATGCATACAGAGTGCGTGATTTCTTAGTAATCAGATGTGTGAAACAGACTCTCCAACCTCTGTAGTAAACATGATAGTCCCATCTGAACTGGTATGCGAATATCGCAGCCGTGATAAATCTAGTAAAACTAGTCCCATCGGGCTAAAGAAGAAAATTATGAAAACAAATGAGATGAAAGCCTGACATCAAAGTTAAACTGAGACACACTGCAAATATGTTATCTAATATAAATATTAACACAAAATTTGAAATACAAAAATAAAATGAATAAACCAAATGCAAATTAATTTGATGTATTCAATATCTCATATTTAAAAAGAATACTGGTAGCACATGCTGTATTTACAAAGAACTATGGGTTTGATAGAAAAAGAGTAAAGCGAGTCCTGTAAGATCAAGCAGCAAGATTGTCGGACATTAAAAATGTAGGATATAAGAACAGGGAACAGATTACAGGGGCATTTAGACTATCACTTTGCTGGCTCACTGATTTGATAAATGCTATAATTTAATGCTCTGCTCTGCTTGTTCTTGTTATTCCGTATCTTTTTTTCAACCTTTCTGTCTATTCCCTGGCCTCATGATTTTGTCCTTTTCCAAAAGTCACTCATCCATAACGTTCCTCCCCCGTTCATTCTCTCTCTCTTTTCATCTACTCACTCTTGGGTGCTGTCTTGTTAGCTGGACTGCGCTCTCTTGTCTTATCTACTCCAGACCCACAATTCCTTGTCCTTTATCAGACTGCCTTCTGTCTAACGCTGAGACAATTACATATTAAAGAGCTGGGAGTCAGACACAGGTTTGAGTCGGTGGAATTACCCTCGGTTTACTCTGACTGGCAGGTTACTTTAATTGGCTACTCTCGTTTAAACAAGCCTTGTCATTTCTTCCTGTCATTTCATCACTCGTCTCTGTCTAACCTTTTCCATCCCCTCACTCTATCCTTAATTTGAACTCTTTTTTTTTTTATTCAAGTGTTTTCCATGTCTCCCTCAGCTCCTGAAATACAGGGTTTTGGTGTCCTGCATAATGAACTTGTGCACTGAGGGCTGTTATTTCCACACTTAATGGGGCAAGTCATTGTGATGTCCTGTGGTTCTGATTGCTAGGATTGTGACTGTTCTTTTTCTTCAATGGCTGTTTGATTTGTTCACCGGTTCTTAAGGCTCCTTCAGAGAAATGAAAGAGAGGCTGAGTGCAGATGAGAAGCAAAAGCTCAATCAGTCACAGCATGGCATGGCAGGTTGTTATTGCTCTGGTAATTAATATATTTTTATGTAAACATACTTAGCAAATACAGCTTCTGTCAATTAGGTTAAATTGTACACATACACTAGCTCTGTTTTAGAGTTTGTCTTCTAAAGCCAGTTTACACTGCATCGACACTGGCTGATAAAGTTTTGTCGAATCAGTGTATTATCCCATTGGCATCTGCTGTGAAATGTTTAATAAGCGATATTTTTGATACTATAAATTGGAGATTGTCACACTGCTCAGAAGCTTCCAAGCTTTATGGCAGTGGGCGGGTGTTTTTTCCCCAACAGTCCAAAAGAAGTCAAATCAAGAAGTCAAATTCACTTTATTTGACTTCTTTTTGAATTGTTGGAAAAAAACACACGACCACTGTCATTATAAAATTTGGAAGACCAAGGACAATTTTTAACATATCTCTGATTGGATTTGTCTGAAAAAAGAAAGCCATTTATACAAAGGATGCCTTGTGGGTGAGTAAAATATTGGCTAATTTTCCTTTTTTTCTTTTTTTTAAGACAACATCTAACCCAGTCTCACGGCAGTTCGTGATTTAGTCACGTAATTTAATCTATTTATACGTGCCAGGGACACATTTATTTCGTTATTTTCGTAAGTCCAGCTCGTTTTTTTAAACTAATGCATTTCAACTGGATGCATCTTAGTTTAAAAAACGTGCTGGACTTACACAAATAACAAAATAAACATGTCCCTGCCATGAATAAATACCGTGAGACTGGGTAGCAACATCTCTACAATCATAAAAGCTCATAAATAAATCATTTTGAGTGCTCTAAATGAACATCAAACATAACACTCTGCACAGCTGACACAAGACAAAAATGTCATCGTCTGTTACACCTGACAGTAGCCAATAAAGTGATGAGGTTTCTGTACAAAGGTAAGTCAAAGAATTATATTTACTTAATTATTCAGTAGACCAATATGTTATAGCTAATATTATTGTTACTCATTGATCATTGTCTCAGGTTTATTCACTGACTTTAGTTACACTGACTTTAGACTAAGTCTACAGTAAAACATCAAGCACATTACTACCGGCTCCCTGATGCTCGCATTTTATATACAGTGTAATTACTTAACGATATAACAGTGAGAGAAATTAATGAAATATATATATATTTTCCATCTAATGTTTATTGTCTGTGAAAACACAACTTTCTTTCCAGCTTTGGGATGCGGTGGCTTGCGCGAGGGGAAAGGGAGGAACGAAGTCTACAGTGAAACATCATGATGAAAAGTGAAAGTGAAATGCGATCGTGCATACGAAATTAGTATTTTTCAACAATGACAAGGAACAAAACGATACTTGTCTCTGCGGTTATGTCCATCTTGCAACTACAGCTATCAAACAACAGTTTTCACTATGATTGCTAATGTTGGACTAACTTACCAGTCCAGCAGAAAAAAGGCAACTTCTGCGTGGCTTTGATGAAACGCGCTCTGTAGAAGTTTGTCAGTTTAAGGCTACTATAGAAACACTAAGTTTACACTAAACACTAAAGGCTACTAAGTCGCACTAAATGGCGAGTTGCATGTAATGGGACCCAAGGTGTATATAGATATAAATTGCTCATTCTAATGTTATAAAATAATAATGGCTTATTATGTAAGGTCTTTACACACCTCTGAAAACATAGTTTTGTATGTAATATTGCATTTCTGCCAGTAAATTCTCCTAAATATTACACACTGCAATTTTAAGAGAATAGGGACAATCTTTTTAGTACATGTGCCAGGAGAGCTAATCCTTCCCCATCGTTATACTAGAAAAAGTGAATTCGCTTTAAACCATGCGCTTAGACTGTTAACATAGGGCCCAGGCCGTTTGGATTAGAAATGGTCCTTTTAACAGTAAAAGCAATTTTCCTCATTAATGTACACACAGCACCCCATTTTGACAGAAAAACACAGAATTGTTAACATTATTATAGATTTATTAAAATGAAAAAATGAAATATCACGGTCATGGTCCTAAGTATTCTGTGACACTCATATGTTTAATTCATGTGCTGTCCATTTCTTCAGATCATCCTTCAGATGGTTCTACACCTTCATTTGAGTCCAGCTGTGTTTGATTATACTGATTGGAATTGACTAGGAAAGCCACACACCTGTCTATATAAGACCTTACAGCTCACAATGCATGTCAGAGCAAATGAAAATCATGAGGTC
>JAUMHI010000063.1:7703394-7721515 GCA_032359435.1 Enteromius unitaeniatus | reverse complement strand
TGGAACACACAAGGTTTCTAGGAGACAACGGAGAGAGGTAAGTAATAAGGTAAGTCTTTGATATCATTCAGAGAGCGTTTTAGCAGTCCACTTCTCTGGAACGAGCTCGGAGACTGAAGGTGAAGTGGTGTCTGGTTTTATGTGGTGCTCTGATGAGGTCTTTAGTGAAGTCAGGTGGCTGTGGCAGGTGCATGTGAACAGTATTCTGGTGATTGTGATCGTAGTGAGGGAGTGAGGGTGGAGCATGGCATGGATGTAAGTTACTGTTGAATGAAGAATTACACACAAAATTATTTCAAATCGTCTGTTTTGATTAGCATTCAGGAAAAGTCGATTACATATTGCTATAGAACAGAATCAGTAAACTGAATCATGCAGTACTTAGTAGTTCTAAAGCTCAATATAAATTTATTTATATAAATAAAAATGAAAAAAATAATAAGATAGTAAACAATAAAGACTGCATAATTAGCCTATATAACCATTGGTATGTCATTGGAAAGAAGACCATGTTCTTGGAAATTTGGAGAAATGCTTAATAAATGAATTACACTAACTAAACCCAACAGATTTTAGCCGACTACATGTACTGTAAATTTAGTTGACTAAAACTAAAGACAATTCAGATTACTGAAATTATGACTAAACCTAAATGCCATTTTAGTAAAAAGACTAAGACTGAATCAAAATTTGCTGTCAAAATGAAGACTGAGTTACTCTGCAAGTTAAGTACTGAATATAGAATGGTCTCACATACTCTGACATTTAAAACATTCATCTCAAAATCAATGAAATCGTAAGCTGGCATTCAATGGAGACTATCGTTAACGTCATCTGGGCACTGTCATGGTTGTGGCTGACACTCCTAAGGCCCTTCACCATCCCTTTAATGATATGCAAATATGACATATTGAGTTTATGCCTTCATTTTCTCTCAGAGAGTTTCACCATACCAAAAGATACAGCAAAGTTAGTATTATTAAAAATATAAAAAAATTAAAAATATTATTATTATAATAATGTTATTATTAATATTATAAAAAAAACTAAAATTATTCAAAACTGTTTTGCTAATTTAAAATGAATATTTAAAACTAATAATACATTTACCAAATATTAAATGAAAACCAAAGTGAAATTATAAACATTGCCTTGGCAGCTGGCAAATAGCTGAAATAAGATTCACAATTTTGCATTATAGGTTGTGTATTTGTTTCTTGGGAGCTTTTAATATTCGACCATGAAATGCAGTGAGCTTATTTTAGTTCTAAAACTGGTACACGTTGATCACAAGGTTAGATCTGTACAGTAGAAGAGAGAATATAAGGGTATCTCATTGCTTCTTGTATTTATTGGTTTAGGGGCCTTTGGAAAAACTATTAACACAAAGGTGCTTCAAGGATGAAGTAATATGGACTTACGCACAATGTACGCTTCTTCTGCTACTAAGGCAAGGACACAATCTATCAGGGTATCTACCTATTTATCTATCTATCTACAGTAAACATCTACTCTCCTTTTTTGCAGCATAGAGTTTTTCACCTGTGCCCTAATTTTCATACAGACTTTAACGCTTTGTCTTTTCCATTTCCTGTTCTCGCCTTGACAATGTTGCCCTGGTGCTCTTATTTGACTCCACCCTTGGCAGCAGACACATTCAGATAATGAGAAAAAGAAGAGGTCTTGACATTCCTCCAGGATGATGCCTGCCTCAATATTGTCTTTTCTTTGATGATACTATAGGGAAGGTTTTTACCCTCAGGGTAGAAATAAAGAGTCAGCCTATGCATTATGCAACAGTCTCACAAAGCTTATTATATATATATATATATATATATATAAATTGAGAGATTAACTTGGATTCATTGAACTGAATTATAGTGGTATGTGGTAATTTATATATATATATATACAAAAACCCTGCATCTGGAAGACAAACATCTACTAGATTACTGATAACGATTAGCTCAAAGCTGTACGTGCAATTTGAGTCCCCCCCCCATGTGGAATCTTTGTGACCTTGAGGAAAAGCACACACATACACAAGCACAACACACCTGCACACATAATTATGAACTTTTTAATTAAAGTCTTTTCTAATTAGCCTAAACTAGTGAATTGAACTTGAATGCAACTAGATGCAAAAACCTAATCAAGAAAAACAATCTTCGGACTGAATTAAGCGAAACCAATTTCAAAATGGAGGAGCGCATTAACTTAACATTTTAACTCTGTAGATTACTTCATCCTTTCCTACAGGCTTGATGAATAATGGGATCCATAAAATCGTCAAACTTCAAATTGCACATTTCAGTTTCCTTTGTGTCTGACATGGGGTTGTTAGAGGTAGAAAATTTGCCCAGTTATTACTGGCTGTGACTGGCTGTGTGAAAAAAATGTCATTGGTGTTTTTAAACTTAGTGGCTTGTTCTGGCATAAATGTCATTATGTTAAAAAAAAATCACATCTCAAATTCACTCCAATACAGTTCTTGCATTTGATGTAACATTCTCAATAGTGGATATTACAATGATGGAATTTTTAAACATTGGAATAAAGTGGTTGACTCTATTGTCTTACAAAGAATAATTTCAAGGGTAAAACAAAAGCAGGTAAAATAACCCAAAAAACAATATTTGCAGTAAAAGTCCTTTAAAAAATGCATAAAACAATAATCAGGACACAATGAATGTTTCAAAGACGGTATTATGTGACCTTCATACATCACAAAAACAAGCAAACAAAAAAATATTACACTATTCAGGAACAAAGTGGTTTAATATATTACGCTGAATCAAAAGTCTCATTTTATTTCATTTGTTTTTTTTTTGTTTGCTTTTTTTCATTCACTTGTTCTGTTTCTTTTGTTTTATGTTTTGCAATCATGTAAAACCATGAAGGTCTAAGTGCAATTAAAGTTAATGGGTTCCACCTCTTTAAACGAAGAAATGAGAATTTGCCCTTTTGTCACTATATCTGCCACTAACCAATAACACTATATAATATGATTTTGGCATCCCTCCAGCTTACATATGCTTCACTATTCTATTAGCATTTACTTTTTTTAAACTAATAAAAAAAATCCTCAGTAATTCTAATAATTCAATAAGTCAAACTGAGCTTATGAAACAAAGCCTCCTTTGAAAATGCTGTTCTCTGTCTAGCAATTTTTATTTATTATTCATCATTCTATTAATGTCTTTGGATTAAACTAGATGTGTGGGTAATGTTTGTGAGCCAGATTTACGAACAGCTTGTGCCAACTTGTGTCTTTTGGCGTTAAAATAGTACTGTCAGGATCTGCTAAAGAATTGGTGCTGAAAAGCATGGAAACAGTTATTTTTTCTTATTGAATACACATTGAATATGCAGAATTTGCCCTTTCAAATGCTAAATTCATGGGAAGAGAGCATTTGGTGAAACTTTATTTTGATAGACCATTTTAGACATTCTGCTAATAGTAAGTTACTTTGCAACTACATGTCATCTAGCAGTCATTAGAGCCTGTCTAATTAGTATCTTCAAACACTTTGTTTTGAAGGTTCTACAACATACTGACTATATGAGAAACATTGCAAGAACTTATTCTGCAAACCCAAAACCTACCCTTACAGTCTACTCTGAGAGGTAGTACACATGTATATTAGTTGCAAATTAGAATTAATTGACATGAGATACTTTTATCTTATAGTTGTAGCTCCCACAATCCTGTGCGTTCCATTCCATGATGGTTGAGCTAAAAAAATAAATGAATAGATATAGCATCTGAAATTTGAGTGTGATAGGCAGTTTGTTTGTAAATGTATATTTCTGACTAACTTTGTGCACTTTTGTTGTTATTAAGGAAGAATTTAGTATAGTAGCCTAATTAAATATTTGATGAGATGAAACACTACCTGCATCATTACCTGATAAGGCTATTCAATTTAATTTGCGCATTGTTGGTATTAGGGGTGGCACGGTTCGGTTTGTATCACGGTTTTAGGATCACGGTTTTCAGTTCTGTACGGTTCTTGTTATTTTTTTCTTTTAATCTTTAACACTCCAGAAATGTACTTCAGCATATGATATATAGCTTAATTATCCACAATTTAGGATACAGTATTAAAAAAGTTATATCATTTAATCATTCATAAACTGAATTGGATGCATGTTGCACAATACTTGCATACAGTCGCAGCTCTATCTATTGTTTTATTTCCGCTGTCATCATAGGTAATAGAGCGTGGATCGGGCTGCATTTTTCTGTCCAAGCCCGGCCCGCGTCCGACAGAGCTGTAACCAAAAATTTTTTTCATACTAATGACACATGCACTTTTTTTGTGTGGAAAGCCCGCTTTTATTATGCAACTGTAGGAAGGCGTTCGGAAATGTCAAGTGATGAGAGCATCAGTGCACACGGGGCAAAAAGCGCTGTTATAACACAGACGCACATTCGCGCTGATGTGACCGAGCCCGAGCATCATTTCTAAATATCTGTCTGAACTGTATCCATCCTCTAATAGGTAACATGAAATGTTCCCACACACCAGATTTATACGACGCTGGCGCATCCTCCAACTCCGGGCAGCCTTCCTTTTCTCTCCCACTTGCCATTTCTACACGTACAGTATTGTGACCTGCAGCACTCGCTCCACACCGTAGACACCTCAATTCTTTTGGCGAAAGGGAAACACACTGACGTCACATACGGGGCACGAGGCTACACTGCGCATGTCATGAACCGTCAAACCGTGCGACGCATGCATGCACCGAACCGAGACAAGTGTACCGAACGGTTCGTTTTTTTTTCATGAACCGTGCCACCCCTACGTGGTACAGCATGCTATGACAATTTTCTTCAGCCCTCCTCCTCCCCAGCACCACCTGTCTAGATCTACAGGGGTTTTCCTTACTTTACTTTACAGCTACAGAATGTACCCTTATCCCTGTTATTCCAAACATGTTTCAGCAGCATATAGCAGATCTAGTCCACAAAGTATTATATTACGAAGTACTGGTATTATAAATTAAATGTTTATCATGGAATAATGTTACTGCTTTGCTATTGTGAATGAATAATACTTCTCATATTCAGTATGCTTGTAGTGTTATTACATTCTAAGTGGGGAAGGGGAGAGATAGAGAGGAAAGCCATTTAGATATTTCATAACGGTTTAATCTTGTCAGCTTAAGGGTGTTTTTCCAGACAAACATTTTCTCATAGTAGAGGTTTAGGTATATGCATTGATTTGCTTGCTTTAAAATGAGCACCATTCGATGCTCAGTCTACTAGAATGAGGAGATTATGCATTCATATGCTTTCATTGCAATGAGCATAAAAATGGGTTAAACCAGTAAACGTCCTGCATTGTTTGTGCTACCGATATTAATGCAGATGCTTTTCTAAATGATCAGATATGATTTCTGACTGACGACTGATTATCATAGAGTCTTTGAAGGTGAACCCTTTTTAGCTCTTTTGGTCTAATGAGCCGCCATATACTACAACATGATGAAAACCATTCAGAAAACCTCAGCAACTGCATAGCATCCTGACTCTCTCCCAAAAATATAGAAATGTGATCAAAAGTGAACCTAACATAACTAATTGAAGAAACACAGACTGCTTATGTCTAAAGACCGATCTCTACATAGTTCTCCACTAAAACAAGTCTTAATCGTGGTCTTAACCCCCCACTGTTCACTGATTCTAATCTTAGCCTAACTTTTTTATTAAATGTTACTAAACAGATGATAGATTGCAGATGTTCTTCTGCTTTATGAATTCAGAGAACAGAGACTGTTGCTACATTGAGAAGGTCCAGCAAGTTACGAGTCCCCTCATGAAGTGTTGCTATTCTGAGGAGCCGGATGCAGTGAAATACAGTGCTAGCTTATTATGAATTCACTGCAGTGCAATTGTGCCTCTTTTTCCCTTAAGTGTGAATAGAGCTCTTTCATATGCAGGCATCCAAGCATATTAGACTGTCAAATAGCTCTGTTGCTAAAGGGGTTTGGAAATAACAAACACAACATCCTGTTTAGTAATAAAATTAAAGCATATGCATATACTGATCATGTCTTTCCAGACTCTATTCTCTAGACTATTCATGTCTGTTGATTGGCAGCTAGTCTTTATCATAGACTGTGATTGCTCATAATGGTTTTTGATGCCTTTCAGTGAAACAATTTTCATGTAGCTACTTTAGGAGCTGGGACAGAATGGGGGCTAAAGTGAATCATTTGATGCTCACCTGTGCACAGAGACACACAGACTCCTGCTACTATTGTCTCGGGTGCTAAAAACCGGAGAGTTTTGTCTTATCTGCTTGATGCTGTTTACTGTTGGATTTTCCGGCATTTGTTTGTCTTTTCATTAATTTGGTAGTTTATTTCATGTTATTTTGGGTGTGTGTGATTGGGCATGTTTGTGTGAGAACAGCCACAGATCATAAACATGATATGATGTATTTGTGCGTGTTTTGTAATGGGACAGTCTTTGGTCTTGTTCCGATGGTTCCCACAGGTCTCAAGATCACAAAGGGATAATAGCTATCTGTCAAAGCTTTAAAGCTTACTATTTTAAGACACCATTAATGTATTAAACATGGCTTAATTAATATAAATGATGACAGTATTTTTTATGTGAGCACACACGCTATGCTCAAGTGGATTGAAATATTAACAAAAATCTATTTTAAAATGTTTTTAAAAAATCTATTTTGCTGAGTACATTAGTTTTTTTAAAGTTCACGACCAATTCATATGTATTTTACGAGGTGGAAAATTTGTGCTAATTCGTTTAAATTTGTACGACTTCACTTTTTACGATTTTGAACCTAAACCCCAGTGACGGGTAGGTTTAAGGGCGGGGTTAGGTGTAGGTCGTTCGTACAAATTCATACGAGTTGGCAACTCGTAAAATACGTACGATTAAAAAATAGTATGCAAAAATAGAATGAATTCGTATGAGTACAGTCGTACAGTTTTGTACGTATGAGCTACCTCATAAAATATGTTTGGAATTAACATTAAATAATATTAATAGATGCTTTAGACATTTTGTATTGTTAGTTCAGGTTAGCTAATGTAGTTAACTGATGTTAATAAATGTTGTAAATGTGTTTCTTACACAGTGTAAACATGTCATTTATAGGCTACATGGAAATATACAGGTGCTCTCTTTAGTAAGTGTGTTCTTTACAATGAAATCATCATATTTGGGTGTCCAAGGCATCATAAATGTTTAAAAACCACAGCAAAATTACAGTGCAACCAATACAACAGTCCAACACTCCTTAGTACTCTTTTAAAAAAAGTATCATCCATCAATTTCTTTAAAAAAAATAATAAAACTAAGTTCTTGTCAAAACACTTGTGCCTGTTTTAATGATTAGTGACTCATGACTCATTAATTACAACACAAAGACGTAAAACTTGCATCACAGATAAATTAGCTGGAACGGAAACGATAGTTGATCTGGAGCCAGAGGTGTGGTAGAGCAGGGGAACAGTGATTTAGAAGATTTCTGACCTTGACCTGTAGCAAGAGACACTCGTACACCCTTCCTGCACGTGTGTGGTTCACTCACCTGTGTGTTTGTGTGTGCGCCTGTCTCTGACCTTGGCACTGCCACTGCCGTTGGCTTACCCTGTGCTGATGCAGCCTGATAGAGAGAATACAGGAACAGAGAAAGAAAGAGACAAAGGTCTGGGGACCGACCAACGCTGATGTAATGGGTGTGTGTTAGTGTGGTTTTGTTTTAGAGAGCGTCACTTCCTGACTTCTCTGTTCTTTTGCCTCATCTCTTCCGCCAGGATGTCACAGAGCCAAAACACAGACGCAGGGAACTGAGAATATCAGTGGCTCCCTAAATCCACACACAACAGACATTACATACAGTGTTTTACAAACATACTCAAATACACACAAACATGATGGGCTTAACATGAATTAGCCTCATATATTTATTACAGCTAAATTATATTGATCGTCATCTTATTTTCTCATCAAGTGTGCAGTTATAAGGATATATATATATTTTTTTTTATATTAATAAAATAAAATCAATGATATAATGAAAAATTCTAAAATAATTGTATATCATAATTTAATATGTATTATTATATTATATTATATTACAGTATTTTATGCTTTCTAACTGGCTAGAAATCATGACATTAATTGTGAACCAATATTATTGGTTCTAAAAAATATTATTAACCATTGTTTATCAGTTTAACCTTTTAACAATTTGTAAGCAATCAACTTAATATATTATATTTTATCGCTTTACTTTATAATGACAATGCAGTCTGCAGTAATTTGGTATAAATTGTGTTTATACTAAAGTTGTAATACTTATGTCATTCCCATGTCTCTATATATGTATGTGTCCTCATATGTCACAAAAACCTACACACACACACACACACACTCACTCAAATGGATCTGCTTGTAATTCTATTGGTTCACTAAATTATTGGATTAATTCAGTTTTTTTGTGTAGCTGTGTGTTGTGTGCTGTGATACGCACTATTGTGTATTTTAGATAATTATTGCACATTTTTAAAATAAATTTTGATTTGTGCTAATTTTTTTTAGCCCACTAGCATAATTGTGAACACTCAAAAATTGAAACAGTAGAGAGAGAGAGAGAGATGTTTTTGATAATGGAGATGGACAGTCTTGGCTTAATGGCTGTTTATGCTGAATTGGAGCTGGATATCCATCTAAGGCTTGTTTGTGTGTGTGTGTGAGGGTGTCAAACACTGAGCTTGAGTGGTTTGGGTTGTCTCGTTGCAGGGAACTGAGAGAGGGCTCCAGGGCCTGAGAGGAGACCACTGTAGGTGGACATTTTTGTTTTTGTGTCTGAGAAATTTGCCTTTGTTCTAGTTGTTTATTTAAGGGTGTGGGTGCTGTGAATGTTTCAAGCTTGTTAGGGCACTGAGGGCATGCTGTGTGTGTGTGAATGTGTTAAGAGGGAAAAGAAAGGGTACGTAGTGCTAGTTGTTATTTTTGAGAGTGCTGTTCTGGAGAGCAGTTGTGGAAAGCTATTACTCATCTGAGTGAGCAAATATGTGTGAGAGAGAGTGTGTGTATGTGCCGCTACAACACAAATCACATCTGTGGAATAATAAAGTGCAAATGTGGTTTTATCTCAGTGCTGTCTTTGTTTCTGTAGTGGCTATTAAGGATGTGAAACATGTTGTTTACATTGTGTAATGACTGTTAGCTTATTATATGAAACATTTATAAGATATTTAGCATTGGCTAACACGTACCTGTCATACTGTTGTTTTATACTGATGCATCGCAGATTGTGTTCTTACCAGAAAATGCATGAGAGGTTTTAGCAACAAGAAAGCAAAAAGTGCTGTGCAATGTTGTTATACAAGATTATGTATATGAATAATAGTTGTGCAGAGGAGATTTGGACCAATGAGATTTACCATAAAAGAGCAGTAATACTGCATTGCATAGTATGCATACATACATACACATGCATAGTTCTGTAAACTGTATTATGACCTACTATTTTTTGAAGGCATTTTCAGTAGCTTTTATTTATTAGCAGACAATGAGGACAGTAAATAAATAATGCACCTTGGTTGAACGTAGTTAACCTAAAAAACGACTAGTTTGCTCAACAACAATTTTCTGCCACTGAAAAAAGTTGATGACGACTTTTATCTTTTTCTTGCAGTTCTTGTGAGTCTAATCATTTCATTCTGGCTTTTATTTCCTCAAAATTTCATGATACAAACTGGCCGTTCTGACATTTCTTTCTCAGTGATATGAGATATAAACTTGCAAATGGGAGTTATAAACAGTTCTGACCTTTTCTCTCATAATTGAACGATATAATCTCACAATTGCAAGTTACATAGTCAGTACTGCATGATAAAAACTCACAGCTGTCAGTAAAACTGCGAGATTTAAACTCACTGTTGCAAGTTAGAAAGTCAGTAGTGCGTGACTTGAACTAACAATTCAGACTTTTTTGATAAAAACACAATTACAAGAATTATATTGTCAGAATTATATATATCTTAGAATTCTCAGAAAAAAAAGAGAATTGTGAGATACACTCAAAAAAATTATTCATTGGATGAACTTGAAGGCAGGATTTCCTTTCAATAAATATGTGTAGCCTCATAAAAAAGAAATTAATGCGATTAAATTTAACTTAGTTGTGTCAACACAATTTGATCAAATATACAGGGGGGGCCATTTATATGGCTACACCCTAATAAAATGGCCACCATGGTCACCACCCATCTTGAAAAGTGTCCCCCCTCACATATACTAATGTGCCACAAACAGGAAGTTAATAATATCACCAACCATTCCCATTTTATTAAGGTGTATCCATATAAATGGCCCACCCTGTAGTTTTAATGAAATTGATACATTTTATGCTTGTTGGAAACTAAAACATTTAACCGAAAAAAATCAATTGATAGGAAGACATCCTTCTACACTGAAAGAAAAAACAAAAAACAAACAAAAAAACTGACATGTTTGATTTACTTAACTTTAGGCTTTAGCCAACTTGTGATGCATAACATAAGATGGTTTTGATACATCCATGGCATTCCCAAAGTATTTTTTATTATTATTAATATTGTTATATTTATTAAAACAACTTTGATTCATTTTAGCAGGTTCATATGCACCTTACCACAATGGTAACCCCCAAATACACTAACATAGCAGAATGTTTTTTAAATACAAACATACAGAGCATTAAAAATGAACAAGTCTCCCAGTTTTATCATCTTAATAAAAAGGCCTAAAATAACATTTTATTTCAAGATTTACTATCCTTATCCTGCCCTGTAAAGCGTGATGGGAAGGGGAAATCCACTTCCTAGTTACACAAATAAATGTTCTTTCAAAGTGAAGATATTGAGTTGAAACAAAACAAAACTGTTTTACACAATGCAGTTGTTTAAATAGGGAACCAAACATAGTTAAATGAAAATATGTTTTTTAAATAAACTGAACAGTGTTGAGGAGTCATTTTTTTGGAGTGTACAAGTTTGAACTTGTGAGTTTGTATTATGCAATTGTGAACTGAAAAAAAAAAAAGTCAAAACTTGCAGTTCCTTTTTTTAGTCTACTATTATGAGTATGTATGTTCATGAGTGTAAACCATTCAGATGATTCTACATTTTTTATTACTGAACTAATAAATAGCAAGCAAACAGTAGTTGTTAACATTTTTCCATGAGAAACACTTCAATATGTTTCATGCTACATTGTCTTAATTATGTTGAATGTGAGTAACTATTACTACACCATTCAGGGACAAAAGCATTGATGATCATTTCAAAATAGCTGTGTATTCTGATTAAACATTATCGAACTACACTTACTTGCAAGAAAAATATAAATATCAGTTGCATATTTATATTTCCGTATAATAATATTTAAATACAGTGCTAGTCAAGCACCTGCCATTGAGATGAGTGGAAATGCTAATAGATATGGGAATGCTAATTGTTGCAGTCATTTCTACAAAAACGTAGATTTACATGGAAAAGCATCATTTGAGCTGCAGCAATTGAAGTCTGTTTTTAGGCCTATAATTATGAAGCTTAAGCTCTGTTGTGCGTATTTAATGCAAGATGCTTTTCAATCACAGGAAGCGATTCTTCTTCATCTCGTATCCGTTTCCCGGTCAGTCATTCAATCACTGAATCATGTTCTCTCAACCCTTATAACAGCACTTTTATCAAGCTCCCTCACTCCAGCCAATTTTTCCTACGCCTCTCATGTCTTCTCTCTCTGTCCCTTGCTCAGCTCCACCACTCCACTCCTCTTCTCTGTGGTGGCCACTTATGAGACAGACGTGACCATACATCCACGATGCCTTTTAGAGTTTCGCTACCCAGAATGCTGCAGCTGTGTCATTTGCATGGCAGGGTTTGGACCTCTCACTGGAGAATGAGAGTGTGGCTTTGAATTATTCATTTAGTGGACACATAGAGGAAGACAAAAATTGTCGTCCTCTTTTTTTTCTTCATCCCTGTCTGTCTTTTTCTACTCGTTGATGCTCTCATGAATTTGTCGGCTTCCCCTATAAATCACATTTTGATGTAGACGCTTGTTCAGTGGTGTTTGAAGCACTCTATTTGTTTAAGTACTCATGACTGTCAGTTGTCTGGGGATGATTGGTACTGTATTTAGTCTGCAGAGAGGCTCAATCAGTGGTGACATTCTTCTGTTTTGTGGGTTTGCTGTTGTTTTCCGTGTCACCATCTGTTCCCCCTCTGGACCTTAGAGATGTAGATATCAGAGGGAAAAACTCAAACCATGAGATCCAGTAGCAAATTTTAGCATGACAAGCACACCAAAAACAATCGTGTTGTACAATTTCACATCTGTACTTTATTAGTGGTGTTTACTACAGAACAAATACTTAACCATTGTGAAAAAGAAGTACACTTCAGCATACATTTATTACTGAAGAAACTTGAATACTTTAGTATAGGGACAAATTTTACACTCTTAACTAGTTGCTTATTAGCTATTATTAAGATATTGGCTGTTTATTAGTACTTATAAAGTCCACATTCAGCACGATCAGATATCCATATAATTAAGAATTTATTGAGAGAAAGTCTTAGTTAAAGGTTAACAAGTGTTACCCCTTCTAAAGTGTTACCTCATATACTACCCAATACCTAAACTTAACTCCCTAACTATTAATAAACAGCATACTAGCAGTTTATTGAGGCAAAAGTCATAATTAATGGTTTGTTAATAGTGAAAATGTAACCTTAATATAAAGTGTGACCATAGATATATATTTTTAAAGACTATACTTAAGTGTACTTAAGAGTCCAGGGGAAGCAGAGGTCGACAACGATAAATCCAAAACACGATAACAAGGTACAAGAACACGGATGAACAAGGCAGAGATGACGGTATAATTGAAACAATGATCCGTGACAGACAGACAAACAGACTGGTATATATACACAGGTGGCACTAATTGAATGATTGAACCAAACTAGCAACAGCTGTGAGGAGAGGTGCATTATGGGGAATGGAGTCCAGGAATGAAAACAGACATAAACACACACACACACAGTTTATGGAGGGCTGGAGTGCCATACAAAGTCTTGCTGGCACATCCAGCTGATCATTACACTTAAATAGTAGAACTTTATGTATAGTTTTATAACTGCTTCTTGTCTTTGAATTTGGGTTAATGTGTACTTTTCAGGCAAACTAAAATAAACCTTAATGTCATTTTAATGAAGCTTTTGCATAATGTATTCAAATATATTTGTAATTTCACATTTGTAATGGTGTCATAATTTAGTACATTTAAAATAACTTTAAGTGTAATATTGAATAACACTCTACAGGAAAAAAAGTTTACTTTATTTGTGCTTAGGTACGTTAGTCAGCACATCAAAGTAAGTGTAATTTTTTAAAGAACAAACAAATATTATTTCAACATAATGATTTAATATATGTTTTAAAACTTTCAGTTTGCACTTTTTAAAATGTGCTCAAGAAACTAGTGTTTAAGAAACAGTCCTGGAAGTCTACTCTCTTAAGTTCCGTTTTATTGCACTAATATGCAAGTATCTTTACAGTTATTTTAATATACTTTGAAGATTTGAAAAAACAATTCATATTGTTTGCATATTCAGCTTTGATATATAATTTTTCCCTTATTTGCTCAAATCATGTGACTTATTTTGCATATTACACTGTTACCTTTGTAAGCAATTCATATTAGGATTTTTATATGATCGATGATAAAATGGTGGGAAAGAATCCTGAATTCTGAAAAACTGTGTATTATTTCTACTGTATTTGTGCATGATATTTTGGCATTTTCAGTGTATTGTGTACATGTTGCAATATAAAAAGCACTGACATGCATTCCTTGTTTATTTTCCTTCGTCTAGAAATCTTTTTCTCTGGTGATCGACGCTCTGGACCATGACAATGAAACATCAGAGGCAGGTATGATGATACGCGATTATCTGTGTGTGTGTGTGTGTGTGAGTGACTGAATAAAATAAAATCCACGGATCACATGTGTCCTCACAGAAACGATTTGTAGCAACATAATAGCAGAGAGAAAGAAAGAATGAAAAGAAAGACATCCCCAACAACAGACAGCCAATCCGTATTTACCCCTCATGCTGTCTTCTGGGGATTACAAGAGAACACAGTAATGCACGGGGTCAGTCTCCATGACTCTTTCATTTCCTGTGTTGTTTTCTGATTGTTTCTCCTTATAATTGAAGAAAAGCTCCATGACTGAAAATATGTTTCTGAATTTTACACACACACAATCACACGCACTGATTATGTTCTCATGCACAATAATGGTGGACTACTTAATGAATAAATTACACACATGTGCATGCTTCAGACAACACTGAGATACATTTAATCACTTGGATATTGCCACTTCATATTCATAAATAACCAAACTTAATTTGTTTCACAAACATGCAGGCGCATCTACTTCTCTCATCTCCTCCTTTGGTCTTTCTCATAAACATTCTGTCTTTTTGTCTTGTGATTTTCCCTTTTAAATCTCACATTCTCACTGCCCTCCAGCTCATGTCGTCTTTTCATTTACTTTACCTATCCTTTCTCTCGTTCATTGGATTTACAGCTTGTTTCTGGTGAGGTGAGGCTTAGGTGGGCTGATCCAGGAGTCGAAATGACGTGAATTTGGAATTGTAGAGCCATTTTCTCCTGCCAACTCTGGATTATAATACAGCCATGTATCTGAGTGCCAGATAGCTTTGACAAGCTTTAACAAAGTCCATCCTGGCCCATTATGTCCTTGAAAAAGACTTGAGAGAGAAAGTGCCAAGGACGCAAGTTGTTCAGTTTCGAGACGCCTTCAGTCCAGGGCTGTGTATCATTAAGAATTACATGACTAATGATTTTAAATTGCAATTAAATTACAAAAATTATGAAAATAAAGTAGAGTCATAACTGAGAAAGCTGGCAAGGGAATTGCAATTTGTTCTGACAGTATTAAACTTAGTCTAAATGGGGCAGTTTCCCGAACAGGGTTTAAGACTAGTCCTAGATTAAAATAAATGTTAAGAGCTGTCTAAACTGAAAAAAGCTTGCACTGAGATATCTTAAAATACATTTTTTCATTGTTTGGTCTTAAAATGCTCACAGATAATGCATTTTTGTAAGACATGTTTCTAAAAATTCTTAAATGTCCTAAATTAGCAAAGGTCCAGTCCTGGCTTAATCTAATCCCTATCCAGGAAACTGGCCCAATATGTTTATTCAGTTAAGAAATCTGGAATAAATGACTAGTAATTTAGCAGACGTTTCTATCCAAAGTGACGTACAAATGAGGACCTTGGAAGCAATCAAAACCAAAAAATTAAAATATGAGGAACTGTCAACTTAATCTAATGATATATTAAATACTTTTAACTGTTAAATGTCATTGAATTGCAATTCAGTAAATTCTTTTTGGTCAGTTGAATGCAAATTCCCAGTGGATCGGACCTATTAAATGATGCTTTGCCCTGGTTCTGTACAGATATATATATATATTCGCATATTTTTACACTGAATCCCAAAGCGTTTTTAGTTCAGTTTTCATCTCTCTTGATCAATCATTTCTGGAATTATGCAATTGTGATGACCAAAAGCTTTAATAAAGGATCACAGTACACCAAAGACCTCTTTTATCATTGAACCACCCCCTAAACCCAAAATCACTGATCACAGGATCAAGAACGTGTGTTTAATTCCTCTTTTATGGCTTTGATGTATCTTGTGTGATACTGTAGTTATCGTACATCTCCGAGTGAGAGATCAGACTTACGTCCATGTAAATTCATGTGCCGTAACATGTCAGTGATAAACTAAGCTCAAGGTTTTCTGCGTGAGTGCAGCTCTGCTCTAGTCATTTACATCTCTAATGGACTGTAGTAGAATGATGTTTAAATGGACCACAGCTCTAATTACTGACTGTGCTTAAACTGCAGTCCATTAACAGAAGAGGACAAGACCATCATGCCCAGATCTGTGTGTGTGTGTGTGTGTGTGTGTGTGAAACTGCCTTTAATGGCCCAAATACATTTTTGGGTCACATATGCGGTTGATGTTTATTTTTATTGTGTGTGTGGGGTTGCTAGGAAAACTTATCTGTGTTTGAACACCT
Organism: Enteromius unitaeniatus; assembly: GCA_032359435.1. Taxonomy (NCBI): domain Eukaryota; kingdom Metazoa; phylum Chordata; class Actinopteri; order Cypriniformes; family Cyprinidae; genus Enteromius; species Enteromius unitaeniatus. Next base: position 7,705,349 of record JAUMHI010000063.1, on the reverse strand, counting down.
TCACTCTTCTCTGTTTTCATTCTTTTGTTTTTAAGCCCAGATGATCTCATCTGTAAGGCAAGTTTTTCTTTCTTACTGCAGTGCTTTGTGAAGATAATGCACTATGTAACTATTCAAGATGAGGCAGGCTAACAGTCTCTCTGAGAAACCTCTTGTATGCCAGGGACAAAAGGGAGAGACAGATGAATGAATGAAATAATGTTCCATCTACCCTTGATGCATGACTCAAGCTCTATCAACAGCATTCATTGATTACCACAGAGAATCATTTTGACTAATTAAAAAAGATAACAAAATCATAAATAAAGAAATGAATTTATAAGGAAGTAATAAAAAAGGCTACAGCTACAGGGTGTATACATAAGTATGGAGATTTTTGAACAATACACAAAGGACATACTTTAATTATTCAATGTAAGCCTGTGTATTATTGGCTTTAAAGTTTAAATTAATATTATGACACCAGTGTAACATAGTCATGACAGTTAAAATGGGATACAACAAGATCATATGTCATAGTAATTCTGACAAACATATATTATGGTTTCCACAAAATATTAACAGATCAGAGATGAAATATATGTAAATGAAGACTTGAAATGTAATAAAATACAAAATAATTATTTGAAATTGTAGTAATACTTTGTTAGGGGTTTGGTTAGGTATTGTAATTGTTAGGAGTTTTATTATTATTATTATTATTCCGCGCTAAAACGAATCATACAGCCTAAACCATAAGGCCTAGAGAGCTGAAACTTGGTCAGAAGGTAGTAGTCTGGCTTCGCTACTGCAAAGAATCAGTCCAATCGGCTTAACGGGAGCGCTACATCCCAAAAAACAACATTTCAGACATTTTTGCACGACTTGCGACTTGCTTGATGGAAGTAAGAAAATGACTTGACTTGACATTGACTTGAGAGCAAGTGACTTGAGACTTGACTTGACTTAAAGTGGAAAACTTGATAATGACTTGAACTTTTAAATATAATTTGTATAATAAAATAATACAAATTATAACACCATAATTGGCGCCTGTGCCCTTAATGCTGCACAACTCAAACCGCGCCAAGCATGACAGACAATAGTCAAGCTCCACAAATAGTCACGTTTGGCTATTATAAGGACTTTGAACCGGACCATACCAATAAAAAAAGATTTACCAGATGCAGAGAATGCAATGCAAGAATAGCTGACACGACAACCACAACGTCAAATTTCATCCCAACCAAGGATTTCAAGAACCACAAGGAAAGTTAAGAAAGTCAGAATCCTTTATAGTCAATTTAATAAAACAATTACTTATGTAATTAATTAATTGTTTCTGTTTGTCATAAATTGGGCTTGGTTAACGTTACATGTTTTTATCAGAAATGTGAAGATTATCTAATTGTCTCATAAGTAAAACGCTATACCAGTGACGCAGACCGAATTTTAATGTTGGGTGCATCTTAAAATGAAGGGGCTTCTCGATATTACATGTAAGGGATAATGTAGAGGCAGCCAGTAGTTATCGCAGAAATAAGCTCCGTCAGTGTGATCAGGACCGTAAACTACCGGCTGCCTCAACATTATCCCGCTTATTATACGGCTACTTGCCACATAAGGAAAAAAAATGGACATGAATATGAAACATTTTAATGGCATATTTGTTTTAAATTAACATTTTCATCCTTCCGCAAAACGATATAGTACGACGTGACTAACATTCAAACGTTAGTTTATAACATCTACATATGAATATATAACAACAGATGAATTTTAAATTTTCCATTGTTAATTGTGGTTGTCCAGTGTTTGTCACAAGATGGCGCCAACCGGAAATCTTTGTTGGCACAGAGGGATTTTAAACATACAAGTAGTACCGGCTATGCATTAATGCTTTGGAGCGGTTATTATTTGAAAAGAACGAACCTGCAAATGTCTCAACTGACCAATCAGAATCAAGCATTCCAGAG
>JAUMHI010000063.1:7692699-7703294 GCA_032359435.1 Enteromius unitaeniatus | reverse complement strand
ATAAGCAGCCCAGAAAAAATAGACTCGGCGTCACAGCCGCTCTTGCTCTTCTCCTGCTACACGCTGCCGCGCCGCCGAAAAAAAACACGCTGCTTACGCCCTGCTCACCGTGCAGTGTGAAACTGGCGTGAGCCATTGTATTCCATTGCGACAAAGCGTGTATGTGGCAAATGACATCGGAAGCTTCGGTACGTTATAACCAGTTATGGTCTATTACTGAACTGATACCGAATCGTCCTCGGCTGCATCGCGATGCATCGTAGAAACAATTAATTTTGACACCCCTAACTCACAATAACATCAAAATGTTGTGTGCTGTATAACAATGAAACCAGTTCAAATAGAAAACAAATAACGTTATATCAGATTATATATATATAGAGTGGATAGATTCCCTAGTGTGCCTTATAACGGACAGCATAAGTATTAAATCATCAGATATAAAACATATACTAGGTACTAGGCTATTTTCAGTCACAATACTTAGTTCATAAGGTTCAGCCTGTATAAATGCTGAAGTCTTACATTCTGTCAGTACATATAAGTATTTCCATTTTTGTGTGTGTAAACATACAAATCTGTAACTACTGGAACCTAACTTAAAGCACATAGGCAAATGATCATCACTTAAAATTAATTTATATTTACAATTTTACAAATTTTACAATTTATTAATTTTTTTATTTTTTATTTTTATGCATAACAAAAATCATTTAGCTTTATTGTTTACAGTTTTCTATGATTGGTTGGTATTTTTTTATCCATGCAGATAGGATGACTTCTCAAATTCAAGGTACACTGCAGCGATCTATACAGCAGCCATCAGTGTCACAGTTCATTGTGCCCCAGACTACTAAATATCCAGTCAACCACCCTCGACAAAAAGCCATTACAGAAGCAATAATATCTGATCTAATCATTAATTGCAACATGCCCCTGTCTATCACTGACAAGAAGCACTTAATTCACTTTCTGTCCATTATGGATGCTAAATATATATGTTTATTTTAGTACCACAACTTTACTTGGCTTGAGACTTATCAGGACTCGACTTGACTTGCTTAGGGTGAACCCTTGACTTGACTTGACTTGCTTGATGTGTCTAAACTGTGACTTGAGACTTGACTCGAGACTTGATGGTTAAGACTTGAGACTTGCTTGGACTTGACCATATGTGACTTGTCCCCATCTCTGGCCTTAAATCACTTTTGCAAACTAGTCCTAGGTTTTCTGCCCGATCGGAACCAAACCACTGCAGAAATAAAGATGCAGTAGGCCAAATAGCGTGTCTGCTAATGATAGCCAAATGTTATTCAGACTATAACTCTGGAATGGAGTTCAAACCGTGAACATTGCTTTAAGGTTCTTTTGTGTACACATATCATCTGATAGCTTTTCAATGTTCTTTTGGGGAGGAAGAATATGCAAAACTCTATGTACACTGTATGTACAATATACTGTATACACACATATACATTACTCTGTGTGTTGCCCCCTCAGGTAGGGAGGAATTAATAGAGCGAGTGCTGCTGTCCTCCATGCTGAACCCAGGTGAGCAGTGGGAGTCTTTCCGGCATCACGGACGCACGTTCACTCTGGAATACCGCCTGCGATTCCGCTGCGAAACTAATTACTACGGCCCACTGTGCAACAAACTCTGCAGAGCACGAGATGACTTTTTTGGCCATTTCAACTGTGATCCTTCTGGTACTAAGGTGTGTAAGGAGGGCTGGACTGGAGCAGAGTGCAGACAGGGTGAGTGAATCCAACACATTGTCTTTCTATACTGAGGTCTTCAGAATGTTCACACACAAACATAACTGATTATATTTTCACTCCCCTGGATTCGTACAAGGCACTTTTTTCTAGATGGACAGTTTATTCTAATTCTATTGAACTGTTAATGATCAAACATTCAATGTCAGTATAAAGGGATGTTTTTTAATATAACTCAGAATGGATTTGTCTGGTAGAATAAAGTCATATACACCTAGGATACCTTGAGAGTGAGTATATCATGGGGTAATTTTCATTTTTGGGCGAACTAACCCTTTAAGCTCACCGCCCACCTTGGTTACTCACTCAGACATCTGTACAAAATGTTGTGTAATTTTCAGTAAAAAAAAATGTTGAAGTGAAACAGATTCATTATGCAATTCAATTTTTCATTATATTATATTATAGTATAGTATAGTATAGTGTAGTAATGCAAATGTACAGTAGGTGTTCTTACATCTCACTGTTTTCAAAGCAAAGATGTGTTCTGTGTGAACCGGATCCAGCATTCCATTAAGGCCAAATCCCTTTCCAGCAGAGAATGACTTAAGGGAGAAATGTCTCCCCTGAGATGATCAAGGAAGAGACCATATTACTACTAAATCCCAAATAAAAACATTTAGCAAGCACTATGTTAACAATAGTTGAGGAAGAGGAACGCCACATCATGACCTGTTGCATTTGGCAATGGATTATTTGTCCATTTTAAAGTATGTGTCTACCTACCTGGTCTCATGGCATAATGTACCTAAATGCACTTTTTAGCGAGACACAAAATATGTTCCAATAAGTACATATCACTGCAGTTTACAAAAGAAATGAACACTAGAGGCAGTAAAACTCTGACACCCATATTCCTGACAAATTTACACAGTATCAATTAATAATGCGTACTTTTTGCACAATTACTTGAAGAATATCATTTTATGACTTCAAAACTATTTTCATATGCTGGGAGATTTGAAAAACGATGCTTTTTAAAGTTTAGCAGTACACATATCCAGCTTCCTATCTATGAGTTACCATAGATGGTAGGTTTGTTCAGTAGCTCACAGTTTATGGAAATGTACTTGAGAAGCAATGAGCTCTAGGTTGAATCCTGTGTAACTACGGGTCGACAAAACAGTTCAAATCAGCATAAAAGAAAGTTGAAATGGCACGGTTGCATCAACAAATGGGTTTATTATATCTCAGTTTTCCATTTGTAAACACTATCGGGTAGGTTTAGGGTTGGATTTGGCATAGGGCATATTTCCAGCATGACAGAGCATTAACTTTTAGTAAAAGTCCCTGTGTATTTGAATTCTGAATCGTTGCAATACATACCTAAAGAAACTTGATAAAAACACAGCAAAATATACCTATATCAATGCAATAAAAAGTTTCAGGGTTCACTTATTGAACCTGTGTTTCAGCACCACTCAGTGGACATTTCTCTTTGAAACGAGTTGTAAGGTACGTAAAATCGGTGTTGCACAAAAAGTCCACAGAGGTACATATTATGAGACCAGGTTGTCTGATTCAGTTATGCATGTAATGAAAATGTTCTTCTGCACTTGTAAGATGTCTGTAGTCAAGTCAAGTCACTTTAGTGAATAATAATTGATCATTATATCACTAATCTGAATCAATCATCTGTGTGCATGTATAGCTGTGTGTAAGCAGGGATGTCACTTAGAACACGGCTCCTGCGATCTGCCTGGAGAGTGCAAGTGAGTTTGTCCAGGTTTCAGAAATATCACACCCTCTCTACAAGCTCCACCGGGTGCTGATGCATGCCATATTCAGCACCTACTTGCTTTTGTTTGTCTTTTTCTCACTTCCTGTCTGCTGTAATCTCTCTTTCTCTCTGTAGATGTCATTATGGCTGGAAGGGTGATCTGTGCGATGAGTGCGAGACGTTTCCGGGCTGTGATCACGGCACTTGCACTGAACCCTGGAAGTGTGTGTGCGACACAAATTGGGGCGGCCTGCTCTGTGACAAAGGTGAGATGACAGGAAGTATGCTGCTGGATGTACGTGCAAAAATTACTATTCTTATTACTAGGGACATCAATCAGTTTTTGATATTTGTGATTAATCTCATCATTTCATTTTCTCTCTTACATGTAACATAATGAGTTGTTTTTTAAGGAAAAAATATGTGGATGATGTTTGATGTCCTTAGCTGTAGCTGAAATATATGCGCATATTTAAAGACGGCAGACTAGACACACATTTCTATACTTTTCTCACACCCTGTTCACACTGGAAGAGATGATGCTTTACACAGCTTTCACTTAACACAGACCAACAGATGCAAGCTCGATGACATCAGTGAAATTAATAAAAAATAAAAAATAAAAAAAAACTGTAAAAGATTTACTTAACATTATATTATACTATGTTTGTGTTATGATTGTATAGCTGTGACTGATTACCAACAAAGGATTATTTAAATTAGTAGACCAAAGACACAAAATAACACAAACCGCTTTAATTTGACTGTCAGAAATAATTTAATCAAACAGAACCTTTTAAAGGTTTTGGGTTGTAAGATTAAATGTCTTTAAAAAAATCTCTTATGCTCACAAAGGCTGCACACTGCTATTTTGTTTATCGAGAAATTCTTAAATCAAGAAGGATTTTCTAGACAAGTAAGAATTTTTTATCTTGTTTTCAGAAAAAAACAAGCCAAGATGAAGTGAGTTTTTGCTTAGAAAAAGCTATTTAATCTGCCAGTGGGGTAAAAAATAAGCTTATTTCAAACAGAAAACAAGATTGTTTTGCTTGTTTCAAGTAAAAACCTAATTTTGACTTATTTTTGCTGAAACGGGTTGTCTAGAAAATACTTCTTCATTTAAGAATTTCTGGATATTTTGGCTGAAAACAAGGCAAAAAAAATCTAAGCTAGAAAAGTTATGAAAATTACAATAAACTGTAATATTGTGAAATATTTTATTTGACAATGTTTTATATTTATAACAGATTTTAGAAATCTGAGTTTTCAGCTGTTTGATATACTGATATCCAAGAAACATTTCTACAGAACACATGTTCTGTTGCTTATTACTTTTGTGGAAACCATGAATTTTATGATTCTTTGATGGATAGAAAGTTTAAAAGATCAGCATTTGAAACAGACATCCTTTTTTAACATTCTAAGTGTTTTTACTGACATTTTACTGTCAAATTAATGCATCCTCGCTGAATAAAAGTATTTCTTTCTTTCTCTTAAAAAATTATGTTCCTAATCTTTTATAATAGATGAAACCATTAGGGAAAAATACTCATGATTTTTATAAGTTTATTTGAGACAGCTGGCTGGAAAAAAAAATATCTCTGCAACTAGTAGCTCTGCAACTCGTCAGTAAAAACTTGTCAATAAATGGGAAAACACTTTATTCAATCAGAAATGTTGTCTGCCTGTCAATCATTTTGTGCAGGATTTCTGACAACATCTGTCATGTGTTTGCAGGGCAGGGTTTTGGAGAGAGGATGAAAATGAAATGGTTGTCACATAAAAAAAAATGTCAGTGGTGCTATTAAAATCAAAATCAGTCAAAATATTTAATAACACATGCCCAAAACATTCTGAGTCATTAGGTTCATTGATTCCAAGACATGTTAACTGCTTACTGAGTAGACAACGTTTGTGTAAATAGATCCGGATTAGTTGATATGAACCCACGCGTGGGGTTTTATCAGGGGTTTGTAGAGGTGTAAGCCGATAGTCTTGGGTAAACAGAACGTGAGCCGTGAGGTGGAGGCTAAAACAGGCTCTTGCCATTCAGCGGGTGTGTGAATAGTGCTGTCACACCCTCACACACACATAAATATACATATATATATACACACATACAAAGGACTTAACCTATGCATATGAATCAAGGTCATAAAACTATAGAGACTAGCTTGATCTCAATGGCTTTCACAAACACACATTTCCTCTAAACTCAGATCTCAGGAGCCAGTCTGCAGGCTGCATCATTTTCCATCATAGCACTGGTTTTAATTTGTGTGTCTATTTGTATGTTGTGGTTACAATTCTTCCAGTCAAGCATGCTTGTGTGCTGTGGGTAAATCTTCAGGAAACAATCCATTTGAGTTTAACTCATCCCTTCAAGCGTGACCTCGTAGGAATTCTTGGTTAGATTTTGTATGATTTATGAAGTAAACTACATTTAAACAAAGTCTGAGACGTCAAACTCAATTTGTGTCTAGACCAAACCGGCATTTCGCGTAACCCCATCTAATGAATCTTACAGCTTGAAATTATTGTTTAGAAAATCATTTTCCTACAAGCAACAGTTCCCAGTGTTATATGTACATTGTAGGGACGTATGGATGAGGGGTGAAAGTGAAGGTCACGTGTTCTTATTACAGATGTTGGTATATTGTATTGCTGGAAGTGGTGGCGTGTGGATCACATCATTTTTTCACGTAGTACTTTTTAAGTCGGTTTAAAATTGAACAATGATTTTTCTCACAACTCATTTAATTTGTGTGTGTTTGTGTGTGTAGGTGTTTTTATAGAATTTGAATAAGAAAACAGACCTTCAAATCATGTGGCTTTAATTTAGTTGGTTGGAGGGTTGTTTATTTGACTTTTTTGCTGCAAGGAAAAATTAAATGGTGATACATTTGCATTGGTTTTGTCCTCACCACAATATAGTTTTTTTATTTCTTAAGTCAACATGAAACAAGCCAGTATATTACCATAATGTGACATTTGGTGAAACAGAATACTTAACAAGAAAAAAATGTGTGACGAGACTTGATTTTATCTGTCAGGAATTGATTGGATCATGGAAAATAGACTTTGATGCTTGAACTTTACAGTCACCACTGTACTGGTTGAGAGTGCAATGGCTCTGTAAAGAACAATAATAAGTGTGTTCCATTGTGTAATTTTTGTACACTAACACTATACTACACTAGTATTAGGATTCCCATGATATTTAGAGAAACATTACCAGTTACATGATTTCAACAAGGCGAAATACTAGTACTATTGAAAATTATACAATATAGTGTTCAACTCATGTAAGGATCTTAAAGACGTACTCTACCTCAAAATTTGAATTTTGTCAATAATTACCAAACCCGTAAAAAGCTTGGTTTGTCCTCGGAACACAATTTATGAATTCATGAAAACCAAGATTCAACAATTCAGCACTGTTGCACCATTTTAAAGAGTATTGCTGGACTTTCTTCTAGGATGCGTTTTCTATGTGTTAACGCTTTGATTTGAACATAAACAGTGCATCTGTGCTTTTACAGGTTTGGAACGACATGGGGATAAGTGATTATTGACAAAGTCTTCATTTTGGGTTAGAGTTACCTTTAAGAAACTATTTATTTCTTAAATACTGCCTAAAGATATCTCTTTCTCTCTCACACTTCAGATCTGAATTATTGCGGTAACCATCAGCCATGCAAGAACGGTGGTACATGTACCAACACCGAACCCAACGAGTATCTGTGTGTGTGCCAGGAGGGTTTCCGCGGCCGCAATTGTGACATTGGTAAGATGACTCTATAAAACACAACCATAAAGCCTGTCAACCCTGGCAGCCTATTACAAGCAAACCTCAAAGATGTGCTGTGCGAGAATAAAATCTGCAGAACGTTGTAGTCAAAGCTTACTCCTAGATGAAACACGGCATGTCATCAGCTCTTATTTTTCGCTGTGCCACCCTGCATGAGTCTGACCAATTATCTCCTCAGTAATGATAAATTTAGTCTGTGTTAACATGCGATCTCTGATGTAGCTCTGCGAGGTGTTGATAGGAGATAAATTTAAAGCAAGGCTGCTCTAGATTTTGAAGCCACAAAACCATTAGAGCTATACAGTAAGCTTTCTGATACAGGTGGCGATAGCACAGGATATAAGACACAGATGTGATGCAAATTATAAGTGTGTATCACTTCCTTTCATTCCCTTAACAGTGGAGCACGCCTGTCTCTCCTCTTCATGTGAGAATGGCGGAACATGTGTTGAAGACCCAACGGGCTTTAGCTGTGTGTGTGCGCCGGGCTGGACGGGACCCTCCTGTGCCTCCGGTAGTTAAGCATATAAACACACACACACACACACCTGCACAAACGGTAATCAGCAACAATCAAAGGCAGCTGCTATTTCCTGTACTGCTGCAACCAATTTTAGTCAGATCTACACTAAAATGATGCTCCTTAAATCGAGCACAAACAATCAGCAATCACACGCACATCAAGGATGCATGGGTGATAATGTGTCTCAAAGATTATGTTATAGGAGCTCCTCAGGTTTGAGGACATTAGTAGACTGTTTTAAGGCCAGTGCAGTGTTTTACATGTTCTTGTCAGTTTAGGCAACGTCATCATGCTTCTATTATTACACTAAGTTTATGAGGATAGACACTAATGCCTCCTATATATTTTTTGTGCTCACTAGTCTAGTGGTACAGTGTTTTTGTTAGTTTTTGTTACACAGGGCACAATCAAGCAGGTTTTGCTTGATATGAGGGCACATGTATGATGACAGAACTTTCGGACTAAAACAAATTTGTAGGTGTGACTGTAAAATGACCTGACTATGAAATTATTTAGAAGTACTCTGTCACAAGAATCGTAATTATCCAAGTCATATAAGGGGCAAGAAAGATTGGATGGATAACGGATAGATAAATAGATAGTAGGGGTGTAAATTGGACGGTTTGTCACGATACGATTCAATATCGATTCTCATAACCAGGGATACAATATTTGCCAATACCTCCAAAAATTCCACAATACGATTATGATTTGATTAGATACAGGGGAACATTGATTAATAAATAGATTATATGATATTATATACTTATTTTAAATAACCATCTACATTTTTAACAACTCACAAATGCAACCAAAATATATAACGAACGTAAATATGAAATTTTCATATCCTGAACAATTCAGAAAGAAAAAGCACTTTTTTTAAAATAATAAAAATAAATAAATGAACAACTGGAAAAACAATTCTGGCTGCTACTATGGGCTCAGTGCTAAAACTAATTTATACAGATAACCAAATTACAAGCAATAGCAAAAAATAATTACAATAGAGCAAAGACACAGATTTTTCAAAAATCATTTTTCAGGGACACTACAGAAATGTAATGTAAAATAACTGCGTAGTCTTCACTGTATAAATTTAATATAGATTAATTGTTTTGATGTCGCAAAGGTTATTTAGTCAGGAGAATTTAGCACTTTTTTTGACAGTGTGTTATTAGTTTGCTTTCATTTTAAGAATGAAAGCACGGCTTTAATTGCATTTACACACATGCAAAACATGTATTTGGATGTAATTTTGTCTGTATTTACTCATCCATGTACAAAAAAGTGGAAGAGAGCTCAATTTAGTATTCCCGCGATGTGCACGGAAAACTTCTCACACAGCGCTCAGCTGTTCCGCCAGCAATCCCAAGTGGCTTTTTCATGTGCCTTCGGGCAGTCCTTATATCCAGTCCTGATACGTGAGTTTGAACGAGAACGCACACGTTGGAGGTAATGCATAGACAAACATTATTTAAAAATGTGAACAGTGCCAAAATAAAGGTGCCTATTTATACTAGTACAGATCTCAATACTTTACGCGTGGTATCGATCCATATCGATGAATCGTTACATTCCTAATAGATAGATAGACAGATAGATGATAAACAAGAGGATGGTGTATACAGTAGATGGACAGATCTGTAGATTTAAAGGCAGTGAAATCACATGATGACACAAAGAACCTGTTCTTTCTGCAGCAGTGTTGCAGTGTGACTCTAGTCCTTGTGGGCGTGGAGCCACGTGTCAAGAGACGCCACAGGGCTTCCAGTGTGTGTGTCCTCCGTTCTGGACCGGCAGAACCTGCCAGCTTGGTAAGCATTAAAAACAACACTCTTCCCCTGTCCTGAGCTGTTCATACATGTCCACACATGTCTAACTCGGCCTTGCGCTCATACCCATCCACAGCCTCACCTGACGAAACCTGCCTCTACCTGCCTAAACTTGTCGTAGTCTGCTTCTACCTGTCTGTAATGTGAACACCTGTTCTTTCTTGTTCGGGTTCCTCACCTTACTCTCAGGGTGCATGGACTAGAAAGTCAGCAAGGAATTAAATCTAAAAACCACGAGACCACTGCGTTTGCCATTTAAAACCACCAAATCACAACAATCGGATTCAGAGATGGGAAACTCAGCTTTCCGGGGAAAGTAAACACATCTTGTGTTTATAAATTCCATATCAGCACAAGCCACATTGAAATGATTCAGCAGCATCCGTGCTCCACCGACTGTTATCCGTTAAACCACATCAGACAATTTCATGCTACAGCGTGCAGTAGATTTAATTGCTGAATGAAGAGGACCTGTGGTCGCTGATGATGTTGACTGCTGGGAGAGTCTCTCTCACTCTCCATTGCCCCGGGGCCCAAATCAGCTGTGGCTCTCTGGAGTGTATCAGTCTCTCTGAACTGTTGACGCTCTGTGAAATGCAGTCATGTGTCACAGTGACACCTCAGAAAACAGCCGTTAGCGTCAGCACAAAGAGATCTGTCTTTGAGGGTGACATGTGCATTTTAATAGAACTGTACAGAGATGGCAACTGTGGGGAGAAGTTATATTTTCTGGAGTATTTTATTAGAAAACATTTAAGTCAAAACCTGAGTTAGATTGTCTTCATTTCTAAATATACATAATATTTTATGATATATATATATATATATATATATATCGTTTTTTTAAATGAATTATTACTGAAAGCATGAAAATTGATCAGAAGTGACAGTATAGAAATTTTGTAATATATATATATATATATATATATA
>JAUMHI010000063.1:7675033-7691946 GCA_032359435.1 Enteromius unitaeniatus | reverse complement strand
AAAATTGATCAGAAGTGACAGTATAGACATTTTGTAATATATATATATATATATATATATATATATATAATATTATATATTTATATATTATATATATAATAATTTACTGTTAAAGTGTTCTATTCATCGAAAAATCCTGAAAAAATGCATCAGTTTCTCTTTTCAATATTGATATTAATAAACGTTTCTTGAGCAGCAAGTCAGAATATAAGTATGATTTCTAAAGGATCATGTGATGCTAAAGACTTTGAAATTCAGCTTTCCATCAAAGGAATAAATTACATTTTAAAATGGAACAATTATTTAAAATGTAATGATATTTCAAATTATTATATTGATTGGATAAATGCTTTTAAAAATGTAGATATTTTAAATCCCCTCCTTTGTTTATTGTATTTAAAACTGATCTAATATACTTCTCAGATGCCCTTAGTAAAATTAAAAATCCAAAAGCAGTAAAACTGTTTTTGTTTGTATTATTTTTAAATGGTATTATTATTTAATGCATTTTATTTTATATTTCTTGGAGTGTTTAATACTGAAACTGAAAAGAGTTATTTTTACATTCAATAATATTTTTAAACTACAGTTTAAGTATTTTTGATTAAATAAATGCAGTAAAAAATATTTAAAATCTTAAACTTAAATGTTTCAAAGGTAGCGTATATCATTCTCATCAACAACATTATTATTATTACTAAACTTGGCAAGCAAATGGTTTTTGTTTTATTTTAGCCACATGTTTGGCTAATTAACTATTATTTGTGTTCATTAATTATAATTATCATGCAATTGTTTATTGAACTCTATCTTTCAACCATTGTAAAGTCACTCTCAGCTACCTATTATTCTTCTTTCTGTCTTTTTAAATAGTATGTGAAACCTCATTATATGCCTATTTAATTCTTTGAGGAAATATGAATGAATAAAATGGTTGTTTTGCGTCCAATCTTAGACAAAAAAAATATCAAAAATGACCTCTGGTCAGTTCAGAAAAAGCTGTTAAAATTTGTGGCCGATATTCATTAGTTATACTGAGGTCATGTCGAGTGCATGGAAGTGTGGGGTACATGTACCCAGCTCATTACGTTCTGTTGTATACTGTACGTTTTGCCAAATAGGTCATCTGGGTATTGCATTTCAAGAAATTTGCATACTATGCCAATTATACTTATTATGTACTGCACACATAGTATGGTAATGTGCTAAATATAGCCTCCCTTCATCACTGTGTTTCTTTCCTTTTCCTCAGACACTAATGAATGTGAGACTGGCGTGTGTGTCAATGCCCGTTCCTGCCGTAACCTGATTGGAGGATATTTGTGTGACTGCCTTCCCGGTTGGTCGGGACCAAACTGTGACATCCGTGAGTATAAGATGTTTTTCACAGAACCAGAAAATCTAGCATGTTTTAGCTTTAAATCAAACACGACAGTTCCAGTGCTGGTGGGAAATGAACTCATTGTAAGTTTGTTCCTACTGCGGTCTGCTCACACAGTCATCGTAGATTCATACTTTATTGATGAATGTAGTTAGCTAGTCTCTTTCTTCAGTGAAACTTGTGGGTTTCCACTCAGTCGCCTATTGTTTTTGAAATATCATCTGTTCAACAGGGAACAGCAGCTGCCAGGGCTTGTGTCTGAATGGAGGACACTGTGAGGTAAGAAGTGATCGACCTCAATAAACTTAAGGTCTCTTTGACATTTAAAGGGTTAGTTCACCCCAAAATTCTGTCATTAATTTGAGGTTAATCTAACTTAATCTGAGGTTGTTTATGCCTAGAGAAAATGTGCGTATGTTTTGTGATGCTCTCTGAAATGTCGGAAGACATAACTCAGGGAAGAAGCATGGTTGAGTAAATTATTAGATTTTGGTTTTCTTTGCGCTGAAAAAAGTATTCTCATAGCATCGCAAAACTGAAGTTGAGCCACTGATGTTACCAATGTTTTTCCTAAGTTTCTGGGATCATTTCAGTGGTGTTGCTGTCTATAGAGGGTCAGATGGCTCTTCGATTTAATCAAAAATATCTTAATTTGTGTTCCGAAGATGAAGTGAGTAATTAATGACAGAACTAACCCTTTAAGCAGTTCTCCTTCAGTATAGCTAACCTGTGTGTGCCATTTGCAGGACTCTCAGTGTGTGTGTTTGCCGGGTTTCTCTGGTAAACTGTGCCAGACAGCAGTAAACGCCTGCGACAGCAACCCTTGTGTAAACGGAGGGCAGTGTGTGGAGCGTCAGGGCGGCAGAGGCATGTTGTGCAGCTGCCCGCTGGGATACACTGGCACCTACTGTGAGGTGAGATCTTAGCACTGAAAATGCTTAATATTGGCATGAACTGGAAGCTGCGAGAGTGAAATGAAATAAGGAATGAGATGCTTGATTTACTCCGCAGTGTTGTGACACGTCATATTGATGAAGCGGCACTGATGAGAAAATGCGGTTGAGAAACGGTTTAGGGAGGAGAAATCCATTTAAATATAAAATATCGGTCACTTATGAAATAATAAGAATATAGTGCATCTACTAATAATTATTAACGCTGTCAAACAGGCGCAATGAATCACATCCAAAATACTTTTGTTCTGCATATAATAAATATAATTTAAAAAAAAATTGTGAACTGTGTATTTATTATGTACAGTATATATAAATAGACCCATGCACATATGTACATATTTAAGAAAAATATGTTTATATATTATATGAATATTACATTTATACATATAAATACACAATATAAATGTATCATACGCTTGGTGACATTTAAAATGGTTTAAAATGGACAAAATTGGGCATTATAGACTAAATACACACCAGACTTTCAAGTTGCATCAATGCAGAAACATGCCTTATTTCAAAATCCCAAATATATTTAATATATTCTGACTGGAAAAAAAATTAAATAAATCTTGCTTCGCCCTTTATACACAACACAATATTTGAGCAATCTGTCATCTCCGACCCCCTAAAATCAGCATGCTCAATTGTGATTTTTCTTGCATATATTTGCATACTGAATATTAATGGGAATTGTAATTCTTGCCTTTATTCAGCCATCCATAGCTACGCCTACAACATCCGTTATTATTTTGCTGTCTTGTTAAGAGTAATACAGCATGGACATGCAATTCTTTTGAGTAAATTTGTGAATTTCTGAATTAATCAGTGTTAAGGCTCTGTGTTCTTTTTTATTTGATTATATTTTAGGTGGGACTTGATCTTTGTAATCCCAACCCGTGCCCCAAAGGGGTGCCATGCCATAGTACAGAAGGAGGCTACAAGTGCACTTGTCCTGAGGGTTACTTTGGAAATGAGTGCCTGAGTCTGAAGGATCCATGCTATGAACCCCACTGCCAAGGTTAGGAGCATAAATATTGAGCGTAAGGTAAATAGCACTTCTTTAGCATGATTTTCTCTGCCTCTGTTTTTATTTCAGGTGCCATGTCAGACCCAGGTGGAGTTGGGTTCAGTGTGTATATGGTGTTAGTGGGGGTATTCGCCCTGCTTGTGGCAGGCAGCTGCTCTGTGTGTGCATTACTGCTGTCTCGTCTGCACCGCCTTCACCGAACCAAAGCGCAGCTACGTACTTCAGCGCCCGAGGACAACGCCATCAACAACCAGCGGCAGTTCTGCACTCTCATCCGTAACCTCGACCACAGCGTGGCCCTGCTGCCTCCTGCTCAAACAGTGCCCGCTGTGCCCATGCCAGTGCTCTGCAGTGAAGAGATTGAACTTACACTTCCTCCCTCACCTGTACCCTCTCCAGCTCTAAAACCAGCCCAAGGGCCCAAGCTGGACATTTGCAACCGTGAACGGGAAAAACTAAACCGCTTCCACTATGCAGAGAACCAGGAACTGGAGGTGTGACCACACTTTGAGTGATGGGAAGGAACCGGACTTCTTGGTTCGGAGGGTCTGTTGTGGTTGATGCTTCTTAATCAACCTCTGCTGGTGAACCTTGACCTCTGAGCTCTGCCTTATAGAGATCTGAGAGGGTTGAAATTTGGAAATGAATTTTAGGGCTGAAGAGACTGTGCTGACAGACAGGGTTCACAATTTTTACACACTTGACAATGGTAGAGAATGCAACACTCATAAATATTACTTATCAGTCATGAAATTGTATTTATTTTCATAAAATTATTAGCCGTTATTTTTCCAGCAATTGTTTTTATGTTTTTCCAATTTAATAGTTTTTTTTATAAGATGAGACTACACTCTTATAAAAATCTATCAAAATATGTGTCCCTGGACCACAAAACCAGTCATAAGTCGCATGGATATATTTGTAGCAATAGCCAACAATACATTTAATGGGTCAAAATAATATATTTTTCTTTTATGCCAAGTAAATAAATCATGTTCCGTGAAGATATTTTGTTAATTTCCTACTGTACGTGTATGAAAACGTAATATTTGATTAGTAATACGCATTGCTAAAAACTTTATTTGGACAACTTTGAAGGTGATTTTCTTAATATTTAGATTTTTTTTGCACCCTCAGATTCTAGATATTCGACAAAATATTGTCCTTTCCTATCCCTATCAAACCAAACGTCTAAATTTACATTTACCAATGAATGGTTTTGTGGTCCAGGGTCACATAATTCTGGTCGCTCTCGATTTCTCAAGTCACCATTTATTTAGTAGACAGTTCATTTTAATCACTCACGTAATTGACATCAGTAAGAATGAGATTATTAAATGTAAAATTCAATTGAAAACATTTACTTCATTTACCCCCAATCCATTAAACGCACATTTTGCACTTGGCGAGTGTTCATTTTGGACCCTGTCTGATCCTTGAAAAATGTGTTTGCAAGAACAGCAAGTGTTTTTAAGGCCAGCAATTCAACTTCTTTGAATCCTGGATATTTAAGTGTATTTTATTGTGTTTACACTTGTGCCCTATATATTTGTACACATTTGTTTGAATGTAAGTGTGTGTGTGTGTTTGTGAGCGTGTAAGTCTATGTATGACTGTGTTTGTGGACAGTTTGCCATAAATTTCCACAGAGCCATGCACATTATTGGAACTCCCTGACTTACGTAAAAACAGTATACTAGTGTCTGTGATTGACATTTGAAGGAATTATGGCGAAAGTTAGTGTCAACTGAAAAAGTGCCAGATGACATCTTTAAAAATCTCGTTAATTATTGCCTGTCATGTTGGAGATGTACAAGATGTATGATTTTTATAATACTTGGATGTATATAGCGCCACTGTACATATTTTGTACATAATTTTTTGCCATTTTTGTATGCCAACTCCTTGCAAAATATTGCCATTTTAATTTCCTGGTTTCACTATTTCCTCTCAAAGACGGTATTTGCCGCAAGATCGAATTGTAATTAAAGTGCATTTATCAACCAAAGCATGTGTTTCTGTGCGTGTATGTATTAACGGTATTGTACAGCATTTGGTATATCAGGGTGTGTGTGTGTGTTTGGTAATCTTGCTCCGTATTACAGACGCTTCCATATTGTCTAATTGCCATTTGGTAAACTGTGTGAAGTCAATAAATGGAAATTTGGTCACAAAGCATCCAGCTCCTAACATATACGTTGTATGTGTCAATATTCACTTTCATGTTATCTATTTCCAGTATTACAGCATTTGAGTTGTTATATTTTGAGGGCAGATTTTGTTCCAGTCTGCTTCTTAGCATAAGTACTTCTGACTTGACTTAAAATTATTTTTGTTTGAATAGTTTAATTTAATGAACTGTTTATGGAGCTATCACTCAAACATGCTCCTTATTACAAACAGTTGAAACATTTTGACTGAATTTTTTGAAAGTTTAAATGGTTACTCAACCCCAAAATAAAATTTTGGGTCCCCACTTTATATTAGGTGGCCTTAACTATGTACTTACATTTGAGTGAATAAATTGGTACAATGCACTTATTATATACATGCATGTTTTTACATTGTACTTGTAGAAAAAAAATAAAACAAAACTATGTAGTTACACCTTTAATTAATTTCTGCAATTACATTTATATTTACACTGTTGATCCATCCTTTACACCTTAACCCACCCTCAAACCTACCCATACCACCAAACCTGTCCCTAACCATGTCAAAAAAGTGTTTTGCAGTACAATATGAAAATTTTCATTTTGGGGTGTAGTAACCCATTGAGTATCTAAGCCAAAATAATAATAATTTTGCAATATACCCATATATCTAAATAGATAAATAAATTCTCAGTATTTAAAAAAAAAATCCACTTCTCATAAGAAAACAGTAGTATTTTAATGTCTTTTTTTTTAAATGACTTATTTACTTGTTAATCTACATGAAATTGATGTAAAAAGTTATATTTCCTTGCCAATATAAGTAAATGCACAACTATTTAGTTTTAACAGAACTGTAAAATAATCCTTAAATATAGTTATACACAATCACTTATCACTACTTTAAACCAGTGGTTTCACATTTTATTTATAACAATTTATAACATCTCTATTTAATTATCATACATTATTTTAGTAAAAGTAGGTAAAGACTCAAATGGTCTAACATTTGTGAAACGCATAATCACTACGAATGCGAATGGGTCTAAACTAGCAAGCCACTACTTGCCTAAGCGAGAAGGTGTGTGCTGATGTTCATTATTTTAACATATAGGGAAAGTGAGTCAGAGGTCAGCAGAGAGTGAGAGTGCCAGACTCGTGGGTATGACAAATGTGCACTTTGACCTCTTACAGACAGGGAATGGGCGGATATAACTATTGCCTTCCTGTTCCCACCCGTCCGTGAGGAAATGTAGGAAGTTCAGTCGTTTTAAAACACATAAATGAGCACACTGTCATCCACACACTGACAGGGATGAAGCAGGGACCCCCTCCCTCCACACCTGCTGTGTCTCAGGATACCCAGCCCTCCCATCAGTGACTGCATTGTACTCCAGACCAGCAGGTCAGCACCTGAATTAGTCTTTTTCCTGTCTTGGCTGTCAATTGTCTTTAACAGGGTGAGGTGACATGGGGTGTTCGGTTAGGTGCCCTTAAAGAGACAACGATATGGCGAACCATAGTGACAAGCTTCATCTGACAATAGTGTCCAAAATTTGAAATAACAAATGCAGGTGAAAGTGAAAATGTTTCTGGTAACACATACAGTATGAACACACTAGTCAGTTTAGTGGGTTATGATTCATAAATTATGTCTTCCAACAACAGCATAAAGCATAAATAGTAGCAGAGATACATTTGTAACAATAGCCAACACATTAAACGAAATGACAGATTTTTCTTTTATGCCAAAATCATTAGGATATTAAGTTAAATCATGTTATATGAATATATTGTGTAAATGTCTACCAGAAATACATCAAAATTTAATTGTGATTAGTAATACACATTACTAAGAACTTCATCTTAGCAACATTTTATTGTTTTGCTACCTTAGAGTCAAGTTTTTTTTAATATTGGTATCTCAGCCAAATATTGTCCTATCCTAACAAACCATACATCAGTGGAAAGCTTATTTAGCTTTATTTTTTGTTGTTTTTCATGCAACAACGGGCCACCTTGCATCAGCATCATGCCAACAACTCCAAAAGCTGATCAAAATCCTCAATTGCCTTTGAAGAGGAGTCCAATGTCATACGCCATATTTGAAAATGACTATAACATAAATGTTTTCTAAGACAAGTGACACAGAATTTAGTTTTTATAGCATTTTATTTTCATTGTATCCACAAACAATGGTTTACTGTAAAACTGAAAGGCATTCAATGATTCAGAGTCAGACTTAATTTTGAAAGCCAAGATTTAGAAAATCTGAAAGTATCATTTCAACAACAGAAAAGCAATCAGGGAGATTTTATGCAAGTTTTTTAATGCAAGTTTCTTTCAGTTGAAACAGCTCAAATTTATATTTAGTCTAGGACTAGGCTTAGGCCTTGTCTGTGAAACCGGGGGAATGAAGCTTTGAAACCTTTGCAAGAATTTTGTTTGTTTTCAAATAATTGTCATATATCAAACTGGCCAAGTCACATGATTTCAGCAAACAAGGCTTCATTATATCATATAGAACACTCCATTGATAGCATAACAAAAACCCAGTGGCATTTAGATTACTGCAGAAATTAGGTTTTGCGATCAACAGAAGTTCATGATTATTACGTTTTGCGCATGATAATCTTTACAAATTAGTAATTATTATTATTTGCATTAGTTTGAAGCCGAAATACAAACAAGTCATAAAAATAAGTCATACCTGCAGCATTCTATTGGGTTTTTTACAGGTTGTCACTGAAGGTGTTGATCTGGAATCAATCAATGTCTAATTAAAATACTGTATTACTGTATTTTAAACAGTAAAATTCAAACTGCATTCGCACCATTTTGGCCAGCAGTGTTTTGAGTGCTTTGCAACAGTGAATAGTTTTACAAACTCATTTGTTCAATTGATTCAGATTTTCAGAGAGATTTGTTTCTTCCTTTACTAATGAAAGAGCAGCATATGCAACTAATTGACATGACACTTTCTGAGTAAAATACTATATTCCGCTTAAAATAAGTTAGGTGGCTGTCTGGATCAAGAAGAGAGCTGGGTGATGTCAGACAAAATAAACTGTCCTCAGAAGCAGAGCATGCTTTTTGTTTTTGGGATAATGTGTTGTACTGATGAATAATTGACATTGAGACCAGCAGAAAGCATTAAAAACATGAAAAGCGAGTGAAAAAAACCGCGAGTCACACAAAAAGATGTGTGAGCTTTTGTGGTGTAGTTTTTGTCAACGAGGCGTATGACGTAAAAGCGTCTGTAGTTCACAGCTCCACAGTGACATTTAGTGGTTGTCTGAGGTATTTTATCCTCAAAAGATCATACTACATTTCCTTCTCATTCCCACAAGGTAAAAAGCATGTCTTTTGGGGTGTGAAACTTTAATAACTCAATATATTCTGAAATATTACATTTCCCAAAGAATGACACTTGCTTTACAAACAGCAAGATAGATGATATTGTCAAGATTTCTTTATAAAATGTTATTCGAGGAGAACTGTTCTCTTACAAAGTACAAAGCACAAAGCTTTCTCATCACATACATGGAATGACCTACATTATGAAAGATAAAAGCCAGAAGGGTTTTTCTTATTGTATTGGGTAGCTTCAGAAGGAGCCTTTGAGCTCTACGGAACTGGCCAAACAAGATGAAATCTTAAACTATAATACTAGCTTAAGGGTTGCTTTAATCCACCGTTTTTATGTCTGTTTTATCTGGAGTATTCCAAAGTAAAGACTAGGTTTATGCTTTAACAACACATTAACAGTACAAAGAATAACCACAGACCTAACAAGGATTTAGCTTTTTTATTATTTAGGGGGGAAAAATGATCTAATACGACGTACTGAGATCTGTAGTTGCACTAAAGAAACAGAACCCATCTGCATGTGAATCAGTTAGTTTGGTCTCGCTGTCAGATGAAGGTGTTTGAATAAGTTCAGGTGTTGGAGAGAGATGTTACAGTGTTCTGCAGAACTGCTGAGCTCAGAAGGTGAGATGAGATATTAGGCTGTTGTGGTCGCGCTGTAAAAAGAACACACTTCATTTATTTATTTCCTTCTTAAAATCCAATCATTGTGTTTACAACTTCCATATTAACCTGGGGTTTAACAAACAATCATGTCAAATTAACCAATTTCAAAAACTTCCCCCAGCTCTAATTTTTGATTTTGCCATTTTTTCTGAAGATAGACATATAGACAAGATAGACAAAAGCTAAAATACTAAATGTTATGAATAGATTTTTATTGAGTAATCCACTATTTTGTAGACGGGGGTTGAAAATAGCAATTTTCCCATTTACAAAGGGGGTAAAAATGACTTCTGAAAAATGGCAGCATCATAATATTACTCTTGGCTTGAAACATGCGTTGGCATCTCTGGAAAAGTCTTACCTACTGACTAGACATTTCTCTGTTTGTATGGGTGAGTGTACATTAATTTCATCACTTTTATTTATCATGTGGCATTCCACAAGGGTCTGTTTTAGCACCACTTATTTCTTTTTATGCTTCCTTTGGGTTAAATTCTGCGTAAATACAGTGTGTCATTTCACTGCTATGCAGATGACACACAGCTGCAAACGACCACACCGCCATAGAAACATTGTTGGCCTGTCTTGTTGAGGCTTGGTTGTCTATAAACTCTTTGGGCTGGTTTCTCGGATGTGAATTAGATTAAGCCAGGACTAGACATTTGCTAATTTAGGTCTTACAAAAATGCATTATCTGTGAGCATTTTAAGACCAAACAATGGCAATGATGTATTTTAAGATATCACGGTGCAAGCCTTTTCCAGTTTAGATAGATCTTAACATTTATTTTAATCTAGGACTAGTCTTAAACCCTGTTCGGGAAACTTTCCCTTAGAGCCAAATGAATCGAAAACAGAATTGATTATATTTGGTCCCTCCGAACCTGATAATGCAGTTGAATCTAAGCTGGGTCCTTTGTGCCAGTTTAAATGTATCGTGTAAAAAATCTGGGGATGATTTGTGACAGTGCACTCAAATTTCACAAATAAATGAAATTGTTAGGATGAGGTTTTTTTTAATTTATTCAAGAAAGACTTGGAAAAAGTAATTCATGCATTTATCATTTCGAGATTAGATTATTGTAACTGGTTATACTATGGTGCTCAAAATAAAGTTTTAGATAGACTGCAGATGGTCCAGAACGCGGCTGCAATATTGCTTACAAGCACTTGCAAATTCGAGCATATTACTCCGGTGTTAAAATCATTGCATTGGCTGCCTGTTACTTTTAGGATAAATTTAGAAATTTTAGTATTTGTATTGAAATCTTTACATGGTTTAGCACCATTTAATATTGCTGATTTAATCCAGGAACAAAAGTCAATGAGAGTGTTACGATCTCAATCAGAGAGACTTCTTCTTGTTCATAGTTCCAAGATGAGGTCTAGAGGGGATCGCACTTTTGCGGTCGTCGCCCCTAATTTATGGAGTAAATTGTTGTAAATGTACACATTTTCAGTAGTCAAAACAAAATGTGGGTCAATTTGCAAAAAAAATCTTTTCTTTTAAAGAACATCTGAAGATCCAATAATGTTGAAACTAGAGATGTTTCCTGTTTTCTTTTGTCAAAACAACAGTAATTGTACATACCCGTCTGCGATAATTAAAGTGCCATAAAGATTGCAACGTTTGTGTGCATGTAACTAGAGAAGTTAAGATTAAAGATATCGCAATATGATTTTAGTTCTTAATAAACTTTTCTTTGGGGATCTTAATTTCCACGTCCCTACATTGTTCAGTCACAGAGATACGGGGATTTCAATGAGGCTCCATTTTCAAAATGTTCAGTTGAATAATACAGATTATTCCCTATGTTTAAAAGGGTCGTCATTGACATACAGCACAGCAACGATTGCTAAAGTCAACAGATTATACTTGAAAATTCCCATTTTGACTACTTCTACAAAGTAATGGATTACTCACACATTTATCCATGACATTTAATATTATGGCCTTGCATGACCCATTAATTTTGAGTAATATTTTTAATTTAACAGCACATATCTTCTCTATAGCTGTTTATATTTAAATTAAACAGCTTGCTTTATAACTGATAAACAACACTAATTTGATCTGAATAATGACAACATTGTCTTCTATAGAGCAGCTTTATAGCGGAAAATCAATTAGTTTCATAATTGATTTTACAACATCACTAACACTGTAATGTTTTCTGTTTAATAGTGCGAAGCTGTATTGTATAAAGCTCTATATAAATAAGTCTGACTTGAGAAACAGCAATAATGCGATTTTGCAGAAATGTTTTGGTTTGTGGTAATTGTCTGACCTGCGCTGCTGTGTTCTGTTGTAAGGTTCTGACTGGCCAGGCTCTCCTCACAGCTTTGCACTCGTTGAAATGACTCAAAGTTGACAGAGGCATCATCTTCTGAAAGTCCATGCGCCACCTGCCCATCACCAGGCCGACAAACCTCGAAACGCACCCACTGATAACTACAGTAGAGAGGCAAAATGATACTTCATTGACATTTTGCACACAAACAAAAAGTTCTGGCAGCAATTTTTGTGAACAGACTGCACACAGCTTTATGACAGATGGAGACAGCGATCATGCCTGTTCCTCTCACAAGTTTCGTTTCACCCTTGGAAGACTTGGAATATTGTGACTGTGTGCCTTTTATATCCTATGTTTTACATTGACAAAAGAGTTAGGTTTGGGGGTAAAACACTGGCAACAGAGTACCCTGCATGTCAAAAAACTGACACTAGATGGGGACGTTGTGTATCAAAATATGATGCCAAAGCGTGTGGAGTTGGGGAATAATAACGTGTTGAAGTGGCAGCTGCCTCACCACAAATTGCTTTTCTCTTAAACAGTGCTGTGGGAGCTCAACTTTCCGTCAAAATAAAAGCTCCATTCATTAATGTTAGTATTGTAATATTGCTGTTATTGCACATTATTATTACACTGCTCTGCCCTGTCTCTGAACTTCGAGCTAATCATTACTTGTTTTTATGAAGCCCCTTTCTCAGAAATTAGCAATGGGCTCTGATTGGCTCTAAAGCAGCGAGGCATTGCGCATGTACACTTGTTGTGTGTTCACGGGGGCGGGGTTTCTGGGTTCTTGAAGTAACGTCTTGTAGTAACTTCTTACCAGTTGTTTTTGTTGGCATTAAACTGCCAGAATTTTAACAGCAATGTTGCTGGCATTAAACAGCAAACCCATATAACTGATGGCACTGATGCTTCTACTCACTTGCTGCATTTGCGAGCCCCAGGACAGCTCTGGATCAGGTTCTGAATGGTGGGGTGAGAAAAACCAAAAAAGTCTGCTCCAGATGGGACAATGTTGGTCAAGGGTTTGCCTCTAGAATAAGAGAAACCATGCAAGGTCATTTTAACATACAGCACTTAACATTTTAGAATTAATATTCATTAAAAAGGATTACAATTAAAAATATCTCACTGATATATACACTAACAGTCAAAAGCTTAAGTCTATTGTGCTCACGGTCACCAAGCCGGCATTTATTTGATTTAAACTACAACACACAGTGCAACTTTAAAGTATTTTCTATTTGCTATTTTCTATACGTTTCTATTCTATTTGTTTTACTTTTAGCATCCTTACTCCAGTCACATGTAACATTTAAAAAAATGTTTTAAACAGAAAGCAGTTATTTTAAAAAGTAAACATATTTCACAATATGAATGCCTTTGCTGTATTTTGGATTAAATAAATGCAGGCTTGGTTGGCAGAAGAGAAAAAAAACATTCAAAATCCTTCTGTTGAAAAACTGGTAGTGCGTGCACACACACACACACACGAACACACAGCGCAACAATAACAATTATTTGGGTGGAAGATTCAAATAAATATCTGATGAAAATGCAGGAAATGTATGCTGTGAATTTTTTTCATTGCGTGTACTGAATATTCCACATGACTTCACCTTCGGGCAGCGATGGCTTTGAGCAGGTTTGTGTGGCAAGTAAGGGCTGATGAGGCCACTATTGCATTCTGTGGGTCATCCTCTGGTGCTATGTCAAACTAGAACAAAAACAAAAACAAGAACATAAGAATGTAAGTTTCGGTTTAGCCAATAAGGTCAAAAGTTTTGAAATCAAATCCCAAGCAATTTCACTTTGATGCCAACATAAACATTAGCCTACTGCCTTCCCACTTGTGGCCTTTTCTTGTTTGTCCGAATGAAAATGAAAATATTATTTTTTTTGCCAGCATGACGCAAAAGACATATCGACCTGTTGTTGGGGCCTTCAAAAACAAAAATATTTTTCTGTTTCTGGGAAAAGTCTGGAAAAGCACCTTCTCAAGTCTGGAAAAGCACCTGAAAATTTTCACCCCTTTGCACCCCCAGTCGAACCAGAGGACAGGGTCGCCACTATAAGCCAATTAACTAATTCCCTGACTTTCAACTGACTAAAAAGCTGAATAAAAGGCCAGAAAAAAAAAGCCAGCCACAAACCGTATTATAAATCCAAACAATTGAAAATGTATTTACTTGTTCACAGTTGTTTTTAGTATAAATCTAAGTTAAACACATACATTACTTTTTTGTTTACCCTGATATTTTTCTGTACAATTTATAAAGGAATACATGTATTGTTTTTTTCCACTTTCGTGGGTTACAAACATTACATATAGCTTTTCTGTTGTTTATTTTTTAACACCCAGTTTTGAAGGGTAAATTTTTCTTAGCCACAGCTCTTGAAATGTACATTTTCCGGACATGTTTGCTTTAGTTAACAGGTGCAAGTTGCTGCATCTGACTAAGTGATTGCTAATTGTCGAGAGGGAAGGGAATCAATATGGCGCTCAACACAGCCTAACTAGTGGTGCCTTGAGAAGTGACCTTGACATGCCCATGCTACTATCCCAGGGGTCTGCAATCAGGTTTGAAATAAACATATAAAGGCCATACATAAATGGCAGTTTTTTCTTCACCTTATGAAATGTGCCTTCAACCTTTGTTTTATAACATTTTTTTTTACATTTTATGATTTTATTAATAATTTCCAGTTGGTATAAGAACACACTATGAATCAAGTAAAAGATAAATAACAATCCATCTTTCCACTGCAGAAGAAATGGAAGCATTTACACAGATACTGTGTTACAATACAGTGACACTGTTTAATGATGGTACTGAAGCTTAATACCTAAATGCATTTTCCGAAATAACAACTGCATAAATGTTTTAAAATCTGGTTTAAATTACATTTTGATAAAGGGAAACTAAAATTCTAAGCAACAAAAAAAAATTCCCCTGATATTCCCTGACTAGGACAAATATATATATATATATAAAATTCCCTGACTTTCAATTCCTGGAATAGACCTTTTAAAATTCAGTGACCCGTGGGAACCCTGAAAGGATGCGTCAACATCAGGTCAACCATCCCAGAGTATATGCATAGGTGTGCACCTGTGGTCCCTGACCGCCATCTTTGATTTGGCAGGTGTAGAGACACTTCTGATCAGGGTTCTTCATGCTGGCGAAAACTCTCGTGCTGCAGAACCCCACAGGATAGATCGCAGTCTCGTCATGAAACAGAGCCCTGTCTGTGATGATCTACGATAAAAACACAAACCTATGAGCTCTTCTCCAGCAACAAAACTTTTTTTTTTTACTAAAGACTGCTGCCTTGTTGGGAAGAAAACAACAGATGATCTTCACAATATCACATTAGATCTGGGTACGTTCCTGACCTCCCCTAGGCTGTACACAGTAAGTCCACCAAGCACGATGGGAAATACCGGCCTCCCCGAAGAGTCCAGTGAGATGGGCTGCACGAGCTTGCGTACTCCTTCTGCAACCTTCCTTTTCTTACAAATCTTCTTCATGACTAAGAATTGAGCAAACAGAATAGCACTGAGTCTGCAATTTTAAAACACAAGAGACCTGTATTGTAAAAAGCACTCACGTTCTTCCCTGCCGTTCTCTTTTCCCCTCTCTTTTTTTTCTTTTTTGGGTTTCTTCAAAAGGCTGTCGTCAGATAGTGAGAGTCCAGCGGCCTGGATGTGACTTCCAGGTAGCGCAGCGCCCCCTGGTGAACTGGAGCTCAATGCGACAGGGGCATGTGTGCTGCAGCTGGGAGTCGGGACAGATTCTCCTTCAGCTAGAGACTGATACTGCAACAAAGACTTCAGCAGGAATCTGGACAAACAGAGGGACAGAGTAAAAAGCAGACCGTATCTCTGGAGTTTGGAAAGCAACTGAAGATGATTAGATTACAGATTATTATTAATTATAATTATCAGATTACTGTATCTTATTGTTTTTGTTTGTGCCATTTCTTGTCATTTATGTACTTGTTCTTATTTTATTAATTACTGTTTACATGCCTTCTTTAGTTAAAATTAATAAAATTCAGAGTTCTGAGTTCACCGCCAGCACAGCCAGAGGGAAAAAAAAACATCCTAGAGGAAACACACAGCTAAAAAAAAAAAAATAGTTCCTGAAAGGTCTTGACCGCATTGAACGCAATGCGCAAATACTTAAAATACACAATGACACTGGCCCAAAAAAATGAATCATTTCCATGATTTTTGCCAAAACGGAAAACACAAATCTTTCTCATGGTCTCTCCATCACAAATGCACAACCATACAGTAAAGACTTGTGCTGTGACTGTTGCTTGTGTTATTCAGATTTCATCAGTAAAACAAGTTAGGAGTTTTAAACAAGTTTTGCTATTAGTAGAGACGCTCTTGTCAAACACTGCTGAGAGACGCACAGACTCTGCATTTGCAGATTAACTGCATTAGTCTGTTATCAATGGCTCAAGGCTCTGTTGCCAGGTCTAAAAATTACATTTTGAAAAATGCGCAAGAAATGAATACTACTCACAAGAGTGCGTTTAAGAACAAAAACCATATGTCATAAAATACAACAAGGTGGGGTAACCATAAGAAATATTGTTTTCTAATGATTCAACATCCTGTTGTCAATTATCCTTATATATTTTATCTGGTTGATAAATCATGCTAAAACAGTTCCATTTAAACATACATTATTATTATGTTATTAAATGCATTTTTGTTTATAGTTTTTTTTAAGAAGTATTCTCTGCTCAACAAGATTGCCTTCGTGTCACCAAAAATAGACAAACAGTAAAAACATTTTTTTTTTATTCCTGTAACGACTAGGCTGAATTTTCAGCAGCAATTAAATTCAAATTCAAATTTTATTTGTCACATACACAAACATACACAGTACGAAATGTAGTGAAACGTATTATACGACTGCCATTGACCCTAAAGAGAATTAAACTTTACAAATAAGAAATAAATATAATAGAAGAATACAATATAAATAAAGAATACAATATAAATAGAAGAGTACGATAGAAATTAAATAAAAAAATTAAATTAAAC
>JAUMHI010000063.1:7646895-7657977 GCA_032359435.1 Enteromius unitaeniatus | reverse complement strand
TTCATCTGAGACAGCTCAAACATGCAATTTAGTCTGGGACTAGCTTAAGCCTTGTCTGTGAAACTGGGGGAATATTTTGTATTTTCACATCTAGGTGAAAAAAACAAAACTGTACTACTGTCTGTTCAAAATAAATGAAAAGAAACTGAGCATAGTATTAGTTGTTTTTTTCCCTGTTGTACCAAAATTGTGTAGAGCGGTTGCCCTCGTACCGAGGTGCGTACCTAACCGTGACATCTGTGTATCATGCCACCTCTAGTAAACAATGTATTAACTGCATTAGTCTGCGATCAAAGGCTCAAATGTCCTTTACTACATTCAAAAGTATGCTTTGGATTTAACAACGGAGGCGTTGGATGAGCTTCAGAGGAAAAAGTAAGCTGAGAAAAATTAAGGAGAAAAACCAGATGAATGCCTTATATTAACTGATTGTTTTGACGTAACGGTGTAATGACTTCGCTTCGCACTGGGCTACATCACCACCTTGGTTATGCATTATGTTTCTAATAATTCAATGGCCCTTTGTCAATTATTCCTTGTGTATGTGCATATCAGAAAACAGTTTATCGCGAAAACATTTATTTGTTTTTTAAATTTGGTGACTAGAGCTCACGAGAGTCAAAGAGCCACTATCTCAAAATATTGAAATCAAAAAAGCATTTGCAAAATGGAAAAGTTCAAGTTCTTTAAAGTATGTTCATTTATGCACTCAATACTTGCTCCAGGTTTATTCAGCACAAATTCCAGCATCACTGTGGTGTGGCGTAATGGAAGTGATCATCCTGCGACACTTTCCAGGCCTTCAGCTTGTCTGGCTTGTTGGATCAACTGTTTCTCGTCTTTCTCTTAGAAATATCCCATAGATTCCATATGGAGTTCAGGTCAGGCATGTGTGCTGGCCAGTCAAGCACAGTAATATTATGGTCAGCAAACCACTTGGAAGTGTTCTTGGCACTGTGGGCAGAGGCTGCAGTCTGCTGGAAAAGGAAATCAGCTTCTTCATAAAGCTTATCAGCAGATGGAAGTATAAAGTGCTCCAAAAATCTCCTGGTAGATGGTTGCATTGACTCTGGACTTTATAAAAAGACAATGGACCAGCACTAGCAGCTGTCACAGCTCCCCAAATCATCACAGACTGTGGAAACTTCACACTGGACAAGAAGCTTGGATTCTGTGCTCTTGCTCCAGACCTTGACTTCCAAATGAAATGCAAAATTTACTTTTATAACCACTGAGCAACAGTACAGTTCTTTTTCTCCTCAGCTCAGGTAAGATGCTTCAGACGTGGTTTCTGTTTCAGAAGTGGTTTGACAGCCCTTTTCCTGAAGACGTCTGATCTTGGTAACTCTTTGAGGCACTGACTCCAGCTTCAGTCTACAGTAGTCAACGTTTAAAGTCAAATCAAAGTTGCAAGACAAGATATTACTTTGGTTTTAAGTTTTAGGACAACTTTGATTCAAGGTTTTGATCTACCATGTTGACTACTGTACTTCTTGTGAAGCTCTCCCAAGTGGCTTTGCTTGAGAGTATTCTCAAGCTTGCAGTCATTCCTGTTGCTTGTGCACCTTCTCCTACTCAATTTCTTTTTTTCACTTAGCTTTGCATTTAATATGTTTTGATACAGCACTCTGAGAACATGCCAAGTCAGAAATCTTTCTTATTATTGTGCTTTCAATGAACAAGAGATACCCTGAGGTCATAACGTTATTAAAATTAAATATTTTGAGATTCTGGATGAGTTGTAAGCTCTAATAATTATAGTGAAAACATCCAAAGAAAAAGAAAAGTTACAAATAAATAATCATTTCACAATATTACATTAAGATTTTTGTCTGTCTGTGTGACTCACCGGGTAAAAGGAGAGCCAGAATCTGTGACACATGAAACACATGAAACATTACAGTACATCATGTCTTTGTTCTACTGTGTAGCAACTTGCACCACATTTCTTTAATTGTTTATCTAATAATCACTGTAAGTGCTGTATACACACACCTGCACAGCAAGATTCATTTTTTGGCTTCACTTCTAGTTCAATGTTAGCACAGCAGCAGTGGGTTGTCTGGTCATACGTTTTATTGCCACAACAAGAATGATTTTGCTTCCATTGATGTATGCTGTCACCACCACAACATAAATGAGTCGTTTTCAAGTACGTGTCTGTAAATGAGTGTAAGAGAAAACTAAAAACATTATCCTTGAGCTAAATGTATGAAGATCAACCAATCTCATCAAAATTCCTCAATCATGCAAAAAAATTTAAAATTAAATTAAATTAAAATTAAAAAAAAAAATAGGCAAATCTGGACAATGCCTGTGAAGTGGATTGTCTACCTTTGCCACAGCATTTCATTTGAGTGCTGCTTCGAGTCACAATCCTGTCATTACAGCAAATCTCATTGAGGGGATTGTAAGCTACAGAACCACAGCAGTCAGCCACCAGCTGGCTCAATCCTAGAGTTATACTTCCTGCAACATATTAAAATACAATCTAAAACACTTTTCAATATATCTCAGAATCTTATTGTGAATCACATCTTCTACTCAGCGACTCAGCAACCACAAAGTACTAAATGAATCTCTCCTACCATTACAGCAGGAACTTCCTGAGATCTTGTAAGACACATTTCCACACCAGTGCAGATGATGGGTGGCTT
The DNA here is from genome assembly GCA_032359435.1 of Enteromius unitaeniatus. Lineage (NCBI taxonomy): Eukaryota > Metazoa > Chordata > Actinopteri > Cypriniformes > Cyprinidae > Enteromius > Enteromius unitaeniatus. The sequence goes on along the minus strand of JAUMHI010000063.1, from coordinate 7,655,320 downwards.
CCATTTGCCCACTGAAACCTGCATTGCTGATGACAAACAAAACAGAACACTCCTATTTTACACCTACCAAAACATTCATTTACATTTAAGTGATCTATGATAAAGTGCATAATATTGATTGAAAAAATCTATTATGCAACTGTGTTTAGAAGCTCTGTGTAAGGTCACTCACTGGCTCCCTTTGTCATGATGACAAATTCCTGAAAAACAAACAAAAAAAAAAAAATGAAAAATGAGACGCAACTAGTGGTTCCAAAAGTGACAGCTAGTCTTCTGTGGGTAAAACAATGTGAAATGCTATAAAGATTAAAGTCAACACCAATATGATACTGACATAATAGAAGTGCCTTGTCTTATTGTGAATGGTTAATCAGTGCAAATTAAAAAAAAAAAATCAAACTGTAGTATTATTTATATGCCCTTGATTTGATTAAATTGCTTGCTTTTTGCTCACACCATCATAATGGTTTGAAAAAAAGGGATGAGAAGGGACACATGATATATATACTTTTAAACCCACCCCTTCTGTTTCCATTCCAGTATGTAACACCCATTTTTCACAATTTCTGACACAAAACAGCCTTACAGTAAGGAAAAAGTGGGTGGTAAAATACATTTCATGTTGACTTTTAGGATCATATTTCAACATGCATGACTTTTTGTTTTCTGTGGAACACATAAGATATTTTGAAAACGGTAAGTGATTATTGTTGTTGTTTTTATCTATCCATATAATGGAAATCATTAAGGTCCCAAATTATTTTCCAAGTTTTATATAACGTATGAACAGTTTGAACAACTCTTCATGTTATCTTTTGTTTCCCCACAGAAATCCATCATGCCGTGAGTAAACGATGAGAGGAAATGATGTGAGTAAATGATAAATGATACCTTTAACCACAATAAAGTACATTTTCAGTAAAGTTGTACCAGGCTTTTCTAATCAAACACACCTGAAAAAGCTAATTAAGCTGTTCAGGATTACTAGTAGGCTAGAAGAGCTTAAACAAGGTTGGAGCAAAACAGGACAGTGGCCCTTAAGAGACCCCTTGATTTACTCTCTTGCGGATCCAATACAATACAATACAAAAATGTAATGTCTTTACACAGAATACAATTGGATGGCACTTATGCTATTACACATGTTTTTGGAAAACTACTTGCTATATGTATGCCGACCACAAACATCGGCCGCTATCACTGCAAAAAAAAAAAACCCTCATTTGTTTTATTAAGCTGATCTGCAGCTAAAAAAATAACACAATAGATTCTGCCCAGCATCGCATTCAACAAAACAGAAAACAATACATGTAAAAACTAAAATTTAAATAACAAAAATCCGTAAGCTTCCTCAATCTTGATTGACCATTACAAATCAGTTCGCTTGTGACGTATGGCAGCGGCTAGAGAACAACGATGGCAGCCCGAGTAGTGCACTAAAAAAGGGGTATAACAGTTTATTTTGCCTTATGTGCCGTTTCTCTTCCGTTGTTTCCCTCAAATAAGCAAGCATGCATAGCAAATTTGGCGAAAGAAAGGCCCCGTTCGGCCCGCCACGCTGGTTTGTTTACATTAAGCTAAACGTTCCCACAACTTCTTGCGTTTATGCAGTTTTGCGTGATTTGCACGGAACGCTACAAAGTCACGAGTCGTGGTTTAAAGTCGTGATTTACGGGCTCAAAAACCTGCCTGAAACGCAGCATTACAGTTCAGCAGTTTTTTTTTTTCATCAGCCCGTTCCGTATTGTATTGATACGTAATAGTTTTAACGCGTAGCATTTAATAGCAACCGTCTAAATCTCAAATAAAGATGAATTAATCGGTACATTACCACGACCATCAAAATACTGCCGCCCAGTCTTCCCTGTATCCAATCTGGTTGGGCGTGTAAAAAGTTCTGCTCTGGTAGTTCCTTGATCATCAGTAGCTTTTTGAAGTTAGTGTTAGGTTTCATATAACGCAGTCCTTTTAACTGGCTATTCTGTGCACGCTCCACCCGCAGGCTACTTCTTTCCTCTCAATAATTGAAATATGGGCAAAATGCTGGTCTCATAAGAGCTCGGTCTCCGCCTCCTCCCCCTACCCCCTCAAAATAATAATAAAAAAAACACACACACGGAGTTTGTATGTCTACTCACTTGTGCCGCATTAATTAACAACTATATTCGATTTTTTTATATTTTGAAAATTGGAATGACACCACTGCTATTAGTCGGTTTCTTGCCACTCTTTTAAATGACACACGTTTAAATGATTAGCTGACACTAAATATCTAGTATACAGGTATGGTAAAAGTATAATTTTGGTGTTTCCTTACCATTTGCAGAGGATGTGGCAAAAATGCACAAGATTGTTAGTACACCTGAAATAATAGAAATTAAAAAAATGATAAAATATCACTTGACAAAATAAATACCTAATTCTGCAATAGAAGTAACCCAAAACTTTAAAAATGTTCTGTCATACTTGCAGTTGATGTGTAGCTCTTCATTGTGTATCCTTGTTCAGTACAGATTGAATATCCCAAGGATGAGAATTTATGCACCTCAAAATAAAAGTTTTGCTCCGCCTCCCCCCTCAAAGGCTGCAAGTAAGGAAGGGCCATAAACTGTGATGGCCAAAATCATATGAAGGAAGTAACAAGTATGGGCATGATGACAGAATTCATCTTTTTATTGGCTGATGTTTCCTGTACCCGCATCATTGTATGCAGGGTTAAGTAGTGAACAGTTGAGATCCATATCATCACACTTTTTAATAATCTCTGGAATTTTATATTATAATTATAAAATAATATAATACATTATATAACATTATTTTTATGGTTAAGTTCATTTTGATTTTCCATAATTACTTTATATGCATTATTACAGTCAAATCTGGACACAGGCAAACCATTTTGTTAGCTATAAAAAAAATAAAAAAAATATTTTATAATATTAAATATATAAAATAATATTATATTGAATATTAATATTTCAATACAACTCCTTTTTGAAAAATGCTGCATCGCATGTAAATTGTAATAATCAGATAATCAAGTCAGATAATTTAAGTATATACACCAAGTCATAATTTATACATTGCTCAAAACCATTTATTATGCTGAGTCCAGTCAGCCTAGATTTGTGTTCCTGAGACTGAGGGTGGTAACTTATCTGCTTGACTGAGCATGATTCAGTCTGAGAGTCGGTCTGAGAAAGGTTGTTGTCAGTTCGGTATGTAGCCTATGAATCATTGCAAGTGATCGTCCAACTTTTGACGTCAAAACAGACATGACATGAGAAGTGATTTCAAAGTCTTGCATCAGCTGCCTTTGTAAGTAATATTATGGGGAAAGTCATTAAAAACAACCAGACCACAAAAAACAGAACAAATCTGGAAACCATTACCCAGAGAGAGGGAGAGAGAGGCCTACTCATCATTTCTTCTTAATTTGTAGTTCATTTTTAGCTCCTAATTGTTAAACCTCTTGTTTCTCTTTCCGTCACATAGCTTATTTTCCATCTGCATTATTAAACACAGCTGTAATCATTTTTACAAACCAATGCTGATATGGGTGATTTTATAACAATAATAATAATAGTTATTGAGCACAATACTCTATGTGAAGTACTCTTGTTGCATCAGCATTGAAAATGTTTTTATAATTGAGCCAAATAACCCTCATATCAAATAGTGATACAAGATTCACATCTCTAAAAAGCTCTGATCATGTCATCCCTCATTCTCCAGCTTTTTGATGTTGTTGAATAATGATGTCACTGCAGTTTCACTGAGTTTCTACTGGTCAGTGCAATCAGCAAAATTCCCTACAGGAAGAAACCCACTACTGCATTATGCAATATGCTATCTCCACTAAGCACTTTAAGCTCAACCCGGGACTTGATTTGGGGGGAATTCTCTTGCTTTCAGGGAAATTATCTGTCAGTATAATGTCCTAAACAGATTTCTGCAGGATTTCCTGGAACTTATTGTTTGCCATGTTGATATCCACCAGGAGACAAAGCAGTGCATATTCCAAGACTGTCAATAGTAACCAATGATACTGTATATGGAAAGAGTATAATTTATAAAGAATGGTCAAGTCATTAAAGAATTTGTACGAGGTCCAGTTTTTTTTTGGTTGTGTTCTTTCACATCATAAATGCAATTGATCAGTTCATTACAAACAACAGAATGTGGTATGCAGGTAAACATAAACATATGAGCGCTGTGTCGTCTTAAGTGTTTGTGGGCTCTAAAAAGTGGATAGACATATTCCAAACAAACAGAGTACCTTTAAATGCACATCTGTATACCTTCCCCCTTAAAAGCTTCATATTAGTTTATTAAGGATGCAAATTTCTACTATAAAGCACTAAAAACCACCTTTTAGGGGTATATGGGATACACAGGTGTCCCTTTAAGACATGGGTAGCTAACCCTGCACCTGTATGGCTACCGTCCTACAAATGTCAATCCTGCTGCAACTTGGCGGTTTGATTAGGATTGGTGCTAAACTCTGCACAATAGCCCTCTGGGAGTAGAAGGGTACTGCAACAGCAACAAGTTGTCATTTCTCAGAAAACACAGACCCGGAACTCACACCAGTAAACACACATGCGGAACAGTGGGCTGCCATTTTTGCTACAGCGCCTGGAGGTTCAGTGCTTTGCTTAAGGGTTTCACCTCAGTTGTTCCATTGGAAGTGGAAGAGAGAACTATTCATTTATTCCCCTCATCTACAGTCCCTGCTGGTATGGCAAAATTGAAATGTATTAAACATATACTTAAAAACGACAAAATATTTATCAATACTTTGTGTAAGATTTAGTTTCATTGAAGGATAGGATTGCAGAAATAGGTGCAACCTAGATTTCATTCAGGAAATTCATAATATTCTAGTAGTATGTCCTTTAGAACTTTTAAGTACACTGCTCTGACCCTTCTCTGAACCAGTAGTGAAGTTACATTTACTTGAGTATTGTACTTAAGTACACTTTTTGAGTATGTGTACTTTATTTGAGTTTTATTTTTTCTGGAAACGTATGAATTTAACTTCACTACATTTGAAACGCAAATATCGTACTTTCACTCCACTACATTTCTACCACAGTCCTCTTCACAGTCCTCATAGAAAGTTGTTTCTATGTAGCAGCTTTAAAGACAGTGGGGGAATTTTTTTTACAGGTGATACTGTGTGACTGGAGGAATGATGTTTAAATTTAGCTAAAATAGTATTTAAAACATTTATTTTAAATAGCAAAAATATTTCAAAATGTTACTGTTTCGCTGTAGGCCTACTTTAGATCAAGTAAATGCAGGCTTGCCAAGCAGAAGAGACTAATTTAAAAGAAAGGAAAGGAAGTGACATATATTGTCACAGTCTGTATATTGTCACGAACGGGTCCGCTTAGTGATGTGTGTGTGCGCGCTTCTCAGCGGAGCAAGGAGCGGAAGACACAGAGCTTAGACTTGGAAACATTTATTAAGAAACACGGAGAAAGCAAAAGCTGACGAGGCAGCGAACACACGACATAACAGTTAGCGAAACACGATACATGCAACTTCAACATCGGACAAACGGGACTGGAAAACAAGGGCTTTAAATACACAACACTAAACGATGTGGGAGGGAACATTAGGGGAAACACAGGTGCAGGGAATCACACAATCAGGACCGGAAAACCAAACATGGGCATCGACTAAACCAACATAATACAAGGACAGGGGGGAAACCGGAACATACCAACAAGAAGTTAAACACGGACAGACATGACAGACATGGAACATGACATATATACACATACTGTATGTTTATTGCTATATAACAAAAACACTGGGTAATTTGTGTTGCCTGTATATGTTTTTTTGTTGTTGTAATTTCAAAGTGATAATAGCTGTAGATTTACATTTTATGAATCCCCAAAGAACATGGTTTGAGCTAAATCTTATTTACTGTTTTATTGAAGAAAAGTTTTATTTTTAGTTATTTTACCTACATCTTGGATAACCTGAGGGAGAGTAAATGAACAGCATATTGTCATTTTGTGTGAATTATCATTTCAATCTCACTCTTGAGTAGAGCTAGTATTTTACAAGCATGACATCTGATATGATTTAAACTGATTTTATCTAACCTAGTGAGTTCATTGTGTATTTACTTATATGATAAAATGTTTACATATCCATCTAAGAAATAAAATGTGCTTTTGTAAAATTTCTGGAAATGGTTTGAATGACCTCATGCTTGGAATGTAATTGCCCGTATACATGCAATACACAGTACCCAGTGAGATCAGCTATTATGGTTGTGAAAGAAAAGGAAAAAGACCTTTCACTTCGGTCTTTTAATTGTTTTATTATGCAGAATATCTGTTTAACATGAAAAAGTTAAAAACAACAACTAATTTCGGGATGCGGTCGTTACCTGGCGCCAGGTCATGGTCTCGATCAATGCCTCTCATGTCTGGGCTTGAAGTACGCTGAGGTGGGTTTCATGGATGAGTCATGTTCTGCCTACACTGCTGCCTGCACTCAGTCATCGAAACCTCTCATTGCCATTGGTTTAACTCCTTGACCTTGAGAAACCCCGGAGAAGTAGGTCCTGTTAGTGGCGCCCTGTTGGCCCATGGACCTGGTTCCCAAAGCTCATGCTCTCGTGACAGCCCCTCCTTGGCCAGGAACACTGTTGTTTGCTCTGTTTCATCAACAAAAGTTAAAAAGCAAAGTCAGAGTTCAGCCGCTGCAAACCTAGTCGCCACACAGATTAGTTTAAAGCTATTAATCCATTTTGCAGTTCGTGACACAGGTCGTTTCACTTGCAAAATGCCATTTACAGGTTTGGCTGTATTTTGTAAAATAAATAGTGCCAAAAGTCTAAGCACAGAAAAATTTAAATCGGAAGAATACAGATCATATTTATTTTACATTAGCGTGAAGCTGCAGTTTCACAAAACATGCGGGTCCATATCCCCAGCTATATGTTGAAATTGTGACTACTACCAAAGGATGGATGTTTTCTGTTTACCATTGTGATTATTATTTTATGTTTAAGTTTGAAATAAACAGAGTGTAACGAATGGGACCAACACAGGTAAGTAAAAGTGACAGAGTTTATTCCAATGATCGTAAACAAAGGTGAGTAACAGAAAATCATCCAGGTTTGGGAATCAAATAAGGAAACTAAAGTCTTTTCTATAATCCACAGGAGTTCCGGATGCCACACACCACGGGGAGACAAGGAGACGCTGAAGTAGACGATCACTGAGGAGACAGGAGGACGCTGGGAGAACACAGAGGAGACACTGGGAAATCACGGCGACTTCTGTAAGGATACAGGTAAGTATGCAGAGGTAAGAATCTCAGGTATGCAAGTCCACAACGTATAGTTGAGCTTGGACGCTGTCTGTTGTGTGGTGGGTGATTATATGTGGTGTGGCTGAGTGCAGGGAATGGCTAGCAGGTGGGTAGGACAGGTGAATGCAATCAGTATTCGGGTGACAGTGAACGTTGAGTGCCAGTGGGGGTGGAGCCTGGTGTTGAAGCTGGTGTAGATGTTACACAGAGAGCATCTGTCTTTTGATAAGTGTAGTAACTAATCGGTTATTGTTTATTAATTTGTCATAGTTACAAGTAGTTCTCAGCAAGGATTTAATTTTAAATGTAATAATTACCAAATATTTAATTAGGAAATACCTTTGTCTTCAATTTGCTATCCTACTGCAAAGTCAATTTTGCTTCTCTATTAGTTAATAGTGTGTTAATGTAGAACTACTTATTACTTGCATAGTTACTTGTTAACAACGGCCCATTATACTAATGTGTTACCATTTATGTGTAAAATGAACAGTTTGCACATTATTAGGAAATGCTACCATTTCATAATGACTCCACTTTGAAAGAATGAGGTTGTGAGCTGTTTGAATTAAAACCTGAACTATAAACCTGAGGCACTAAGGCACACCCAATCCACGAACTGTTGCATTTACGTAATCTTACATATTTCTCACCCAAAATACAGTCTTATCAAGTGAGAAATTCCAGGCTGGTTACAGATGGAAGAAAGCAGACAAAATTATCTGAAAATGTGTAAGCGGCCATTTAGAAGTATTATTTTTGGACTTGTTTCCTGTGGGTTCCTACTTGGGCCAAGATGTCATGTTTCGCTTCTCGGTTCTAAGAGTAAATACTCCTGGGTTTTGTCTTCTAATCTGAGGTGTCTAATTTTACTTTAGGTCTTAAGTTTTACCTTTATGTTTTACCTCGTTTTAATCTGACTCCAATTTTAAATGATTCTCTGAAATTAAGATTAGATTATAACTTTGTATGCTGATCCTTATTAATTAGGGATTCATTAATTAGGGAAATTAGTTGTATCATAATTTAGAGGCATGATTATTCTGGATGTGCTATCTTTCCAATTATTCATTCATTGGGGACC
>JAUMHI010000063.1:7599274-7628962 GCA_032359435.1 Enteromius unitaeniatus | reverse complement strand
TGTTAATTAAAATCATTTAAAGATTATTAGGCTGCATTAATTTGGCCACCCAAAACCATGAACACTTCCATAACACCAACTTGTTACATTGTTTGGTATTTACACTAATATTAGTCTATTTTATTCTTATTCTGAGGTCACTAAAGCCGCCCAGATCCAGACTGTTTTCAGATCAGATGGTCACTGCAACCACCTGAATCCAGTCCATATCCAGACCAGACAGTGGATCAGCACCGAGAGATGACCTCTATTGCCCTGAATGTCAGCGGAGACCAGGACATCTACATGAGCCCCAGAGACAATTTCCCAGTTAAAAAACCACATCACATCACCATCAAGACAAAAACTTAGGAACCAGATGAGTTCTCTGCACATTTGACTTTGTTGCAGCCTAGAAACTACTGGTTTTATCTGACCAGGGAAGAACGGTGGAGTTTTGGTTCCTTAAAAACACTGTTTTCGTGTTTAATACTATAAAGCTTCTTTGACATGATTTGTATTGTAAAAAGTGCTGTATAAATAATGATGACATGACTTGCTGCAGTTTAATTGCTCAACTCCTCTATTTCTACGCAGTTAATAAACCAAATAAATTGTAATTAAAACCTTTTTAGACTTTTAGGCCCTTGACACATACTAAGTTGTTGAAAAATTGTCAATTTAAAGTAAAATGTACTATTTTTTTTTTAAAAGTACAATTTTCTGATCTATGTGGTAATGTTAATAGTATAAAAATAATAATACATTTGTATACTGTTTTTGGCGATGTGAAGTTACTCAATATGCATCCTGCTATATTGCTATGTTGTAAAATATGTTGTAAAGTATTCATTAAGCAATCTGTAAAAATTGTGTACTGGAATGTGAGTGTCACAGTCAGCTGGAAGTGCCAGCCCAGTTCTGGGGATGGCACTTCAGCGCCCAACAAACTTTCAGTGTTTTATGTCTGTTTTCATGCCTGGACTCATGCTCACAAACTCATTCTGTTTTCATCCCGGACTTTCATTCATGTTTCTGTGATGTCACATGTTTTCACTCATGTCTCTGCCTTATTCATCAGTCACCACAGCAATTAATTGTCTAGCTCCACCCATTGACCCAGTTTCTTGTGTATATAACCCGGAAGTCTTTGTCTGTTTCTCACGTCCATTGCAATGTACACCTGGTTCTTGTTTTTCGTTAGTATTTGTATTCTCCTGTTTTGTTTATTGGATTTTTCTGTTACAGACTCACGCCTGGATCTAGACTACTCTTCTGCTCTGCCTCTGCCACTATTATTCTGCCGTCATCGACCTTGCCCGTTTGTACTATTGAGTTTGTCTGTTAAACAGCTGCTTATAAATCCGCACACCTCTCCCCTCTATCGTCACAGAGAGAATGTATTATTTCAGTGTTAAGTAATAAATGTGATGGAACGGTATTGTAGTCTTTTTGATAATTTGATTGAAAAATTAAAGGGATGTTTTTTTATTGTGGCGTCCCAGCTGCTGGAACAGTTTCGTTTTTTATTACAGAAAATTACCGTAATTTTATGGCCCGTTATTTTAAGTTTTTTTTATGGCACCCTAGCTGCCGGAAAAAAATTTTTTTTTTTTTTTTTTACAGTATAGCTCGAGGCCTCAAATACTGAATATATATTTAGGTTTATATTAGGTATCAGTTAAAAATAAATAGTCTAAATAATAAATAGTAAAACATGTAATGTAGGCTAACAAATGAAAATTCACCGGGAATCTTAATCAAAATAAACACAAGAGCTGCATGGTACACATAAAACATAAGACAATTACAGATTAATTTAAATCCACGAAACTTCTGCAAAGAAAAGACCACACAACCACTGTTCATGTGTAATCATCACTCTCTGTTATCAGGGTTTATACACATTTTTGATGGCGTATTTAAGTAAAAAAATAAATAAAAAAATAAAAAACACAGTACTTTCTTAAGGAGTGTAGATCTTTCCCTGAGTATTTCTCTGTCAAAATAAAGCACAGGTAACGATTCAAAAATATACGCTGTTGCTGTTTTAATCAAATTAATTTAAAAATATTAATAAAAAACGTATGTATAACAAATATTAATAATAAGAATATTTTTATTTCCCACATTTATGTATGTTTCCTAGCCTACAAAAATAGTCTACCACTTTCAAAGCTCTGATGCAAAATAGCCTAAAAACTACATTTTTTTTCGTTCTAAGAAACACAAATAACTTCATAAGTAGACTACTAAATTGTAATTTGTGAATTGTAAGAACAGTTTTTTTTCTTACCTTTAAGTTTCCACTGACTGCTGCCGTCAAATATAACACATCAGCGAAGCAAAGCTGACGGCTGTTTGCTAAAACGTGCTTTAAAGCGTTTGCTCAATGACTTATGGTTAAAGCGCTCGTCTCTCAGCGGTCAACAGCTGCAAGTGCACTCTACAGCGCCGTGGTAGGCGATGCGATGAAAAGGGCATTCTGGTTGTCCACCATCTGTATTTATTTTTAACTGACACCTAATATAAACCTAAATACATATTCATTATTTGAGGCCTGAGCTAGTGAGGCAGCGCTCCGAGATTGAGGTGCTGAGAAAGGAAGAAAGTGAAGTTTAAAGGTTATACATTACATTTGTCCTAAAACACTTTGGTAAAACCGCTGCGCTCTGCGTGTTAACCAGGGAGAGATTCACACCTTAAACCCCCCCACAACAGAGTTCGTTCTGCAAGACAGCACTCTTTATTCATCTCACTTCACAATAATATTAATAATAAAAGAGACGCGCGTCTGCCAGAGAGACAAAAACTACACCGGGGTCAAGTTGATTTTGTTTTCGGTATTCGTGACACATTCAGCGAATAAAGCCAATAACTATAAAACGACACAAGCCATCGCAATGTGCATGAGGACAGTAGAGCCCACTCTCAGCGGAGCGTTCAATAATATTTCTTTATTTTGTGGACAGTTATTTAACTCCATTTAGACTCCATATGCTAGTATACCTGTTTGGCATTCATAATGCAAATTTGTCTTCATATGTATGTGTAAAATGGCAATTTAATGTTATAATAATACATTTTATATTGATAAATTTGTTATAATAAAATATAATATAATTTATAGCATCTTCTGCAAAAATAGAATAGATATACTGGCAGATTACAGAAATCTGACTTTATGGAATCTGACTCCACTGTTGAATTACCTCCACATACTTTAACAGTGGGGTTTTTGAAGAAAAAAAAAACATACTCAAAATTTTAGTAAAATACTAGTTTAAATGGAGTTAAATAACTGTCCACAAATGTGGACAACATGCATAAAAGGCTAAAACAAAGAAGCTATTAAAAAAACACTGCTCACTGAGCTACAGCCAAAAAACGAAGAAAACGTGCACTTTCCCTACGGTCCCTTACTAAACGCTCCGCTGAGAGCGAACTCTCCCAGCTTCATGCACATTTTGCAGGGTAGTAGTGCGCATTATATAGAGCGAAAACAATGAAAACGAAAGCTTTGCCCTTTGGCGTCACACCGTTTAGACTTTTCTAGGGCAAGTCGTTTTAAAGTTATTATAAAAGAGAAAACCCATACTAGGAATTTGTGCTCTGCATTTAACCCATCCAACGTGAACACACAGCAGTGAGAAGTGATTAACCACGCACACACCGTGAACACATGTATATGAAGCTGCTGTTTTTTTTTTATTTTATTCGTTTTGTTAATTTATTATTTCGATAGAAAAATATAAGTGCATTAAATCATATTTATATTTTTAGATATATATATATATGGTAAAAACGACAAGTTACCTCTCAGACATTACGGCATGCACTATAATACCTTCTTCAGTGAGAAGTGATCAACCACACGCACACACCGTGAACACATGTATATGAAGCTGCTGTTGTTGTTGTTTTTTTATTTCATTCGTTTTGTTAATTTATTATTTCGATAGAAAAATATATTTGGAATATGAGCCTATGCATTTCTTGTGCGGGAAGTCGATCACCTGATTTTTCTCTTATGGAAACCGTTTCTCTAGACAAGTTCATTAAATCATATCACTAGTGCATTAAATCGACCTATAATCTGACTATTTCTATCTATCATCTGACTATTAATATATATCTAGTAACTTCATAACCATGCTAGCAACATGCTAGTAACTTGTTAATCATGATAGCAACATGCTAGAAACATGCTAGCGACATGCTAATCATGCTAAAAACATGCTAGTAACTTGCTAGCCATCTATCATCTAACTATTTCTATCTATCTATCTATCTATCTGACTTTATAATCTATTTCTAACTATTTCAGACAGAAAACTCAAACTTAAACTTTTTAAACTTTAACTGTTTAAACTTTTATAACTTCTCAAGCCAACTTAAAGTTTGTCTAGACAAACCTTTTTTTTATCTAGTTTTATTTTATCTTCTAAAGAAGAATGAAGGTCTTACGGGACTGGAACAACAAGAGGGTGAGTAATTAATGATCGAATTTTCATTTTTGGGTAAAGTAACCCTTTAACATAAATACCATTATTTACTTTCATATACATCAACAAAACAGTTTTTGTAAAATTGTTTGCAGAAAAAAACAGTAAATACACAAAGAAAAAATAAAATACCACAAAGTTTGAGTAATTTGTAAGCTCACCGTTAAAGCACTGAATCCATTTCCTCCTTTCATCTCTCTGACCGCCCACATCAAACATACTGACACACAGGGAGAAAGAAATAAGAAATATTTCTGTATAACAACTGAACAAATATGTATTTATATAAAAGTAGTAACTGAATGCAGTTATACATCATTAGATAAATTTTAGATAGTGGGGTCCACAATCTAAGTATACTAATGTAACTGTTTCCTCCATTCAGTCACCAAAGGAGTATGGATTCCTTGCCACTGTCATGTTTTTGTCTTAGATTTTGTACTAAGATAGTTCTGCTGAGAGGTTTCCATGATTTACTGAATTTATAAATGTGTTTTCCTAGACAAATTAGACTGTAGATGAAAATGTGTAAAACTGTTTAAGAATGATGTGACAGTGAAATGATGTAACAGTGGCCAGTGGAAGCTGAAATCATCAACCAAAAACTTAAACATTAAAAAAAAAAAAAAAAAAAAAAAAAACACATAAGAAAAAAATATTGCTTTAAGTGCTACTTAGGAGTATGCTATCTGTTGGTCAAGTCCTGCAATGTCAATTTATAGAATGGCTCATAATTGTAAACATGCTAGTTTATTAAAATGATAACCTACTACTATGTTCCAAACAGCTTGGATATAATACAATGTTATAATTACATATAATACTATGTAATAGTAAACTATTAATATACTATATATAAAAATAATACAGGCTATTTACATTTACAAAATGTAAATTTATATTTACATTTATGCTTTTGTCCAAAGCGACTTAAAATGAGGACAATGTAAACAATCAACATCAAGAAAAGAGCAATGATACACAATTTTATAACAAGTCTCATTCAGCTTAAAGTAGTACACATAGCAAGGTTTGTTTTAATAAATTATTTGGTTACACTTTAATTCAATAGTCCATTTAGACATTCTACTAACTATAAATAATTTTGTAACTACATGTCAACTAATTCTCATTAATTCACAACTAAATGTCTACTAACTCTCAGATTAGACTGTCAGTGGTACATTTAAGGTTAGAACAATAAGTTGACATATACTTGCAAAGTTGCTGATAGTCAGTATGTAGTGTGTTGTGGACCCATCAAAAGTTGACCCAGCAAAAGTTACTTACTGTTCTAAAGTGGACTATCGAAATAATGTGTTACTAGTTCTTTTTTTATTATTATATAGTAATTAAAAAGAAAACAGATAGAACAGACAAAGAACAGATAAAGCTAGTTTTAGAGGCTAGTGTTTTGTTAATTGTATAAATAAATAAAAAAGGAATATAAAAAGTAGATTAAGAATAGAATTATAATTGGGATTGCAAGAGTTAGAGGGTCAAATAAAGATGGAAGAGATGTGTTTTAGATGATTTTTGGAGATAGACGGATTTAGATATTACTGTAAATTTGTATAGACGTTATTTCCGGGTCCAATACTTGGTTAGATCCGTGAACGTCAGCAAGCCACATATATATATATTTTTTATTTGTACCTATTTTTCCCAGTCTTTAAAGCACATTTCCTGCATTGCTTATTTTATTATTTTTTGTTAATTCATCCTATTTAACAATTTCATTTTATATAAATAAAAAAACTAGTGATAAAGTGTCAAATAAAATACAATCAAAGCTTTAATTATAATCATATTGCACTTTAATAAAGTTAAATGTGTAATCTGTCTATTGTCCTGCAGGTAAGTCTTATTATGATGCACATAGAGCTTTTAAATATTCCAGATTACTTGTAGATCTATGATGATTTTCAAGTGCCTTAAGTTATGATGCTTTAAGGAAACAGACTGTAATATCACTTTTAAATTAGCCTGCTTGCAAATGGTGTTATGGCGTAGCTCTCTCTACGATCTGTCTACTGGTTTGTCTGCATTGTTACTGTTTGCTGTTGATGATCTTTGCCTGTTGACTACTGACAATAAAAGCCTGCAAATGGATCGATTCCGAGTGTCCATTACAGAAGACTTCGCCTGAACAGGATTCAGCGGCTGTGCTCAGTGTGATTCATGAGGTGTCCTGCCAAGCCTCACAACTAGCCATCCATCATCAACAGCTGGACAAACTAACCTCCCTTACAGAGGACCTGGTACCATCAGTGCAGGCGCTCACCACTGCCATTAATCAACCCAGCGCCCATTAACCACCACCCACTGCCGCTGCTCCGCCTCCTCCACCACCACCCGTGACTCATCCGCTGTCTCAACCCCGACGGATCGGCCAGTAATTGTGAAGGCTTTCTACTGCAATGCTCGTTGTTTTTCAATCAACAACCCCACAGACGACAGCAAGGTGTCACTGGTGTGTTCCTTATTGACCGGCAAAGCACTAAAGTGGATTACAGCGCTGTGGTCAGGCGGTAACATGACTTTCCCTTCGTATCAACACTTCGAGAGGCAGATCCGGGAAGTATTTGATCACGACGTGGATGGCAAAGAAGCGAAGGACAAACTATTAAGCCCACGTCAAGTTAACTCCTCAGCTGCAGCTTATGCAATGTCATTTTGCACCCTGGCGGCACAAGCAGGATGGAAGGTCTAATCTCTTAAAACCATGTTCTGTCGTGGGTTATGGGCTGATCTTCAATCGGAACTAACATTCCGTGACAAGGGTAAAATGGTCGAGAAATCTTCCCTTCTTCGCTCCCATCGGGGCCGCAGATACTCCAATCCGTCTCCTTCTAACCCTAACTTTCACCTGGAGAACCCTATGCAAATAGGCTTCACTCATCTCACGGAGGAGGAGCGTGAGAGGAGAATTATAAATCACCTATGTCTTTACTGTGGACAACCGGGACATCTCCATGCCAGTTACCCAGCCAGACCTCCACGTGGCACTGTACCCCGGGTGAGCCAGAACCTCTTCTCAACTTGTCTTTTGTTGGAGGTTAGTCTGATAGTAAAGGGATGAAGTATAATCACAGAGGCATTCATTGATTCTCGAGCAGCAGGAACTTTTGTTGATCTGGCCTTTGTTAACTTCCACAACATCTTTCTTGTTCCATGTACCCCTCATGTTGCCGTAGCAGCCCTTGATGGCCAACCCATTGGATCCCAAGTTAATCATCTGACGGAGCCACTCACGCTCATCACTGGCGCACTACACAAGGAATCCATACAGTTTCATGTTATCCATTCACCCATCCATCCTGTCATCCTCGGACACCCCTGGCTAACCTCTCATGACCCAGTTATCTCCTGGAGGAGTGGAGAAATCATTCAGTGGTCCTCCACCTGTCACCAACTATGTCTCTCACTCCCACACAGAAACACCCACTCTACACCAGCCACCACCATGGACGCTGAGCACCTAGACTCTCTGCCCGCACCATATAGACACCTTCACCTCGCCTTTAGCAAGTCTCAGGCCACCCAGCTTCCACCGCACCGAGAGACCGACTGTGCCATAGATCTCATTCCGGGCACTCTTCCACCTCAGGGCAGAATTTACCCACTCTCACAGCCAGAAACAGACAGCATGAGACAATCCATCGAAGAGTAATTAGCCAAGGGATTTATCCGTCCATCAACATCCCCCGCATCAGCAGGTTTTTTCTTCGTTAAGAAGAAGGATGGGTCTCTGTGGCCTTGTATCGATTACCGGGCCTTGAATGAGGGAACAGTGAAATTCAGGTACCCCTTGCCACTCGTCTCTTCGGCTATTGAACAACTGCGCTACGCCCGCACCTTCTCCAAGCTCGACCTCAGGAGCGCTTACAACTTAATCTACGTCCGGGTGGGGGATGAGTAGAAAACTACAAAGCTACAAAGATTCCTCAGCTTTGCTAAATTTTACAGGAGATTCATTCTGGGATTCAGCCAAATTGCTGCTCCTTTAACATCACTCACATGTAAGGGGTCCTCCAGACCCAAGAGAGTGTTCTTTCTCAACGACATGGTACGCCAACCAAGATGTTCCCCTGTGCATTCTACTCTAAAAAGCTTAAATCAGCAGAACGGAACTACGATGTGGGCGATTGAGAACTTTTAGCCATGAAGGCAGCATTAGAGGAGTGGAGGCACTGGCTGGAGGTCTTCATCACATCTTTCATTGTGCTAACGGATCAAAGAAATCTGGAATACCTTCAGACAGCCAAACGCCTGAACTCATGACAAGCCAGGTGGTCGCTCTTTTTCTCAAGATTTGAGTTCTCCATAACATACGGAGTCTAAGAATGGTAAGGGGTCCGGGGGTCCAAGAATGGTAAGGAAGATGCTCTATCCCGCCATTTTGGCAGCCACACTGAGACCAAACCTGTTGCCCCCATCATTCCCTTATCGCTTATTGTAGCCCCTGTCCAGTGGGACATAATCTCCGAGATCAATGATGCTCGGGCCAACGACCCTATTCCTACAGACTGTCCACCTAATCTCATTTATGTCCCTGAACTCCTCCGCTCCTGACTTCTTCATTTAGTTCATGATAGTCCCAGCTCCAGACACCCAGGCATCCAGGCCACAAAGGACTTACTCATCAATAAATTCTGGTGGCCTTTGCTGTCACAGGATGTCACTACCTTCATTCAGAACTGTGTCAGCTGCAACATCAGTAAATCCTCCCGACAAAGACCTGCTGGATTGCTACAGCCACTACTTATTCCTCAGCACCCGTGGTCACACAGTGGACTTCATCACAGACCTACCGTGCTCCAACACCTACACTACGATCCTCACAGTGATTGATCGATTCAAGTCCTGTAGACTCCTCTAACCAAACTCCCCACTGCCTGGGAGACAGCCCAGTCCCTCCTCCAGAACGTCTTCTGTTTCTATGGTCTTCCCGAAGATATCGTTTCTGAACGGGATCCCCAATTCATTTCCTGGGGTCCTGCGTCCTAGACAGAGAACATCCTGATTGATTTACTAAGCAAAATAAGCCAATCAGCTTTCAGCGTGGGCGGGGTTTTATTTATTTTCTCGGGGACCGAAGTTATCAGTTCAGTGCAGCCTATGAGATTGTCGTGACAGAGAGAGAGAGACTTGGCTGTAAACAGCATAACAAACATTGCAATAGTTTTGAAGAAAAAAATCTGCCTTTTCATTAAACCAGAGAAAAACTTTGAAAATGTCTCCATGCTACAATAATGATAGAAGCAAAGTTTTCCACAGTTTTGACATATCTTTATAAGTACAATTTGACTGTATTATTTGTGTCCCCTTCAAAAAAATTTACATTTTGTTTGTTATCCCCCCCACTGTTAAATGAAATTGCTTTCGAGTAATTTTTTTGGCTTATGCGGCTATCTTGTGATGAACGAACGACTCAAACACAAAGACTCGATACAGGTGAACTAATTCCAGAAGAGATACTTGGACTTAAAGGGACTTTTGTTGCTTTACTTGCACTAAAATTATTAAATTTGTTTTCATGTCTCACCCAAGATATTTGAATACTTTAAAAGGTCATTTTTGTTGCTCTTGTTGCACTAAATACTGTGATTTTTTTTTATTCATTTTGAAGATATTTGTTGGTGATTTAATTGTGGTTTCTGTATATTTATTATGTGTTTTTGGCTTAAGGAGACTTGATCCACTGAGACTTTGTATCCATATGCAGTCTGCATTATTTCTCATGCTTTGTAAAGCTTGGCATAGACTTAAACTCGCTACAGGTTTGCATAGAAGTCAATAAAGAGAAGTTAAATATACCGTACCATCTCATTTAATTTATCTGACTTTCCAATCCAGATATCAGGTTCAAGTCAAGCACACATCAGCCTTCATTTCATTTTTAATAGGACAATGTAAAAATGTTCACCCTAGTGTATACACCGAATAAGAATAGCGTTCCTTGAATCTACAAAAAACATGCAAAGATGCTTGCTTCAGTGCTACCACCCCTCATAATAATAATGCCACCCCCTTGCTACCTCCTGAATAATTTTCTAGATCTGCCCCTGTTCCCGGCGCAGGCTCTGTGTGTCGGTAACACTTTGCAGTAAGGGTACATGAAGTACTATGAAATCTTGCACACATTAATGCATGAATTATACCCTACTTCATGAAGTAATATCTCATGAATTATCAGGAACTAACATGAGTTCAGAGTCTTTCATTCATGACTTCATGGATGAACTACACATTAACTAAGATGGGTACATCATCATGATTTATTATGCCTGATAATGATGTTTTCTTTGTTCACATGAAAGAAAGAGATAGAAAAAAAAAGTTTTACTATCTACTTTGGATACATCTGTAGTACATAAATTGTCATGAATTTGTGCATAGAAAATAGCATTATTTTGTGCAGATGCTTAATGTAAGAACTAATGTTCGTTGTTGTTGTTTTAATTAGTGATTAGGCATGTTCATATATCCCTCCAGGTAAATGAACACACCCAAACTAACTAAGCATTAGTTTCTCATGACTTAAAGTGGTTTCTCTCAACTAAAGTGGTGACTTGGTCCTTTGAAACACTGAACACCAGTGATTTAATTGCAGAAGTCTACAGCTTCAGCTATATTAAAAAAAAGATGGTAGATCCCAACATTAAAAAGAATGAACAAGTTTGCATATGAACTGCCATGTATTTGTGTCATTTATGGGAGTAATAGTTTTTTATTTGTTTGCTTTTTCCAGAATATTACCATTACCATAATACCAATTTACTATTTTAGTAACAGTATAGCATGAAAATATGTTTTATAGTCTTAAATTCTAATGCTACCTCTAAAACTAATCATAACTATCTCTGTACAGTATAAGAAAATATGACAGACATATAGTTACAACCATTTATTTATCACAAAAAAACAAAACAAAATCAGTACAGAGATGACACGGTTGCAGTCCTCTCTGGCAGAATACAGCACGTTAGGTTTGTATGAGGTAAAGAACAGAACTTAATTTGTTAATCACTGAAAATATTATCCAAATTATTATCCCTATTCTCTCTGAAGTCACATACACATCATTCCAACACATCTAAAACACTGCATGTCACAATTTGTGACAACACAGGTAAGCGTTAGATTTTCCTGCCGTAAAACCTGTCGTTTCTAGAAGTGGCAACATTTCAATTTGGCGCGATTACGTCAGTCAGCATCAGGCTTTGCAGCTAGCGGTGCACGCTCTCGCTCGAGATGGAGATAAAGATCACAGAATAAAGCCTTGCATTTGCTTCTTTTCCCCACAGACGTATGGATTCTGAAGACTTGGATTACAGCGCACAAACAAACTAGATTCCTTTTGTAATTGTTGCATTTTTGGTGTATTTTATGGTTTTATGCTCAGTCACAGCATGTCAGAGAAAACGCCTTTGCATCCCACAGAAAACACAGTAAATATCACGTGATAAGAAATGGTTAAACGTCTGCAGTAATGTTATTCATTTTATTGGTTCAAATGTTTAGTTTACTGTTATGTAGTTGTTTTCTTTGGGTGTTGGCAGAAATCACATGAATATGACAGATGAGTATAATAATAACAAAACTAATATGGCATTTTTAATATTCATAAGGGTTCAGTTTTAGGTGTTGTCAGTATTGTACAGTAGGTGGACAACCAAAATGACTACTACCGCCGCGTGTACCGCGGCAGTAAAGTCCCGGATTTAAATTTAATTCAGTTGCGTGTTAAAGTCGTTCATGAAAATACCGCCAGGTGGCGCAAAGTTTCCAAACTGACTACAATTTTGTTTTGATAAATAGAGATAAAATAACCAAATAAAACAATAACAACATTATAATATAACACCCTTAAAAATAATATATATCACTTTGTAAAAAATGTATTTATAAAAGGTGAAATAACATGTCAACAGGACATCATCCTTGAAAAAGAGAAAAAAAGAGCAGCAAAAACCATAACGTGAGGATTCACATCACTCACGTGCAGAGCTTGTGCAAACAGAGAAAAACAATAGCCTAAATATGCCCTTATGCGAAATATGTATTTATAAACAAATAATAAATAAACAAAACCATGAAAAAATGCATTTTACATCTCGCGCTGAGCTTGTGCGAACAGAGAAAAGCCGAGCTACATATATCCCAAAACAAATACATAGGCCCATGTTCCAAATATATTTTTCAATCGAAATAATAAATTAACAAAACGAATGAAATAAAAAAACAGCTGCTTCTCTGCAGAATTTCAGTTGAGTTTCCAACCTGATCTTGGAGTTTCAGTTCAATTGTTATGTGCTCTTCAGAAAGCGGCGTCCACTTCGTTTCTTTTATGTACAAAATATACAACTGTTTTTATTGTTAATGTACACAAATAATATAAATATTTAAAATAGATTTGAATGTATTATTCTTGAAGGAGTATTGTGAGCCGTTTCCACTTTTATAATGGAAGAATCAGATGATCTGCCGGCGCATTACTGACTGGACAAATTCAGTCTTCTGAACAAAATTACACCTAATTCATTTAAATTTTCAACGCATTTTTTTATTATATTTTTAATATATGCTCCTGGGCGCCGCAGCAATGCCTGCCCACTGCTCCGGGTGTGTGTTCACGGTGTGTGTGGTTGATCACTTTTCACTGCTAAATGCTTGTTTTTCATGTGATATTACATTTATTTAATCATTTTGGCTCATAGATAATATGTTAAACTTATTTCTTTGATTCACTCTTTAGAAAGCGGTGTTCAATAGTTTCCTTTGTTTACAAATACACAGCTGTTTTTACTGTGAATGTACACAAATAAAATAAATATTTAGAATAATTTTGAATAATGTCTTATTTTTGAGCGAGTATTGTAAGCTGTTTCCACTTTTATAAGAGAAGAGAAGTGATCTACCGGAGTCCCGCGCAAGCAATACATAGGCCCATATTCCAAATATATTTTTCAATCAAAAAAATTAACAAAACGAATGAAATAAAAAAAAAAAACAGCAGCTTCATATACATACAAATAAAATAAATATTTAAAAGATTATAGATTAGACCATTTCCTGCAATAGATTAGACCATTTCCTGCAATAACAAATTATTCATATTTTATGTTTAGGGACTATGGTGATAGAAATTCCAGGAAATTCCAGGAAAAGTAAATTATAATAATAAATAAAAATTCTGCCAAAAAGAATAGTAGCTTCAACTATGACCACAAAGATCCTATAGATATAGAATCATTTTATAAAGTCAAAAATATGCGTGAATAAAATTAAAATTATGTAAGAATTATTATTTTTTTTGTTTCTAAACATACTGTAAATGAAAATAGGCAGTGCATCGGTTCAATTTTGTGATGATGGGTTAACAAATTTACATTATTATTCATATGCTTGGCTTCCCCAATCACATTTGGCAGTTCTGGCTTCAAAGTTGTTGTTTTTTCTTTTCTTGGGTACAATGGATAATAAAAGCAAAACATTTTAAAATTGACACAGCAACAGCACCTTCTCTGCAGAACTTTTTATTTTTGTGATCAGCGCTCTTCAGAAAGCAGCGTACAATACGTTTCCTTTATGTACCAATACACAACTGTTACCCTTTTAGTCAAATCACTTCGACATTACATATGGGAACTCGCCAGAGAGATCTATTGCCTTTGAGCTCTTTACTGAAGGCCAATGAACATTGGCGTGCACTGATTGCACTCAGGTGCACCTCATCACTGTGTGAGTATAAGAGGGCACGCGCACAATGCGCCTGCTGCTTTTTGCTTCAGAGCCGTTGCTGTTTTGGAGCTGGAGATCCCCTGGAGTTTTTCGTTTGTAAGAAAAGTGAAGGAAGGATCATTTGGATGAGTTCCCTGCAAAATCTGCTTTCTCGTCAGACAGCGTTGTTGCCACGATAGGTCTTCCCTGGGCAACCAGGAGAAAAGAGCAATTTCCTTACGGTTGGTGAAGCATTCTGTAACGGGATGTCGATTCGGCCGTGCGTTTCTGGATGTGGAAGTTTCCTCACCTATTCGGACGGTCATGAGCAGTGTCTTACGTGCCTGGGCCGAGAGCACGCTGAGGCAGCGTTCATGGATGGTCAATGCCCTCATTGCGAGCGCATGACCATGTTTACGCTGAGGACTCGCCTCTCATTTGTGAGATGGAAATGAGTGGAAAATCCTTCCTGTGGAAAGTCGTTGGACCGTAGCATGTTCACGGCTTCCACGGCGAGGTGCCTTGGGGACCTCCAGGTGACCGTTCAGAATGCTCTGTCTGGTGTAACAGCCGCGTAGCCCCGTGGTCCACCCGGAGAAGGCCGCTCCCCCGAGTGTGTCCTTCGGGCACCCTGAAAGGTCTTCTGCACCACCACTGGAGCGCGCCGTTGTGGTACATCTGTGCCGGTGCTGCGCTGCTTCCTGGCGGGGCCAGCCTTGGCTCCCGTCCAAAGTGTGTAAGCTCTCGTACACTCTTCCCCGAGTGCTCCTCCGCCTGCTCGTCCCCAAGGGTGTCCCCCCCGCGGCACCTAAAGAACCATCTGCTCCGTCTCAGCCGAAGCACACGATGCCAGGCTTCCACAATGATGTTGAGCTGGCCACAGGCGCGGGACCCTGCCTGCTCAGGGGCCAGCCAGGAACACCCGGAAGGGCGGGAATCGCTCCAGAGACAGGCAGCCCGTAGGTGATGACATCTGCTCTTTGGGTGACGTCGAGACCATCTCTGTCCCCACTCCTGGAGGAGGACCAGGAGCTTCTGTACATTCAGCTGCCGTCTGCCCAGTGTCCGGAGGTCTCCATCTAACACAAACCTTTTTGTCTTCACAGATGCAGGCCCAGGACGCTGTGTCGCCAGTGCGGGAGCCAGGGAGACAGGTAAGCGCTGCTCGATGCAGCCAGACAAACAGTCCCTGTCCCCGCCCCGCTTCGGGCTGCCCCACTGCTGGCAAGGCGATCAACGTTCCCTTGATACCCCTGTCGAAGCAGCTCAGAGCCCGGATAGCGCTCCCCATGGTGCAATTCGGATTGGCATTTCCTCGGAGTGTTGCCGGAGTGTCCCTGGACAGGTGTCTGACTGCTTTGGCATATCAATTGCCTCAAGCTGATGGCAGTGCTTCTCGAGCTGCATTATTTTCTTCCGATGCTGCGCCTCGCCTCAAGCATGTGTTAGTCCGGACAGACAACACTGCGGCTGTTGCGTACATCAACAAACAAGGTGGTCTACGCTCCCACCGTATGTCACAGCTCACCCGCCATCTGCTCCTGTGGAGTCACAAGCGGTGAAATCGCTGTGCACTATTCATGTTCCAGGGTTACTCAACCGTGCAGCGGATCAGCTCTCACGGCAGTCCACCCATATAGTCCAGCTGATCTGGGATCACTTCAGGGAAGCCAAGATCGATCTCTTCTCTTCCCCCGAGTCGACCCATTGCCCGCTTTATTCCCTTCGCAAATCCCCTCGGGCGCTCGGCAGGGATGCACTGGCATGCAGCTGGCTTCCGGGCTTAAGTACGCCTTTCCCCCAGTGAGCCTCCTTGTGCAGACACTGTGCAAGATCAGCGAGGATGAGGAACAGGTCCTGTTGGTAGCGCCTTACCTGGTTTGTAGACCTCTCGTTCTTCGCGGCAGCCCCTCCCTGGAAAATCCCCTGGATGAAGGACCTTCTTTCTCAGGGGTTGGGCACCATATGGCACCCGCAACCCGCATGCGGCAGACTTCTGCAGCCTCTCCAGCGCTGTTGTAGACACCATATCTCAAGCCCGCGTTCCCTCTACGAGGCAGGCTTATGCTCAGAGATGGAGTCTGTTCATCGACTGGTGTTCCACTCGCGGAGAGGACCCACAGAGATGCACGATCGCAGTTTTGCTTTCCTTCCTGCAAGAGAAGTTGGAGCACAGGCTGTCTCCTTCAACTCTTAAAGTGTATGTCGCTGCCATAGCCGCATATCATAGACACAGTGAAGGGTGCGTCTCTTAGGGAAGCATCAGCTCATCGTTAGATTCCTTAGGGGTGCACGTCGGGTTAATCCCCCCGAGACCACACCTCTTGCTCACTTGGGACCTGACCGTCGCCTTAAACGGGCTGCGGTTAGCTCCTTTTGAGCCCCTTCAGTCGGTCAATATAAAATATCTGTCACTGAAGACTGCGCTTCTCATTGCGCTGGCCTCTATTAAGAGGGTAGGGGATCTACAAGCCTTCTCTGTCGACGAAGAGTGCCTACAGTTCGGCCCGGCTTCCTCCGGGTCTCCTTCGCCCAGAGGTGTGGCATCAAACCCTCCACAGTCAACCAGAAGGCTGTGTTTCCCTTTAATTATATCCATATTCGTATCGATATATTGAATCTTTTTTGTCCCGCAAGCAACAGTTCATACTTCTCATGTGCTCCGCCCTCAACCACTGCTTCAGCACCACTGAAGTCACTGCCCTAACCCCCCACATTAGCCATCTATCTGTAAACTTTGAAACAGGAACTTCAATTTTAATAACAAAAAATTATGAAACCTTCCACACATCCGATTTAAAACCTGTTTCAGATTGCTAGATGACGTCATATGTCAATTTGCATATTCATTGTGTCAGTGTGTCATATGTGCACCCTAATTCTCAATGTAACTGTTTTCACTAATATATTAAATGGTTTCTGTTGTCAGAAAAACGGAATGAATATGAAATAATGACTTAAATGCACGCAATTATAATGTCTACTGAACTAGCTCTACCTTACAAGATGTTAATCTAGATTAAAAACCTTTATAATCGTTATAACCTTTTTATAATTGTTTATAATTATATAATTATATTTATAATTCATAATAATGAATCCAAGTACACATAAGATATAGACAATGGCTATGCTGTGATTTTGACTATATTTGCATGTAAAATAGAGTTAGAAGCAACAGAATATCTATTTTAACGGAAAGCCCTGTTCCTCTCAGCCGCTCACTGAACAGAACAGACGCTAAGAGACGGGTGTGCGCGCTGGTAGAACAAGAGCTTGTGCTCACGCGGCACTACCAATGACTCGCTGAGGTTTGTCTAAGAAGTCTCTAGATTTGTCGCTAGTCGCTTTTAGGGAAAACTGTCACGAAGGGGGTCTGAAAAGTCACTAAGTTGGCAACAATGATCTGTAGAGACAACAACAGACCGCAAAGAATGATGGCCACGCCTGGGCTGATGGGAATTGTACCTCCCGTTCGCTCCATTCGCCTCAGCAAACTTTCTTCAGAAGACCTATTGTTTGAGTCATGCGACCACGATAGTATCAAAAAAAATGTATATTGCGATACAGTGGTATTTACAATACCGTTACATCCCTACTGCCCACTGCTCCGGGAGTGTGTTCATGGTGTGTGTGTGTGGTTGATCACTTCTCACTGCTGTCTGTGTGTGTGCATGTTGGATGGGTTAAATGCAGAGTACAAATTCTTAGTATGGGTCACCATACCTGGCCACAAGTCACTTCACTCAAAACAACTACAACCCTGCAAAATAGAAATAAGCTGTAGTTTTTGTCTCTCTTGCAGACGCGTCTTTTTTATTATTGATATTGTGAAGTGAGATGAATAAAGAGTGCATCTGTCCTGTGGAACAGCCTTTGTTGTGGGGGGGTTAATGAAGGTGTGAATCTCTCGCTCATTAACACAGAGAGCAGCTAAATGTTGCAGAACCGGTTTTGCCAAAGTGTATATTTTAGGACAAATGTTGGTTTGGCTTTTGTAATTTTTGGCATACAGAGTATGACAAGCAATAAAATAGCTTCTTGGGTCTTTTTTCTCAAGAGGCGGCAGCTCTGCGCAAGAGACAAAGAAACCGATGGAAAGAGACACACGGCTGCCTTGGAGAAAAAAAAAAAAGGTTCATTATTGGCCGATTCCAGCGTCACTGAGGTGATATTCAGTGTCAAAACCTCAAATATAAACTCTCACAGAATGCATTCATTATATGTATTTTAATTACCAATATGTCGACATCTCTTTGTGTTTTTCAAAATCCCAAACAGAGTCCAGACATTAGAACATACCCTTCTGAAAGGGTTGAAATGATCTACACAAGACCCGTTCTACACAAGTTTCCCGAACAAGGTCTCATCTCCATTGTTTGAAACACATCAGTTCAACAACAAAGGGTGAATGTTAATGACTGTGAACAATCGTTTAAACAATGCTTTCTTAAAACACCGGATCATTGCACTGTGCTGGTAATGACGAAACTTGCGATCATAGACCACGCTTTTGGCAAACACACCCCTAAATAAAAATAAAAAAAATCTGCAGAATGGAGTTTTTTTTTCTCTCAAATTTATAATTTCTTTTGTTTGTTGATTTGTTTAGAGGAAAAACATTATAGTATCATCTCTCCGTTACGCACAGTTCTGAAAGCAGAATGCAAGCGTGTATAATGCTTTAAACAGAGATGTGCAGAAGGTGTTTAACAGGGCTGCTATATTTTCATTTAAGTCATATTATGCAACTAACCACAATTATGTGAGTGTTTATATATTCTACACTCAAGCACTCATAATAAGTTGCACAAAATGCACAGGCAGAAATGGCCTAATTGTTATGTCATGTTTTATCGGAGATGCAAGATTTATAACTTTGGAAGCAGGAAGATTACACTATCATTAATATGAATGGTACGGAAACAGACGTCGCTGCTACCAGCATTTTTCATCAAAGTCGCCTTGAACCTTTTGACAAGAGACAAGGCTTTACGAGCTAATCAAAGCTAATTATAGCAGTTACATACATCTTCCTAAACTCTATTTTAAACATTAAAGCTATGAGTGATGCAATACAAAAAATAAAATGACAAGACGCTGTCTATAAGTGGATAATAATCTGCATGCAAAGAAAATTTAATGTCAAAATTAGTATATTTAGTTTAGTTTTTTTATTAAGTTAATTTAGAAAAATGTTTGTAGTATTTTTCGTTTGTTAAATATAAGTTTTTGTTTTATAAAGCAACGACCAAGCGGCCATCAGGAGACATTAATCATAAACTATGTTTGATCACTTTAGCCTTCTCAATCCATCACAACTTGCCTAAAATAAAATTCTAGATATATCTACTAAAACAGTTCAAGCGTATAACAATGTTTAGATGTTAAAAATGCGCTATAATAATAAATGTGGGATAAGCCTGTGCGGAGAGGCTAAAGTGCACTGAGCAGGACGCAGACGCAAAACCGCACTTTCATTTTTTCAGAAACAAAATGTTTAACAGCGCTGCCGCCCACTAAAGACTTTTCCTAGTTTATATATGCTCATTTAAGTCATATTATGCATATTAGTCTTAATATATTCCGCGCTCAAGCACTTATAATAAGTTTGCCAAAATGCACAGACAGAAGTGGCCTGTTAGTTATGGAATAAATAAATAATAATAATAATAATAATTATAAACTAATGTTTTCTTGGTTGCACCTTTATAGAGAAATGCAATCTGTTTCAATATGTTAGCTAAATCGTGGCAGGTTTAATGTATTAGTTTCCTATTTTAGTCATGTCTTAAAAATGGGAGTGAAATACAGTGCCTCACGTTATACTAAAAAAAAAGGAAAGAATTCATAAAATGCAGTACTTTCTTAAAGAGTTTAAATCTTTCCCCGAGTATTTCTCTGTCAAAATAAAGCACAGATAACGAATAAAAAGTCTGTGCCTCACAAAAAAATATATGCTGTTGCTGTTTTGATCAAATGAATTTAAAAATATTAATAAAAAACGTACGTGTAACGAATATTAATAATAAGAATAATTTTATTTCACACATTCATGTATGTTTCCTAGCCTACAAAAAAGGGTACCACATTCAAATCTCCGATGCAAAGTAGCCTAAACTAATTTTTTTTTTTTGTTCTAAGAAACACAAATAACTTCATAAGTAGACTACTAAATTGTAATTTGTGAATATCAACTACAGTTTTTTTAATTTACTTTCATTTTCCGCTGACTGCTGCCGTCAAATATAACACATCAGCCAGGCAAAGCTGAAGGCTATTTGCTAAAACGTGCTTTGAAGCGTTTGCTCCAAAACTTATGGTTAAAGCGCTATTCGACGGTCAACAGCTGCAAGTGCACTCTACACTCGCCGCGGCGGCAGTAGAAGCGGCGGTAAAAGTTCCATTCTGGTTGTCCACCAGAGGTCTGTAGGTTAAAATGCAGAAAATATATAAGTATTGGTTTGTTTAGATGCTGTAAATATGTCAGTATTGTACGTTTCAGTGCCAGTGAAAATGTAGGTAAATATACATTTTGTAGAACCACATGTTACATGAAATAAATACGAATTATCATGAGATCACTTTGCAATTTATGAATTGAATTCCTTTTCTTCCCAGACATTGCTGTTGATTTAACTGGGTTATACTGTTTAAGAATAAAACAGAAAGTTAAGATCAAAGTGATTTTGTGTACATTGTGTGCAAAACTTTCATGTTCATATTCATGTCATTTTACATGCCATTTTATGCCATCATTAATAACACACTTGTTTTCAGTATTTCAAAGAATCAAGTCACCACTTTAGTTGAGGGGCCACAAACAAGTCATGATGAAGTCATAAGAAACTAATGCTTAGTTAGTGATGAGTATTTGGATTAGGGGTGTCAAAATTAATAATTTCTATGATGCATCACGCTGCAGATGAGAACGATTCGGTATCGTTTCAGTAATAGACCATAACGGTTATAACATACTAACATGCTTTGTCACAGTAGAATACAATGGCTGTGGGAGGCAGGTCTCTAGTGCAAGTAATTAAAAAGGCTCCAACTGCTTTAAAAGCTGACATCTGGGCACATTTCAGCTTTTATGAACAGAGCTACTGTCTCAGGTTGTCGAGGAATGGCAGGTATCAGATAAAGATGTAGTGCTTGTGACAGATAATGCGTCGAACATGATCGCTGCAGCTCAATTCGGAAAATCCCCTCACATTAAATGCTTCGCCCATACAGTGAATCTGGCTGCGCTCCCCAGGCTTTTGGCCAAATTCCGCCGAATATCAGCATTCTTTCATTGCAGCACCACTGCGAGCCACTGTCCGAAAGTCACATGCTATGTGCTGTGATTGGCCAATATTTGGGTCTGGTCACCACTTTAGTTGAGGGGCCTCACACATGATGAAGCTATGAGAAACTAATGCTTAGTTAATGATTCACAGAATTCACATGCTATGTGCTGTGACTGGCCAGTGTTGGGGTGTGTTCATTTACCTGGAGGGCTATTTGAAGATGCTTAACAACTTATTTAAAAACAACGAAAACAAAAAGCATAAGTTCTCACTTTATTTGATAGACTGTTCTAGCCTGTATGCATTAATGATGTAACATGGATTTTTGTACATTTATTTAGTAATTCAAGTAGTTTTATCTGCACAAATTTATAATTTATTTATTTCTCTTGCTTTCTTTCTTGTGAAAAAAAAACCCATCATGGTCATGCGTAATAAATCAGAAATCATGACGATGTGATTTTTCTGGAGTACTGTCTCTTAGCCTCTCTGATGCCACAGGAAAGGTTGGCCCTAGCTGTCTTCAGACTCGCCGCAATGTTCTGAGCTATCAGCAGCCTGTAGATCTCCCCTGGCATCCATGGCTTTTGGTTGGCCCAGACAGTTATGGTTTTAGTGACTGTTACATCATCAGTGTATTTGTTGATGTAGGCTGCAACAGTCTCTATGCACTCCTGGAGGTCAGTGGTGTTGTTGTAGGTGGCTGCTTGCTTAAACATATTCCAGTCTGTGGAGTTAAAGCAGTCCTGTAGAGCCTCTGAAGACCCTTCTGGTCACACTTGTATCTGCTTACGAACCGGTTTGGTGACTTTAACGAGCGGTCTGTAAGCAGTCATTAGCATGACAGTGATGTGGTACACCGAGGTGGGGGAGGGTGAAAGCTTTGTAAGTTTCTCTCTGGGTGGTGTAGACAAAGTCCAGCATGTTATTTCCCCTTGTTGGGAAGTTTTTCAGCTGAAGAGACAG
The DNA here is from genome assembly GCA_032359435.1 of Enteromius unitaeniatus. NCBI lineage: Eukaryota > Metazoa > Chordata > Actinopteri > Cypriniformes > Cyprinidae > Enteromius > Enteromius unitaeniatus. The sequence continues at coordinate 7,606,494 of JAUMHI010000063.1, read as the reverse complement.
GACAACTGGTTGCAATCAAGGGAAAGATGAATGTGACCAAGTACGGGGATATCCTGGACGAAAACCTTCTCCAGAGTGCTCAAGACCTCAGACTGGGCCGAAGGTTTACCTTCTAACAAGACAATGACTCTAAGTGCACAGCTAAAATAATTAAGGAGTGGCTTCACATCAACTCTGTGACAGTGTTTGAATGGCCCAGCCAGAGCCCTGACTTAAACCCAATTAAGCATCTCTGTAGAGGCCTATAAATGGCAGGCCACCAACGTTTGCCATCCAACCTGACAGAACTGGAGAGGATCTGCAAGGAGGAATGGCAAAGGATCCCAAAAGACTCATGACTGTATTAGATCAAAAGGGTGCTTCTACTAAAAACTGAGCAAAGGGTCTGAATACTTAGGACCATGTGATATTTCCGTTCCCTGTTGATACTCCACTCGTACTGCGTCTGCTAAGACACTATGGGAAAAACTGCACAGCTATAGGTTCGTGTAGTGCTATAAAAACAAACCAATGGATTGGCAGTGGTGCTGCGAGAACCTATTTCGAGTGGCTTAACCTATTCAGTGGTTAGAGCTAAATGCTGTAATTTCAGCCGTTCCTCTCTCTCTCTCAGCTATGTTTGGAGACTAAACGATGAAGTAATGAGGTTAAACATTTGGGTTGAGAGCTTGCACGCCAGCACAGCTTGCGTTCCTGCTTTCCCTGCTGCTCTTTTTCTGCCCATGGGAGTTAACGCCACTCGTTATTTGAGCGGCTTTATTTTCCTCGGCAGATCAAAGCTGAAAATTTAGGCTGTGTGTGCACGGCGTTGAAAGGGCGATGGGCACACACACACCGTGAACACCCCCCGGGCAGCCATTGCTGTGGCGCCCGGGGAACGGTGCCTTGCTCAAGGGTCTCACCTCAGTCGTGGTATTGAAGGTGGAGTCTATTTTATAGACCGCCCAGCCTATTTTACAAGGGAGATGAATGCTCTGGCTCAGGACTGGCCTAGCCTCCTTCTCTATGCTTTTCCCCTGATCGTGCTGATCCCTCAGGAGGAAGGTCACAGGCTCCTCCTGGTAGCCCCCCTCTGGTGGGATCAGCCGTGGATCGCAGTCGAGACCTTCTTCTCAGGCCGAGGGCTCAATCTGGCACCCGAAGCCCAGGCTGTGGGCCCTTCATGTATGGCTGCTCAACGGGAGCCTTTTAGCCTCTCCGAATGTGTGCTGAACACCATTTCCCAGGCTAGAGCCCGGTCTACGAGACGTGTGTAGTGTGATGTATCGACGATACTGTCATTCCCACAACACCTCCTGGATAGGGGCCGTTCCCCCTCCACTCTTAATGTGTACATGGCGTCCGTTGCAGTGGGCAAGGATAACCTTATTATCCGTTTCCTAAGAGGAGCTAGATGGCTCAGGCCCTCTCACCCTCACACCATCCCCACGTGGGATCTGCCCACTGTGCATGAAGACCTCAAGGGCACGCCTTTTGAAGTGCTGCAAACGGCTACATTGAAGGCGCTGACGCCCAAGGCTGCTCTGCTACTGGCGTTAGCATAGGTTAAGCAAATAGGCAACCTGCAAGCGCTGTCTGTGAGCCCCACCTGCTTGAAATTTGGGCCCAATGACTCTAACGTCATCCGGAAAACTAAGGCTTAGCTTTGGCCAAAGGTGCTCTCCACGCCGTTCAGAGCACAGGTGGTATCCCTGTCGGCGCTACTCCTGGCAACGAAGGATCAAGACTTAACCCCCTCTGCTCGGTCAGGGCATTGAGAGTCTACATTCAGCGCTCAGCAGCCTTAGACAGTCTGATGAGCTGTTTATTGGCTTCGGTGGGTTGCACATGCTATTTTTTGCTAGCCTACTCTTCACTGGGCTAGGACTGTCCAATAGGAGTCACAGCCCTTTCGACTACAGGTATCGCCTCGTCATGGGTGTGGTCAACCGGCATCTCCCTGTCAGAGATTTGTGAGGCGGTCAGCTGGTCCAGTGATTTCACTTTTGTTGCTTGTTTAACATGTAACTCGGACAATAGCAACTAAATTAGGCTTCTATCCCTTTAAAACCGAATACACATGGATGCAATGAATGCAATGTACTGATATGTACAATGTACATGTTCCCTACTGTTTACATTCAATTAATACGTAATCGACTTTATTGACTCTGTTTACGTGAATGTCAAAACGAACAATTTGAAATAATTTTTTGTTTTAATTCTCCGTTCGAAGAGCAACTTACTCACTCTGTGTGAGAAGTGCTTTCTAGGTGTGTATGCTTCAGTGTCTGTGCTCAGAAACCAGACTGAATTGAGTTCTCTCTTGGATCATCAAAATTTATCCATATGCCAGCTCTTCTCTTAATCCCACATATCAACATTTCTTAATGTTTTGAGATGTATAGCAAGTGTATGTTAGCTTATGTGCTGCAGGATAGATCAATAGGCTATGATACAGTTCAATGTATACCTACGCTCCAGATTTGTTCTGAATTAATCTCTTTCCAAATAGTCCCTCTCTAACATTTCCAACTCATTTTTATTTGTTAACGAAAATGTCAATAGATTTTCATCATAGTTTTTGTCATTCAAAATTAGTTTTTACGAAATTACGAAAATTATTTGTCAATGAAATTAACACTGCAACACAGAAGTGAACAATAAACATTAGAAATAAAAAAAAATAAAATTAAATAATTAATCCAAATTTTTTAACAATTATGAGTAACCTTGCTTCCCATGCTGAGTCGACCCAGGATGGATTACTTGCAGTGCCCTTCAATAATATTGGCTGTGAAAAAAATCTGTAAATCTGCATTATTTATCCTTTCATTATTTATCCTATTTATTTTAAAAAATTCTAATCTATCACTGAATTAAAACAATTGAAATGGGGCAAACATCTCATTGTGAAATAAATGTTTTCCTCCAATACTTGTTGGCCACAATTATTGGCACCCCTAGAATTGTTTATGAGTAAAATATCTCTGAATTATATTCCAATTCATATTCACAGTTTTGAGCACTCCAGGGTGATTATGAACATGGAAATACCCAGCCCTGGCTTCCTGTTTCACAGAAATATATATATATATATATATATATATATATGAGGGAAAACAAAGCCTAAAATACATTAATCATCAACACAATGAGAAAATCCAAAGAAAATATTTCTTATATGCTTCAAAAGATAATTGAGCTTCACCAATAAGTCAAAAGGCTTAAAGAAAAGAGCTAGATTTCCATTTCCACCATCAGGGAAGTAATTAAGAATTTCCAATCAACATACAATGTTAAGAATTTCCAATCAACATACAATGTTAAGAATTTCCAATCAACATACAATGTTAGAAAACTGCTTGGAAGACTGCATGTGTCTCTATCATCCTAATACATGGTGAGGAGTAGAGTTTGAGTGGCTAAAGACTCTTCAAGGACCACAGCTGGAGAATTGCAGGAAATAGTTGAGTCTCAGGGTCAGAAAACCTTTAAAAAATAGTAAAACAGCGACATGTTGTTTGGGAGGGTTTAAGAGAAATTATCCTGGCTTATCGAAAAACAATCTCCAGCATGTTCAGTTGTCAGACAGGACAGTACAAATGGGACTGTCTTTTATGATCAGATGAAACAAAATAATTTTTTTTCTATCAGCAATTACTCAAGATGGGTTTGGTGAAAAAAGGGATAAAAAGTATTACATGTGTACAATGAAGTATACTGCTGTGTTTTTGATGTTGTTGAGCTGGAGGTCCTGAACATCTTGTTTAGACACATGGCATCATGGATTCTATAGCAACAGATAACAACAGACAACAATTTACTGACTTAGAAATCTTATAATGGACCATGGTGGGGTCTTCCATTGGGACAATAATCCAAAACAAACATCAAAATAAACACAAAAAAGCTTTTGCCATGGCTGTCCCAGTCCTCTGACCTAAACCCTGAGTGAGGTGAACTAAAGAGGAGAACCAACATGGAACTTGTAGTCTAAAGGGTCTGGAGTGATTCTGGATGAAGGAATGGTCTATTTTCTCTCATCAGATGTTCTCCAAACTCTTCAGGCATTGTATGAGAAAGCTCAGAGCTGTTATCCTGGGAAAGGGACATTGGGAGCCAATAATTGTGGCCAACATGTATTGGAGAAAAACATTGTTACCATCGCTCATGGTAGCTCATGTGCCTTTTCAGCATACATACTGTAAATTGCCTTCTTTTACTCGTGTGGTATTTATTTTTTAAACTATAACTGCTAGTTCAGTGAGTGAAAGACTGTTTTTGATCTGGTTTCATCTAAACAATTTTTAACATCAGGCCATTGTAAATTACACAATTAAAAGTCAATGACTGGGAGACTTGCATGTTTCACTTAAAATCAGTTATGTACATTTAAAAAATAGCAACAGGTCAAATTTACCCTAGTGTTAATGACTACAGGAATTCAAGCTGACATGAACAAAACTTTATGATTTATGTTTCACAGCATGGTTTAAGCAAACAATTTCTATGCCCCGCCCACAAAGCGTAAAATTTCCCTGTGGATTACATCATGTGAAGAAGACGCTGTATCCTGTGAGAGTTAATTTGTTTTATATGCCCTTCTGAAAGATTAATCTACAAAGAATGAGTGGTTAATGAGTGTTTTTTTTCAACAACACCTCAGCAGTACAGTCTCTTGTTGTGTTGGCTTCATTTTACCGATGACTGCTTTTCCAATCTTGGAGTACAACACGATATTCACCAAACGTTTTAAAAGATGGACCAGTGCCCAGTTTATTTGGATGGGCTTGCTCCTCTGAACTTCCTCTGTATTTCCCTGCGGTTTGGTTATGCGCCAGAAAATGCTTAATGTCATGTAAGCGCCCTATTTAACGTTATATATGTGTGGCATAGTTATTATCGCGCTTGACGACGTATTTATGCGGGTTGATATAAATGACAAGTTTTTTGAAAACTATGTTGTGTGCACAATGTTATTATTGAAAACGGAGGGTAGGAGATATTCATTTCTCTAAATACCAGGCTGTGTGTAAATGTGGCCTAAGTAATGATAAACGATGGCTTAACGCAGTGTTATGCATTATACGTAGAGGTGTGCCGATTTGCTTACAAAAGCACTGTCTACGGTAGTTTTGGTACAAGGTCTGTGCTGTGGAGTGCTGTAGCGGTAGGCCAATCATAAAGGACTGCATCATTTGACCAATCACAGTGAGGGCTCACGGGAGGGAGGGGTTTAGAGAAACTGAGTCTTCGAACTGCTTCACACGAGTCGTTTACGAATCATTTAGAAATGGGGTAAAATTAAATCTATTTTTGGAGAAAACTAACCTTGCACCTTGGTGTTTTTTGACCTTGAATACACATAAACCTGTTTTAAGAGGTTGGCATAATAGGGGCACTATAAATTATGACATTGTTATAATTATATATTCATTAAATTATGAATATGTTAATTATCGGACATAAAAACCACACATGTAATAATCTAGACCACTGTCTAACACTTGATGGCTGCTCAGTCAATTCTTCTTCATCAGTTAGGAACCTAGATGTGCTGTTTGATAGCAATCTTTCATTTAAAAGCCATGTTTCTACTATCTATAAAACTGTGTTCCTCTTCAAGCCGCATCCAGCAGATGCTATGGGGAATGCCTCCAGCGTTTACAGCTCTGAATGTGGGTGAAATCAGACCAATGAAATAGGCCGACATATGAGCACATGGGATGCAAGCAGCATTAGAGGTCCTACAGAGGTCCTCACAGGCTAAGCAGGATTTGAGGGTTGTGCTTCAGGCTAAGAGGACTCCTCAGAAGAAGCCCTGAGGTCTCTGCCTTAGGGCTTCAGAGGGCGGCCCCCCATCAGACGCGGGTTTTGCCTCAGCACAAGCCACCAGTTGTCCTGCAGTGCCCTCAGGAGGTGTTTTCACTTACCCTGCCAAAGATCTAGGGGGTGCATGCCTCCAGCGAGTGCCAGCCTCAGTCTCAGCCCGATTTAAGAACACCTCGGCGGGACTGAGAGCCAGTACATCAGGCACTCGCGAGGAACTGTTCACAACGCCACCTGCGGGTGATTCGCGGAACTACAACCATGCAGTTCCTCTCTCTCAACCAGAGACCAGCCTTGAGTGGCTGGTTCCCTTAGTACATTTTCTGGCAGAGTGGAAGCTTCTGTAGAAGGAGGTTACAGAATTCAGTTTGGGAAACCTCCACCATGCTTTGTATGTATTACCAACACTCGTGCGCGCCGAGCAGGTTCTGGTGATGGAGCAAGAAGTAGACACATTACTGAGGAAGGAGGCCATCGAGGTGGTCCGTCTTCACGAAGTTCAGTCCGAACTTCATTGTTCCAAAGAAGGATGGAGGGCTGAGGCCCATTTTAGATCTCAGACCCTGAACCGCTCAGTAATGAAACTGAAGTTCAGGATGCTTACAGTCAAGCAGGTTGTGTCACAAATCAAGTCAGAGGATTGGTTTGTCACAATAGATCTAAAAGACGCGTATTTTCATGTATCCATTCATCCTTCACACAGGAGATACCTGAGGTTTGTTTTCGGGGGCAAAGCATACCAATATCGAGTTCTCCCCTTTGGTTTGTCCCTCTCACCCCGAACATTTACAAAATGTGTGGATGCAGCACTTGTGCCACTGAGGCTTCGGGGCATTTGCATCCTCAATTATATAGACGACTGGCTTATACTAGCGCAGTCAGCGAAGGAGGCGAGGACACATTGAGATGTCGCTCATATGCAATGTCTGGGGCTGAGACTAAACGGCAAAAAGAGTGTATTGGAACCAACGCAGACAAGCACTTATCTCGGTGTGATATGGGACTCGGTTACAATGCACGCTCGTATGACCCGTGCACGCATCGAGTTGATCCATTCGGCAGTCTCAGGTGTGAGAGAGGGCAGGTCACTAACTGTCAAGCAGTTCCAGAAACTGTTGGGTCTCATGGCAACGGCATCCAACGTGATACCCCTTGGTCTGCGGTACATGAGACCCCTAGAGTGGTGGTGGAAATCCCCTCCACATGATCAGAGCATCACGCCGAACTTTACGTGCCTTACGTACATGTGGAGGGAACCCAGGTTCCTGTATCTAGGACCGGTGTTGGGGACTCTGTGTCCCCGCATAATGCTCTCTCATCTAATCTCTCACCGGTTGGGGAGCGGTCATGAGTGGCCGCTCAGCCCGCGGTCTGTGGAGCAGCCACCATCTCTCTTGGCACATCAACTG
>JAUMHI010000063.1:7537208-7558651 GCA_032359435.1 Enteromius unitaeniatus | reverse complement strand
GGAGCACGTGATATATAAGTAACAATATGTTTTATGAAATGTAGTGAAGTAAGAAGTACGATCCTTTGCTTAGGAATATAGTAATGTAAAAGTAAAAGTTGCTAAAAATTATGGATTATGGATTCTAACAGTTTAAATACCTTTGTTTTTATTTCTAATTGACTTTTTATATTTAGTATTTTATTTGTAATTGTTATTTGTTATTATTATATTTGAACCCTTTCCAAAAGTGACTGTATTATTTTGAGATCCATCTTTTCACACTGAGGACAGTTAAGGGACTCAAACACGGCTATTAAAAAACCTGTCACTCCGTCACACTCACCTGACCCTTGATCAGTCCCCACCGATGCAGGATACACGTTTGTGACCCGTTAAAAGTAGCCTATTAATATTTTTTTTCCGTTGATTCATTTTACACGTGCAAAAACTAGCAAACAAACAGATTCACATGTAGGAGGAGGATTCACATGATCATATCACATCACAAGAAATATTTATTTTACTTAATAAAACAGAAAACAAAAGAAAAAAGTGCAACATGTAGCATAGTATGCAGAGTTTTGGTAAAAAAAAAAAAATTATAATTTGCACTGAAACTGTTCCCTGAGCCTGCAGGACAGGTTGCATTTCTTTGGAACATGTTTGGGGCTGCTTATCCACCATCCGGACTATCCTGCGTTGCAACCTTTCATCGGTTTTTCTCTTCCATTCTGGGGAGATTAGCTACAGTGCCATGGGTTGCAAACTTCTTGATAAAGTTGCGCACTGTGGACAAAGGCAAATCTAGATCTCTGGAGGTGGACTTATAACCTTGAGATTATTGATATTTTTCCACAAGTTTGGTTCTCAAGTCCTCAGAAAGTTATCTTCTCCTCTTTCTGCTGACACACAGACACACAATGCAAAGACTAAGTGAACTTCTCTTCTTTTTTATTTGCTTTCAGGTGTAAATTTTATATTGCCCACACCTGTTACTTGCCCCAGGTGAGTTTAAAGGAGCATCACATGCTTGAAACAATCCTATTTATCCACAATAAAAAAGGGATATATAATTTTGGAGTTTTGTGTGAGATTATGACAAATGAGTGTGTGTGTGTGTGTGTGTCAGTAAAGGTTAAATGCTATATGTGCATCTGTGCAGAGACAGTGACCTTTGCTTCACTCCTCTCCTTGTCTGACACATGAAGCCACAGAGAGTTTATATCACAGCATCTGACCTCAGTGAGGCAGAGTGAGCAAAGCCCCAGTGCAGAATTCGGAGAATTCAAGAATTGTGATTTTACTGACAAGGACTAAGAGGTCAGTGTTTTGCAAGTTGGCCCATATAAGGGCTTTAATAAAATAACAAAGCAATTAAATTAAACGCAGGGTCAACCACACAAACGTTTTCTGTTCAATAACTGGATCAAAACAATTTAAGCAGTTTAAAGCTTCAGTGTGGGATTTGAATTTCATGTATATTTCCATTTTGATGTAGATTTCATGACAATAATGTTGTAATAATTCCCAAAGGCTTTCTTAATTTATGGCAGATAATAATATTTTAAAAGTGGATTTTTTTAATACTATGCTTATTCAGCAAAATTATATTAAATTAATTAGAAGTGATACAAACAAATATATTTTTCTTTTTTTTCAAACAATTGTCTCGATCCATTAAAGGAAATGCTTCATGTTTTCCATAAACATATTAAGAAGCACAATTGATTTCAATGTTAATAATAATGAGAATATTTCTTGAGCATCATTTTAACATATTAGAATGATTCCTGCAGAATCATGTGACACTGGGAAGATGGAAATATTGCTGCTGAAAAATTAGCTTTATATAATATTATAATAGTTATTTTAAAGGGGTCATGACATGAATTACCCCTTGAATTTTACTTATAAATGTTAATAAAGGTATTTATTTTATTTATTCATCTGTGACAGGTCTATTATTACGTCTAATCAATATAACTTGTTGAAGTGTAAGACCATTTTTAAAAGATGTATTACCTGCCATAAATTAGGAAATAGCTAACAGGAAAGTGCATTTGGAAATTAATACAAACCTTATTGTTTTTTGTTAGTTTATTTATTTTTTTCCCCCACAAAATAATATTTTCAACCCTCTTACTGACCCTCTGTTTAAAACAACTTGTTGTGGATGCTTTAAGGCTTGTCAGAAATTGGTCACTGTTGTGATTAAACGTCATTGCAGACAATAGTATAATATATTTAAATATTGATTTATTTGTTTATTAAATATATAAACCATAATATGTATAGAGTTAGGTCCTGTCACAAGTCAGGCCTCTTCAGCTCTCTCTGATCGCCAACAGAGGGCACCCTCACCAGTATTAACTATCCCTCTGGCTACATTTTCCAGACATCATGTACCTAATCAACACCAGGTGTGCCTCATTTGCTCTCCTTTATAAGCTGTGCCCAGACTCTCAGTAATTGTGAAGTTCTGTTTATCACTGTCTGACGTTTCCAAGCATTGACTCTTCTATTGATTCTGCCGCGTATGATACCATTCTGCATCACCCTGTTTATCCTGATTGCTGTCTGCCCCGATCATTGCCCGGTAAAAGTTCATGAAATCTCTGTATTCTCCTTGCTTGTTACTTGTTCTGAACTGCAAGTTATCCACTTGCTTCTGACCCCTCATTACTGGTCCATTTATATATTTGAACACAGGTACTTTTTTTAAGTGGTGAACAAAATATATTCAAGTTCCCATTATATAATGAATGCAGGCTTATAGTGTAGATCTTTAAACTGAGGTACCATAAATCATTGGACATTGATTAAAACTGCTTCACAGACCGGCTTGGACTATTTCCTCATTACTTCTACATCAATTAAGCTGGTAACAGTTCTGGAGTTTATTCTAAGTGTGTCATTTGCATTTGCAAGCTGTCGCTCTGAACCCACATCATGCAGTAAAAGGATCTCTCCATGCAGGTGAAACAGACAAATCTTCAAAAATCAATCAAATCTATCAGAGATATAGCAGGAACAATTGGAGTGGCCAAATCAACAGTTTGGTATTCTGAGAGAAAAAAAAGAACACACTAATGACCTCAGCAATATAAAAGGTCAGGATGTCCACAGAGAACAGCAGTGGTGGATAATCAGAGAATCCTCTACATGGTAAAGAAAAACCCTTTCACAACATCCAGCCAAGTGAAGAACACTCCAGGAAGAAGTTGTGTTAAAATCAAAAGAAGACTTCACTAGGACATATACAGAGGGACCGGTTAGACTGTTAAGCATTTTTTTAAATCCAGAAAACTTCTGGAAAATGAATAAAAATTGAAAATGATGCAAAACATACACCAATAACAACCCAGCAACCCCCCCCCCCCCCCCCCCCAAAAAAAAGTGGAATAATCTGTAATGGCCAAGTGAGTCTCCTGATCTAACCCAGTTGAGCATGCATTTCACTAGCTAAAGAGAAAACTAAAGGCTTAAAGACCCACAGACAAAAAACAACAGCTGTGGTGAAGGCCTGTCTAAGCATCACGAAAGAGAAAACCTGGATTCTGATGATGTCCATGATGTCCAGACATAAGGCAGTCATTGCCGATTCTCAACAAAATATTGATATTTATTTATGATTATATTTATTTGTCTAATTACCTTTGAGCCTTTGTAAAGGGGGCTCAAAATTAAACAAAAATGACTAAATAAATACTTATAGGCCCGGTTTCAAAGACAGGGATTAGACTAAGCCATAGTTAGGCCATAGTTCAATTACGGCATTCAAGCACTTTTTATATACATTTTTTTAGAAACAAATAACACATGGGGTGAATTTTGATACTAAACAAAGGCACCGATATGTTTTAAGATCAGTCAGTGCAAATTTATTTCAGTTGAAAAAGCTAAGACTTACATTTTTAGTGTAGGACTACAGGTTTAAGAGTTTCATTTTAGTCTAGGCCTAGGCTTAAGTCTTGTCTATAAAACCAAATTTTAAGCTATGAAATTTGCAGAATGTTTTAACGGTACAAAGTCCTCTGATAGACCAAAAGATCAAGGCATTTGTTTTCAATATGTCATGACCCCTTAAAAATAAATCACAATATTATTTTTTGCTGCAACAAATAGAACCATGGTGAATCAGAAACTATTAAAACATATTGAAGCAAGAAATACTAATAAATTCAAAACTGTGTGTGTAAAACTGAATAGTGGTGTAATACAGTATGATACATAAATATATATTCAATGTAGTAAGGCAGAAACTTTATTTACTCAGTGTTAATGCTGTTACAACTTGCTTTTGCAACTGCTTGTGTATGTGGTTTGTAAAAAAAAATGCAATAGTGTCATGATCAGCTGGAAGTGCCAGTCTGCTGATGGCAATCCAGCTCCCTGCAAACTGTGTGTGTATGTTTTGTGTCTGTTTTCATTCATTGACTCCTTTCTATGTGCTCTTGTCACCGCCCATCTCATATGTTGTCATGGTTCCCACTCATGTCTCCGCCTCCCCTTGTTTGTTGTCATGGTGTTTCATTTTTGGCTCCACCCACTGACCTAGTTTTATGTGTATATAACCCGGAAGTGTTTGTGTGTTGCCACGGTCCATTTGCACTGTTGTACTATCATCTTGCCACTCCGTGTTTCTTTATCCTAAACATTTTAATGAAAGTGGCTGTATATGTATACATATATATATATATATATATATATATATAAATTATTTCTGTAGCAATACAAAGTAACATTAACGTACTGTTAGGCTAACAATGTAATAATCTAATACCTTTACAAATATATACATTAGCACACAGAAATTTAAAGGTGATATATATATTTTACTTCCTAACTAAATTTAGTTATTTGTATTGAAGCTTTTGGACAATGAAAAAAATCTAATCTAATTTTAATCACATTTGTTACAGTGTATTATGGGTTATGAAAGGCACATAGTGGCAAAGAATAAATTTGCATTTTCATTCAGACCAAAGTAAAAAGCTCTGTGCTAGCAACAAAAGGGCAGGCAATATGCTAATGTTTTGTGTTGATGTCAACAACTTGAGATTCGTTTGAAAAATGACTTGTTTCAATGATTCAGAATCAACTCTTTCTTTTGAGAGACGGTAACTTTATACACATGCGCTTTCAGATTTAAACTTTGCAAAATGTTAACGTTGTTACACACTGCACGAAAGGTCATTTTTAAAAAATCCATAATAGTGACACTTTAAGACTCATCCACCATCTTAAATAAATAGTTTACTGCAAGGTTAGCTTGTTTGCCAAAAAAAGTGAAAAATCTCTTTGAAGGGAGCAGCTTTTGCGTCAAAACTGCATCTTAAAATACTGTCTAGGTAGGCAACACATTTCATTTAGGAGGAGAGCTGTAGTCTTTCCTACTTGCTCTTGAACCTGCAACCTCACAAATCCTCATAAATATCAGCTACAGTGTGAAAATATCTCACATGCCTCTAAAGAGAGCCTGCACAGTTCAAAGACAAGATGAAAAGGCTGAGAGAAAAAAGAGGGGGAGGAAGGGAAAAGAACATCAAGAAGGTGCTTCTTATGAAAGGTGAAGCGTTAAACGCCCTTAGGTATCGATTTTATATCACAGTTAGATCTTAGATAGCTTTAATGGATTCTTAAAATGCAGTGAAATCTTTCCCACAAAAGAAAGCCATTTGCTTTGAAAGCTGGGAGGCAGATGAGAGCAGAAGGGACGCTGCGCTCTGGGGCCGGCATAAAAGAATATGTCAGCTGTGAAATTCACGTCACGGCACCTTGAACTAGATGAACTGGCGAGACATGGAGGAGAGAAAGAAAGAGTGGGTGGGGGTGGATGGTGGACCCTGAGGGGTGGAGAAAAGGGCTTTTGGAGTGGGAGAATATGAGGGAGAGAACTGACAAGAGAGTCGTGACTGAAACCACAGACGGCCCCCTGGAGACACAGGCATGCGTGTCGACAGGGTACTGCCCCAAATACTCGCTCTCTCACTAGAATGATTCACTCATCTCTCCCACACTCAGGCTCATGTCACCTCTGATGTTTCTTATTTTGGTTCTGGATAGCTATTCTTGTTCTCTTCTCTGACTTGGGTAAGGTCTGTGTGCCAGTCATTTCAGTTGTTGGTCACGATTGTTGATGTCACATCTCTGCATAGCAGTGTCTGTCTAAATCTTTGCTTGCTTAATTTTTGAGCTGATATAAATGACAGGTTTATCAGTCATCTTGGCACATCAGTGATGGACGCAGGTCATTGTTTTGTTACAAGCCTCCATTAACTGTCTGCTTTATGCAAGTATTATTGGAACTGCACTGTTTCACCTCTAGAGGGAGGCAAAAGGCCATTTAAAATTGCATCAATACAACCAAAGCAACTGTGGTTCAATGTAGTCTAGTTTAACAAGTAAAAATCCTAGGCCCGGTTTCACAAACAGGGTTTAGCTTAAGCAAGCCAGGACTAGGCATTAGTTAAATTAAGATATTCAAGCAACTTTGACAAAAATGCCTTATAAGAAGATATTTCAGGTGTGCATCTGAACACAGAACAATGACACTGACATGTTTAAAGATATGTCACAGCAAGATATTTTTATCTCAGACAGCTCAAACATGCAATTTAGTCTGGGACTAGCTTAAGCCTTGTCTGTGAAACTGGGAGCTAATGTCTCAACTTCAAAACACACTCATGCCTAACTAAGCATATTAAATATTAAAAACTACAAGACTCACTAGGAATTTTTTTTACAGATAACCCGTAATATATTTGTCTTAATTCTAAACTTTGGTTTGAGGTTGAAATAAAATGAGCATATACAAATAAAGTGTTATCTTAGTGTAGCTAGTTCTTTCTTTTAAGTCCTCAGATATTGTTTAAATGTGCGACTGCACATTAGTTTAAGCCATTTTTTACACCAACAGGCTATGGCCATTTATGTGTCAGCAACTCTTTAGAACCCTTCTCCCACCTGCAAGTGGCAAATGTGCCTCACCTCTTCCTGTAGGGTGACCCTCTCTTCTTTGAGCTGCTGTATGTTACTCTGAGCCTGGTTCAGCTCCTGCAGGGCCGACTGCAGCTGTGCATCTCCTGTCCTCCGCAATTCCATGAGCTCATGCTGCCTTTGGGAGGCGCTCTCACAAACATGCTGCATCTCTTTCTCCTGCTCTTTAATGCGTTCCTGCAGCACTGCCAACTCCTCATGGAGCTTCTGCACGGCTGAATGAATGAGAGCAGGAATCTAGAGCAAAAGAGAGAAGGAGAGATAGACAGACATGCAAATATAGTTTAAAAAAAGGAAAAGAAAAGCACAAAGAAAGATACCAAGAAAACATCTGTGCTCATGACTATGACTAAACGAAGTTGCCTGTATTTTTAAAAACATCTTTCTGTTCAAAGAATTAACAAATAAAATAAATAAATAAATAATGTAGTGTCTGATAAACATTTCAAATGAAAATTGTCGTTTTTCAACCTAGGAAATTATTACTATTATTTTTTCATTGAACACATTAAATTAGTTGAAAATACATTAAAATATAACATTAGAACATTAAAATATAACATTGGAAAATGTTGATATTTCTAATACAATAATTTAGTTCTTTTTAACCTTTTTTTTTAATCAAAGAAAAAAAAATAAAACAGTTTTCACAAAAATAATAATAATAATTCTAAATAATGATTGTAATAAGAACCACTATTAATAACTGAGCACCAATAATAATTAAATATAAACACCAAACCACTGTATTAGAATGATTTCTGAAGAATAATTTGACACTAAAGGCTGGATTAATGGTGACGTTTTTCCATCACAGCAATAAATTACATTTTAAATCATACTCAAATAGAAAACATGACAACTTAAAATTTTAAAAATTTAAAAATAAAAAAAAGTTTTGTCTATAGAATAAATGCAAAACAAAACATTTCTTTGAAAAACATTAAAACTGTAATTATTCCAACTTTTGTATAACCCCTAGAGTATATATACAGTAGATAAAGATATTTTGGCATGACATCAACTTGCAGTGAACCCCTTTGCTACTAGATCTCCTCCATATTTCGGCCATAGCCAGCAACCCCTCATCTGTGGCATGCAGGCAGACAAAACCTCTCAACATCACTTCTGGACCAGTAGACCTGCCTCCACCAATCTTCCTCCGGTCAAACTCACACACTCATGCACATACTGGGTGTATCAGGCTCCACCGGACAGACAGTAATCAGACATCATTTATGGCCATGAACAAAGGAGAGGTGTGAGCCAAAAACCAAACACTCTCAGAGAGAGACATGGAAACAGACACAGGGGGCTCAGCGTGTGTGTGTGTGTGAGAGAGAGAGAGTGCAGTAAGATGAATAATGCACTTAAAACAATTACTCTGGGGGTGGTGTTAAAAATAACCAATCAAAATCTTTTTACTCAACTATGTTAGTTAGCAATTAAAATATATAATAATGAGTTAATTCTTCCTACACTACCTATTTGTTTACAGTAATATCTGCAAATAGTAAGTGTCAGAAATCGTGGTTGGTCAAATTAGATTTGAATGTGGAGAACCTGTAAATCAACATTGGTTTTTAAAATTGATTCAGCTGATCACCCAATCCAGTAGCAACCAATCCAGTTGAAAACATATAAGTTTATTTTGTAAGGCAGTACATTTTAGGGATAATTCTTCAATAAAAGTGAAACTTCTGTCCTCATTTACTCAGTCATGTTATTCTAAACCCATGAGGTTTTGGTTTGTCTTCAATGCACAAATGTATATAATATTTTGAAATGAAAAAGTTATTTTCATCCAAGATGTTCATCAACTTTTGAGCAGTTTAATCCAAGTCTTCTGAAGATACACAGTCTCTAATATGATAGCCCAACAGATGTAATTGTTAAATGTTACCATTATTTACTGTACATTTAATAAGGGAACATAAACATCAGCTCAACCACACTTGCTGAACAAATCCCTGAGAACAAACCACACTGCATAATATTGAACATGAACCTCATAGGCAAGCATGCTTGAGCTTCCATTTACCAAAACTGGATGCTGCAAATACTGTTTGCTAATTAACAAGGAGAGCTAGTGTTTATATGGGAATAAAGGCCTATGATTATATCATATCAATATATCAAGGTCATCATATAAATTCACACTGATCTGTTTTCACGTGGATCTTTTTAAGAATTTTCAAAGCTAGTTTTGAGTTAATACACTTTATTTATTATAACTATAATAATATATAAATATATTTTTATTTCCATGTTTTGAAGATGAACAAAAGAGTTCTCATTACATGAATTACACGTGTGAGGATTAATTATGCCCGATGCTATTGGGATTAGAATAGTTTTTTTTTTTTATTGGAGTATATCATGGCCCACTTTTAATAAAAAAAAAAAACAAAAAACAAAAAAAAAACGTATTGACAAAAAAATTGTTACAAAATAAACAAACTAATTATATTCTTCATGTTTTTCTTTCTAACCGGAGTCTGAACTTGAGGGCCACACAAACCAAATAATGAAGGTGTTGGTGATCTTACAGCTGAGGAGGACCCAGCCTCTCATTTCCAGTGTTGTTACTATTAAAGTCATAAATTATATCAAATCACAGTTTCGTATTGTTTGAGAGGAAAAAGAGAAGAGATTGGTTTGTTTTGTTTTTTTTTATTGAGAAATGTTTAATGGAAGGGGTTTAATGTAGAATAAGTGTATGAAATTTATTGTAAGAGAGGGTTCTATTTTACATTTTTTAATTCATTTCAAATGTTTAAGTAAAAGATGAAATGTTTGTTACTTGGTCAATAAAAGGTAACTGATTCAATATTCTGTGTCTGACCATTTTTAGGTCAATTTAACTTTATTTAATTTAAATAATGTGTAATTATTCCTATTGGGTAATTATTATGAATAGTAATTCAGTAAATTAACTGTTGCCTACAGAAATCTGTCCAGTGGGAAACTGAGATTCGAGTCTAATGTTCGAGCGAGTAAGATGTTTGGTTTTTTATTTTATTTTATTATGATTATATGAAAATATGCACTCATCCAGAAGAAATAAAATTATCAAAAAAGGTTATGTACGTGCCATATCAACCTTTGTATTTATGTTAGTTGCATATGAAGGATATACCATTTATACCATTTTCAACAAATCTTTAATTTTTTAATCACCCTAACTATGGTGTAACCAAGCAAAAATACTATACCTTATACAGAATATATATATATATATATATATATACACATACATGTATGTATGTATTCTTATACCAAATTTATCTAATTATTATGCAAGAATATTTCGTGGGGTTGTACCATTTGACACCCCAAGAACTAACTGACTTACTGACCTTGAAACATCAATTGGGATATTTTATAGCAAGTCTTTTTCAAAATGACTTGGTTATAACGCACTGATCTGGGCAAAGGTTTTCCAAATACTAGTAATATTTCAAAGCAAAACCGCTTTACAAATCTGATGAGCAGCAGTCCATGATCAAGACTTGTAGATGTCACATGATGTCTCATTACCTTGTTTTGCAGTTGCTGTTTTTCGCTCTGGTATTTGTTAAACAACTCCTGGGTTTTTTGTCTTTGGATATCCAGTTCAATGTCAGCGTCTCTTCTTAACTCCTTCTCTTGCTGTTTCAGCTGTTTGTCTTGCTCGGCCTGTTTCTGCTGGAGAAAAGCCTCCATCTGTATACACACAAATATGGGTTAAATAAGGGCTGAGGTCAAATAAAAAAACCTACCAAGAATCAGATTATAATTTGTGCATTCAGTCCACTGAATTTATTAATATAATATAGCCCCAAAGGAACAGTAGTTAACTAAACCTAAAACTATTAAAAACTGTTTTTGTTAACCGAAACACAGATACAGCCATCTCTTTTCGTTTTGGTTAATTTAGGGCTTGTGTTGAAGTGAACAGCAAATCAGTCATATCAAACACTGGGATAATTCACCAACTGTGTGTTGTGAAATATTCAACTGTCAGCAGTTGAATAAAATGGTTAGAGCAATTACAAACAACAAAGAAGGGGATGGTGGCATGCTATGTACTTTAAGTCGGGCATGACCAAGGCCACCACGTTTTTCATAGAGACTGGAGTGCAGACAGAGTGCGTGTGAGAGAACACAGCAGGGTTTGTGTTAGTGTGTGTGTGTGAAAGAGAGAGAGAGAGAGAGAGCATCTTAGTGTGTGTGATGAAGAGAGAATTGGTGTTTGTGTGTATTTGACAGTAAAAGACCACTTCCACCTAGACTTGGATGCATGTCTGTGTTAACGGCAGGAAACCGGCGGGTCTTAAATGTAATTTGCACTAAATCAAACGGCATTCCTCTACTACTAGCGTGCTGAGGGCAGACCTCAGCCCACAAAAAATATAAATTAAATGTATTTCCAATAATAAAAACAAAAAAAGAACTACTTCAGACAGTACGGGGAAGAAAAAAAAGAAAATGCGCTGCTGGTTCTGTGGGACAGCGACACTATGAACTGAAAAAAGAAAAGCTATATTTGTCTTTTCAGTGTTTAAGGGGAATATATAAAATATAAATACACTGAGCCCAAAAGTCTTGACAATCACTGTGTTAGATAACAAAATGCATAACAAGTAAAAATACCTATTGTGAATTAACTCACTATTATAGAGAGATGATTTGTATTTTTATTTTTCACGTCAGTTTAAAAGATTTATGTGTATTGTGTGACCTCACCTTTGAGTTCTGCTCCTCTGCAGCTTTCAGCCTCATTCTGAAGCTCTCTTCTAGTCTCTCTAATTCTCCCACATGAGTTCTCCTCAGCTCTTCCCTATGAAAAGAAAGTCTACAGTAAATACACTAATAGAAAACTATATAAGTCAATGAAATATATCGGATGACATAAATGCTTTGTGAATGCTTTAACGTCATTGAGCATATGATCAAACATAATGAAACCGTAAGCGCCACTATTAATATATACAATTTTGACTCAGTAATTCCTGCCAGGACATGATTTTTCTAAAACCTCTATACTGTATGATTGACCTGTTCACTATCAAAGGTAACACAGAGGAGAAATATTAGTCCATTGGGGCATACTGTAAGACTTCTTAACTGCAGGTTTCAGAATAACACATTTACTGTCGCACTTTTGAGCGAGTTTATTTTATGATCCAGTTGTTATGGAAACATAATTGTTATTTTTGTTAATTGTCACGTCATAAAACATTCTTGCTTAAAACTATGACTAATGTCAGTCTGCAGCTTCAGGGTTAAAGAGAAATTACAAAGGAAATGAGAAGAGGCCCTGAAACACGGTCAACAAAGAAAGACAGTAATGAGTAATTCACAACAACTACAATCACAGTAAACATAAGCTGTCAAGTAGGTGGCAGACAGAAAAAGTTCTGCTTTTAGCTAAAACTGGCAAGAATGAGTAGACTGAGTATCTTTTTTTTTAAAGGGTTAATTCTGTCATTAATTAACCTCATGTCGTTCAGAACCTGTAAGACCTTTTGTTCATCTTCAGAACACAAATTAAGATATTTTTGATGAAATCCGAGAACTATCTGACCCTACGTAGACAACAATACAACTGAAATGATCCAGGTCCAGATACGTAGTAAATACATCTGTAAAATAGTCCATGTAACATCAGTGGCTCAACTTCAGTTTGTGACACTACGGGAAGACCTTTTTGTTTTGTTTGTTTTGGACAAAGAAAACTAAAGTAACACAATTTTAACACAAAAAAAAACATTATTGTAATGAGCTGGATGTGCCAGCTCAGACTACTGGATGGCTCTCCAGCGCCAAATGAACTCTTTTTGTTTCTGTCTCTGTTTTCATGTCTGGACCTTTTTCAATGAACTCACGTCTCCGCCCACCTCGTTCGTTGTCATAGTGTTTCATTCAGGTCTCCACCCACCTTGTCTGTCGTTATGGTTTTTCATTGATGTCTCCACCCAGTCAATTACAATTATCATGTGTATTTAAATCCCTGTATGTCTCTGTGTTATCTCGGTTCATTGTACTGTCGTTTGGAGTGTTCGTTTGGAGTTTACCCTTGTTTGCGTTATTTGTTTCCTTGAGTTTCCCCGTTCTGGATTTTCCCTTGTCGACCTTGCCTGTTCCCGGACTCTCGTGCCACTCTGGATTCTGTTCGCCTCTTGCCTGACTCACGCAGGGACTTTGGTTCACCCTATTGCCTAGACTCTGATATTTATGATTGCCGGTGGTGATCCTGTCTATCTGTTCATGCTCTGTCTAACACAATAAACAGCTTCGCATTTTAATCCGCACACCTCCTCGTCTCTATATTGTAACAATTATACTCCTCTGAATGGAATGGAATAAGCATTGTTTTAGCTTCTGAGAAAGCATGCATATGTGTTGTCACTCTCTAAAATAGTGGAAGATGTTCAGTAAATTATTGCGCAAAAAAGAATTCTCGTATTGTCGCAAAACTGAAGTTGAGCTACTGATGTCGCATTGTGTTTTACCAGAGTATTTATTGCATTTCTGGAACTGGATCATTCGAGTTGCTGTGTTGGAGGGTCAGATGGCTTTCATCAAGATATCTTAATTTGTGTTCCGAGGATGTACAAAGGTCTTTGGTATATATACTGTATATATATATATATATATATATATATATATAAATCGAAAAAAAAAAAGATAAAAAATTTTTATAATACTTTAAAAGCATTTTAGAAACATTATTGGCACTAAACAGTATGTATGAATCAAATGTAAATAATAATAAAGTTTTTGTCTAAATAATTTAAATGCATACAGGCAGCAGACATGGCTAACAGACAAACCCTCCAAACTTGCTCTCTGCTTGTTTGTCATCAGCTTTAAACTGTGATTATGGTTTGACTCATCAAAACCTACTTCTTGTTGTCAGGATCTAAACAAAAGCTTTTGAAAAGCTCTTCTGCTATTAGACGAGACAGACAGCGAGGATATGAAAAACGCTGGTGACTAGACAGACAGACAGCTTGGCAGAAATTCCATTTTTACTGCACATTCCTCTGTGGCTCAAACATTCCTCCCATGAGACATAAACTGTGACTTCGCAGACAGACTACTTCCATCACGGATTGGTGAAGACTGAGACACTCACAAAAACAAACAAACAACTCAGTGGAAACATCAAAGTCCAAACAGACCGATTGAATCAGATCGCCACATACCAGCATTCCTACATCCACCTATCCTGACCTAACCTCTCTTAGTTAAAAAGTGTCTTGAATAAGATATCCAGAATATTTCAGACCTTAATTGAGCATAAGAGGCTAAAATTACCTTAGATACACCCTAGTATGTGTTAATGGAGGTCACCGTAATTCCCCTGAGAGAGAGGAAGTCACACAGAGAGGAAAATGGAGCAAGCGAGCAAAAGATTCCAGGCGTAGTCTTTTTTTTCCACCTAAAGAGAGAGGGAACGTTTCATCTTGCTGGTCTAGGGGTTTACGTGCCGTGAGGCGGCATACTATTAATGTTAGATAGGTGGGGACTGACAGACACGCAGCTCTCTGACAGCAGTTATGTGATGGGTCTTGAGAGATCTGGCCTATAATGGGGATGTCTTGAGGAAGTGGCTCGCAGAAATACAAGTGTTAAATAGGCCCAGTCTGGAATGTCCACACTTCACTGCACTTGTGTAATCAAATCAATGGGAAAATATCAGAGTGGCAGATAGAAAGCAAATGCTCTGAAAATGGAAGAAGTCGGAGGGGAGGAGAAAAAAACGCATGCCAAAAAAGTTCTGAGAGAACTCTAGATTTTCAACAAAGCTTTGAGATTGAGGTCACACATTCTAAATATGCAACCACTCAAAGGTATAAGACTGATTGAAAAAAAGGGAAAATAAATAAATGAAAGGGGGAAAAGTGTCAATTATGAAAAATTGCATGTCATGGTATCATATTTTTGCATCTCATCATATCATAATTTTATATTACAAAAGCTGGTGCTATGCCCTGACATTTGATAATGTTTTCATTCAACAAAAAAGAACATTAAACATCCAAAAACAATAAAACTATATAGAAAATATAATATATGAAGTAAACAAATGATTGAATAAAGTGTAAAAAGAACATACAGAACAACAATCAAGAATTAGAACATTTTCTACCAATCTAGCTTTTCTCTTCTAGATCTGGAATGGTTTAGTCCAGATTAGTATTTGTTTTGTTTTGTTTGTTTGTCTTCCATGGCAAATACAGTATGAATGGCGTTTTAAATTTTTGTTTCAGACCAATACAAAAAAATCATGCACCGTACATATTGTAAATATACATATAGTATAGATAGATAATAGATAATAGATGTTTCTTCACAAATAGTTATTATTTCACAGCTTCTGACAGTGAACTTTCTTCAAAACAAATGTATTCAGCAACTGTAACACTGAAAATTACTTTATTTCCTTTTCATTGAAAAATATCTGCCTGTCTGTGCAAATGCACAAATATTGCACATTTTTCCAAGTTCAACATGTCTGTCTGTATCTCCAGACAACCTCCAGTCACTTCACTAAGATACCAAAATGAGTCTGTTGTTAATGGCATTCATTTCTTTGCCAATTAATGACATTCATTCCCTGCAGCCAATAAACTCAGTGACAAATGAAGCCTGTCAATGATAATCACATACAAGCTGAAATTTTATGCATACTTTATATTGATCTAAATGATAATAAATATTAATTTCCTGACTGACATACTGTAAACACTTCCTAACATTCGTGTTTGTGGCATGTAAACATTGACAAAAATACAAAGAACATGCTGATATAGTGAGGTAAGGTTGTTTACGATCATCTGTCTAATGATTAGACTGACTTTGGACAAACAATAACAGTTAGATGAAGTAGTTGCACAGCTGTTTATTCTCATATGGGCAGTCAAAGTAACACATCTCTGAAGTAATCTTTAAATTAATAACCTTAAAATGAAAATACATAAAAATGTGATCATATGTATTTTTAACTAATTCTGGATTTGAGTGTTCTGATTACAAAATATTTTGGGTCCTGTTTAGACCACATACATTTTTTTAGTCACTTATGCTCACCAAAAGTGTGCTTGTATGACAAAAATACAGTACAAACTATTTGTTTACAACTTTTTTATAATAGTTTTATAATTTTTAAGATAATAATGTTTTATGAAGTGATTAATCATGATTAATCGCATCTAAAATAAAAGTTTTTGTTTACATTATATATGATGTGTACTACGTTTATTTGTGTGTATACACGCATATATTCAACATTTATTTTGAAAATACATCTATATACATTTATATATTTCTACTATTATGTTTTATTTTATATATACATATATTTCATATATACTGTAAATGTATAACATATTTTTCATTAATATATACATGCACATGTTTGTATTTATATATGCAATAATAAATCTACACAGTACACACTCATATCTTATGTAAGCAAAACAACTTTTATTTTGGATGTGATTAATACCGATTAATCGATTGGCAGCATTATTATCAATGCTGAAAACAGTTGATCTGCTTAATATTTTGAGAAAGGTGTGCATTTTTTTCAGGATTTTGTAATAATACAACTATTGGTAACACTTTAACTCTTATTGTTACAAATAATGATCGTCTAGGTGGAGCAGGTGGTGGAGAAGCCCACCTGGGTGGAACAGGCGGCTGGAGACCTCCCTCTGGGTGGAGCGGGCGGTGGAGAAGCCCATCGGGGCGGAACTGGCCACTGAGACCTCCCTCTGGTGAAAACGCCCTCCGAGACCTGACAGGAAGTGAATACGCCCTTTGAGACCAGGCAGAGAATGAGTGCGCCCTTCGTGACCCTACTGATGCTGACACCACCGTTCGAGACCCGTGAGGACGTAAACACCTTCTACGGGCAAAACGGGGATCGCTGAAATGGCAGGCAGCTCTCCTAGCTGCAGCCCTGTACCCAGCTGAACATCACTCAGCCTCTCGCTGAGTGATGGTGCCAGCATCCTCTGCGGCATCTTGGGAACCACCGACGTGGCAGACAGCTCCCCTAGCTGTCCTTCTGTACTCAACTGAGCATCACTCAGCCCCTCGCACTGAGTGATGGGAACGGCGCCCTCAGTGGGTGACTCGGAAACCACCGGAGTGGCAGACAGCTCCCCTAGCTGTCGTTCGGCGATTAGCTGGGCAGCCAGGCCGAACTGAACCCCCTCTCGCTGGGTGGTGATGTCAGGGTCCGTAGCTAGCATCAGCGTCTTTTTTGCGCGAGGACGGCATCCGCCGTATGGCCATGCGAGAGCCGCGCCATGGGTTAGGGTTGACGCCCAAATAACACCTTATTGTAATGCATTAACTATGAACTATGAACAAACTATGAAAACTACATTTATTATGTCATTTATTAATCTTTGTTAAATGTTAGTTAATAAAAATACAGTTATTCATTGTTAGTTCACGGTCCATTAACTAATGTTAACAAACACCACTTGTGATTTTAACCGGGTCTGACGGATCTGGCCACGCAGGTTCTGGATCACAGACTGGGTCTGGCGGATTCGGCCACCATGAGTCAGGGTCACAGGCCCCATACAGGCCAAATACAGTTGTTCATTGTTAGTTCACGGTGCATTAACTAATGTTAACAAACACCACTTGTGATTTTAATAATGCTTTACTAAATGCTGAAATTAACATGAACAGACTAATAAATGCTGTATAAGTATTGTTCAGTCTTAGTTCATGTTAACTAATGTAGTTAACTAATGAACCTTATTATAAAGTGTACCCCAATTATTTAATGTCACTTTTGAGCAATTCAAAGAAATTGAATTAAAATTAATAAAAAAAAAAACAAAGAAAGAAAAAGTATGGCACCAAGTAAAAACATCAGTATTTTCTTCTAACCAAATGTAAATAGTGTAGTTAGATGCTATTCTCGCTGTTTACAGAGTGTTACAGTAGATGCTATTGATACCTGAGATGCTATTAATAACTGTTTGCACACTAGCATATTGTAGTATATTGTAAATAGCATTTTCAGTATGATCCCTACACCCTAACCATACTAAACCACCTGATCAGTATTGGTTCTCTAAAGTTTAGAAAGAACTATGTGTTGTATGCATAATCTATTTGCTTTATAACTGAGGTATACTTACTCTTAACTGCCTGTTAGATTTATTGCCTGATTGGTGTATTTATTTATTGATTCATTCATTTATTTTGGAAAGGTTTAAAACGGTCTCTAAAACAACCGAAAGCAATGGTGCCTTTCTCAGTCTGTGAACTGTTTTTTTGCTAGTTGGTGTGAAGGAGGTGTCAGGAGTTCAGTGACTGTGGTTGTATGACCCTGGGCCGTGCTTGTGAGAGACCAAAAGTAGCTCCCTCAGTGAAGTGTTACTCTCTCTCACTCTCTCTGTCTATAAAAAAACATCAACAGTGTCATTGTGATCGAGGCAGATGCATGAAAGAGGGGTTTGTTCTTATTATTCAGTGCTTATACAAAGGCTGAAGCAGCAGTTGTTTGGTGGGCAGGGATTCTAGAGAGCTGGGGGACAAAATGTCCTCTGTAGAGCAAAATAGAGGTCAAAATCTTTCCTGCTTTAGCCAAGGCGGGACTCTGATAATTGGCAAAGCGTGGTTACTGCAGGACGCTGTTATTGTATGACTGTGAGTGTATGTGAGAATACAAATCACTTGCCTTTTAGTGTGCTTGCTCAGCGTTTGTCCCTCTTAAGTAAAACCGCACACTCGGTTCAAGCACACGGTCAGGACATTCTGTTAAGTTCTCTGCAGTTCTTCAATGTGTTTATTCATAGTTTGAATGTACAGTCTCCTCCTCTAATTTAGTTTGTTTTTTTTTTATGTTCTATGTATTTATTTATTTACTCACATACTAAAATAACTTTTATTTTTGTAGTAAGTAAGCTATAATTATTATGTCTCTGTACATCTACTAACTTTTTATTGCTAGCATTAGTGATTATTACTGTTTCTGACGGCAGGCTGGATTTCCCCCTTGTGCTTTTAACAATCTAATCAAACTCTGTTTTTGGGCAGAGTCTGACATCCTTGTTCCTGAATGACAGCTTAAATGCTCATTTCCATCTCATTACTCAAACACCTGCGACCTCTGACCTCTCCTCACCTGCACAAGTAGGAGCCTGCCAAACAGAGCCCATGGCTGAAAATCGGTTTGACTGTTCAATCCTAGAAAATCAAGTGTTAGCCTCAGGCTGAAATGAAAGGTGTTGAATAGCACATGACCAAATGACCACTTGACAACTAAAAGAAGATTTCTGAGAAACAGTCTTTGTTGTAATATACAAGAATGTCAGACTGTACTACACTGCGTGCTGCAGCAGTTAAACTAGGAAGCATTCCTTGCAAAGACATGTTGGAAGATATTGAACAGTTGCTGTGACATGTTCTAGTTGTTCTCAGCGGTGATGATTATTATGACCAAAACTTACCTGTTGGAACTTTTTTTGCAAGACATGAAAGACATATTCCAAGTATATTTCGTGACATATTTCGATCTGCATCTAAAACTCAGTATAAACGTGGCATAAAAACGCAATCGCATGCTTGCTGTTTTAACTTGTATTTTGATCTCTCATCTTTCGGCTCTTTCATCATGAGTCATTTTCTCAAAGGATCCGTTCCCAAGGATTTCACATTTCAAGTCCAATTCCATGCCAGCTAATCTTTAAAGATGCAGCTTGTTATATGAGGAAAGCCAAAACATATGGAGCTTTAATCATAACTGTGTATGTAAAATGATTACAAGTGTTCACTGTTTTACAGCCTCCTAGTTCACTGTTTTACTACTCATATCTCTGGATTTTCCTAGATGGTAGGTTTCTTCGGTAGCTCACGGAGTACAGAGACATACTTGATAGGCGAAGAGCTTCGAATCCCTGTATGACTACAAAAATGCTATTACAAGTATTTAATTAGTAAACTATCAGTTTACCTATATTTATGTATATATTTATATAGTATAGTTGCAGTACAAGCTAAAAAAATCAATGTAAACTAGTTTACTACTGTTATACTTTAAAGTATACTTTACATACTAGAAAGTAGACCAATTTATTCGCAGTACTGCATTAGTACACTTACAAGTATACTACTAGTACATACTGATATTTGTATACTCATACATAAAGTACACTTAAAATATACAGTACTTGAACTTTACTTAAGTATGTCTTTAAGTATTAAAAATCATGACATATACCACTTTTGTTAAAGGGTTAGGCACAGAGCTGTCTCTTGTCATTTGTCTCCCCCAAAAATTGCACAGAAAACCTCGGCAATCTAGCAACAATCTACCAATACCCTAGCAACCACCCCAGAACACCCTAGAAAATGTCCTTGCAACCTTTTAGTAATGCTCCAGCAACCAGCAAACATATAGTAAATCACCCAGAACACCTAAGAATCATGGTTTTGCATGATCAAGCACCACTCATGATTAGTATTAGAGACATTTCTTTTTCTATTATATTTTGGACTGATGTTTTGCCTAGTTTGATCATTTGAATATGGTTAAGTTTATGTTTGCATATTGTTTGTATTCGAGTATCTGCTTTAATGTTTCGTTTCATGAATAAGGACTTTTATTCTGTCACTGCATATCAGGATTTAGGGCAGGTAGGGTACTTGCGTCACGTGTCAATTTTCCCATATCAAGATAGCAGCTTAGTGTGAATAGGCCGCTACAATTAGTTCACAGATGCTTTTAGGTGATCGACAATGCATTCAGACTGGAAATATGCATGCTTATAAAGAGGAAGAGATATTTTGGTAATCAGCAGTGTTGGGCACATTACTTTAAAAAAGTAATTAGTTATTTTTATAGGTATTAGTTACTAGTTACTTATCACAAATAGTAACTGAGTTAGTAATTGAGTTACAGCCTTATAAAAATAACTAATTACCAGGGAAAGTAACTGTTCGTTACTAAAAACTTGGATGTTCCCAATATTAAGTGGTGTTGTTTATCATTTAATGTTTCTATAAAGACCGGGGCAAAGAATTATAAGATAACAAAATTATAACGAATTCTACTACTAATAACAACATAAAACGCACTAAGTATTAATGAGCTGCAGGGTTCATGGATATTAATCACGTAGTATGCGTTCGGTGAGCAGCAGCCAATAAGATTGTCATTAGCGCATTAGCCCACTACCAGAGAAACCGGCAGTTCTTAAAAGTTGAGGAATTCCAAATGAAATCCGTTATTTTGACAGAAAAACACAACAAAGAATATCGTTCACATGTAGCGTGTCAAGTCTGTATGTTATGAAAGACTCTTTATCTTTCTAAAGAACCCGTGCGTCTTCACAGTGTTTATGGCACGTCAAATACAGCTACTGTAACGTGCGCGGTGTGCTGAATGTTGCGTGCTTGCGCTTCTCAGCGGAGCCAAGGAAACCCGGAACACGGAACTC
>JAUMHI010000063.1:7509604-7527339 GCA_032359435.1 Enteromius unitaeniatus | reverse complement strand
AATCAGGACCGGAAAGACCAAACATGGGCATAGACAAGACCAAACGAGTCACAAAGACAGGGGGGAACATGGAACAATCCAAAAACTCACAAAGGACGGGGGAGACCAGGACAGACCATAAAACATAGAACAGAAAACGCCTACGGCGTTACAGCTACACTGCGCATCCATTGAGATGGACTGAAAAATCCTAATAATATTGTATTAAATTATAGTAACGCCACATTTTATTGTTAGTAACCGTAACAGCGTTGTAACGGGGGAAGCAGTAATTCGTTTGATTACTCGTTACTGAAAAAAATAATGCAGTTAGTAACGCCGTTATTCCCATCACTGGTAATCAGACAAGTCGGGACATCAACATGAGAATTCACTAAAGGCAGGCAATAAGACCATTATCTCATGCAGCAGCTGAGGTGTAAACAGGTAAGCATGAGCATAACACTGTAATCGAAAATAAGACAAGCTGTTGGTTGCTAACAGACAGGTAAACCTCAGGGACAGAGGCATGTATACAAACAACATCAGAGATTCAAATACACCAACAGCTGGGACGTAACAAAAGCCTGCTAAAAGAGAAAAAAACACAGAAACTCAAGACACAGGTGGCCACTCATAAAATTAGGCACTGATTAATGAGAGTGCAGATGTGAATTGAGTTGCAATTACCCTGATGAACAGGTGGAAAAGAACAATAGAAGAATGAAGTGGAAAACAGTTTTGAGAAGAACAGGGGTTTAGATACCTTAACTTCTCGAAAGAGACATTCACAGAGAATTTAAGAGGCATGGCAGGGGAGTAAGAGAAAAAAAGAAGCAAGTTTTAGATGTGAGCGTTTTTTTTTCTCTAAATACTAACATACAGTACTTTAAACTTGAAAGTTAGTTTAGAATGTAGCGTCTGTGACACTGCAAAAGTGCAATGGTCAAAAACATCAGTCTAGTACAGGCTAACATACACAACCCACTGAAAAGCAGCACAGTGGAATGAAAAACATTTTCTTCAGTGTAAAAGTGTGAGATGCAGGACAGTGGAATGAACGACATGCAAGGTTTTAAAAACAGTGGAAAAGCAGCACAGTGCTTGTTAAAAGTGATAGATTTAAAATGCATGTATTTTATACTAAGTACAGTTTAAATCTATTAATATATTTACTGACTCTATATTGCTCAAGACACACTGATAATATATATATATAATTTTTAATTTGACTGCCACATTTTAGAGACACGACGTACCATATCTGTCATATCTTGGACATATCTGTCAAAGGCATACTTACAGCAAAACAATGGAAGAGCAGCATGGTGAAATGTAAAAAGGCATGTGGAATTTGCATTCCACTGTGATGCTTTAACTTCTTTTTGTTTTCTCTGCTCTCATGTCTTTTCTGCAGCAGCTCAAGCACTGCACAGTGGGTCAGATTTACTAAACAGGCCAAATTAGCACAAAAACAAAATTCCAAAACAGCGCCGCTTGGGCGTGGAAATTTCTGCAGGTGACATACTGGCCATGCTCTTCTACCATGTACTCTCTGTTCTCTGTGTTGCCTCCTCCTAGCAACATCAAATGCAGCCCTTTCAAGTGCAAAATAGTTTAAGACATGGTTTTGGGGCATTAAATAATGCAAACACCAGTAATTTGACATATGCAAATGTCAGTAAATCGCATTGCGTTATTTATTTTAACATTCTCTCTAAATTCTGCATCTGAAAGGGAAATTCTTATTAAGGCTTATTAATTAAGGTCAGGCAATAATTAAGGTCCATGGCTTTTCAGCGCTAATTCTTCACTGTGCGTCTTTATGACAGTACTATTAAACACCAAAAGATGTTTTGTGCTAATGCAAGCCAAGCCACATTTATCTATATAGCACTTTATACATTATTGTGTCAAACCAGCTCTACCAGCTATGTTTCCATCCAAAGATTCAAATTAAACATATCCGCAAAACTGGAATATCGTATAAAACATGCAAATAAAGCACCATTTCCCTCCAACAAGTCAAAAAGTATCATTTCTTGATAAACTGTGAAACTGAATATCAATAAGAATACAGGAGAAGGCATTGAATATAATCAATTTTATATCTTATATGGGCAAATTAGCCTACTTGCACCAAGATGAAACACAAAAAATGCAGACTATGCTTTTGGAAGTGGATGCTGTAAGACATTTTTAGTTATTATTCTACAGAAATACTTACACGGACAGACTTTGCTCTTCCACTTTAACCTTCCCAACTCCCTGGGGGCCCCGTAGGGATGCCAACTTTTATTTTTGCAGTATTTTAAAGTTGAAGCATGGGTTGGGGGGGGGGGGGAAATTCAAGGAACGCAATATCGATAAGATATGGATATGAGTGAAGGGAAACACAGCCTTCTGGCTGACTGTGGAACAAGTTGTAAACAGCCACAACCCACTGGTAAAGGAAGTCCAGCAGGACTCACCATCTAACCTCGGGGGACTCGGGGCACTAGGCCTAGAGGTGAGGAAATTTGCTCTCTCTGTGAAAATTTGGGTACCTGAATGGGCAGCTGAATGCACAGATACCGCTTCCGGCCCGGGGGTGGGGGCACAGATGTTGTCGTCCCCCATAGAGCAACTTCCATCACTTCTGGGCTGCCCATCTCAGAGGTGCTTTTTCTTAGCACGGGTGTTCCTCGACGTTGTGCAGTCAGCCTTGCATCGTGTGCTTCGACCGGGGACGGAGCAGGTGTTGCTGGTTTGGGTGCCACGGGGGGACGCCCTCAGCGACCAGCAGGCTGAGGCGGGGTGCTTGGGAGCTTGGCATACTCCCGGCGTGGTAGTACGTGGCTAATGGCCTCTGCCTGCTGCTTTGTCAACGTCGGCCATCTCAGCGAGGTTGAGCCAGAGATGTCGCTCCTGAGCCACTACTGTGGACATCACCTGACCAATGGCACATGCGGCAACCTTCGTCGTCTGGAGAGTTCCTGCAGACCCACCCTCGTGCAGATGTTTGAGTGCTTTGGCCTGGTACACTTGAAGTGTGGCCATCGTATGCAGGGAGGTAGCAGCCTGTCCAGCAGCATAATAAGCCCGGCCTGTGAGAGTGGACGAGGTCTTACATGCTTTGGACAGGAGACGCAGCGGTCCACGCCAGGCGGCGGTGACACGCGGGCAGAAGTGCACCGCAACAGCCACGTGGCCCCTGTCTGCCCCTCCGTTGAGGGTGGAGAGGGGCTGGTGGCCAGACATGACGAGTAGGCCTCGCCACGACCTAGTCAGCATCTCATGCACCTCCGTGAAGAAAGGCACTAAGGGGCACTGCTAAGGAGCCGCGACCAGAGAACTCAGATACCAGTCATCCAGCCAAGACGGATCAGATGGGGACACCTGCAGCACCTCCAACCCAATCCCCTCTGCTGCTCTGAGGAGCATAGCCGAGAGCTCAGCGTCCACCTGGGACAGAGTTGCGACCTTGGGCGGCCTCTGCCCCGCGCTCGCGAGCCCTTCGTCACCCGACTCTGCCTCTGATGCAGTGGCAGACATCTCAACATCCTCGGGTGCACCAAAGGAGACGCTGAGCCCGGTGGCATTCGGGGGAAGCATCTTCCTCGGGAAGCACCACGGTGGGACTACGGGTGATGGCCGAAGTCCGTGAAGCGTTCCCGCTCTGCAAGACGTTCTGCACCATCACCGTGAGATCCACTAAGCGTCTTGCCGTAGTAGCGGAGAAACCTTTACGGCTCACCGGACCATGGGGAAGACGCACAGGGAGCTGTCTCAAGAATGAGAGGTGCGATCTCAAAGTAGCAATGGTCATGCGTCCGCAATGAATGCATTATTAATCCATGAACGCTGCCTCCGTGTGCTCCCGGCCCAAGCAAGAAAGACAGTGCTCATGCCCGTCTGAGGAGGTGAGGAAACTCCCACACTCAGAAGCTCATGGCTGCATAGAAATTCAGGCTACGAAAAAAAATCGCTCTTTTGTGTAGAGCGATTGCCCAGGGAGGACTTCTTCGCGGCACTGCGTGTACTCAGGTGGAGGTCTCTCGCTGGCAAGCAAAAGACTGGCTCTGTTCAGAAGATTCTCTTCAGCAGACTCACACAGCATTCACTGCGACGAGTGCTCTGAAGTGAAAAGCTGCAAGTGCAATCCAGCCGTGCCCTCATTTGCCTTTTTTCAAAGACTCGAAGATGATTGGTCTCTCATGCAAGATCCCGCATGTAACGTCGGAGTGAACTCGACTGAAGGGGAACCAAAGTTATTCAGAATAATTCAAGTTATCCCATCTCATAGTGCAAGTCAAATGTGTTTTCGATGTGTTCGATAAATGTGTTTTCATCAAAGTTTATACACATTTTTTCTAATCAGGTAAAACATTTATCTTCCTCAAATGTGTGCATAAGTTTTTGATGTGCATTTTTGAAGGCAACTCCACTGGTGACAGAATGGAGAAAGCTGTTATTAAAGCCAGCCTAGGGCTGTAAAAATGTGGTGCTCGTGTTATAAGAAGTTCAACTTTTTTTTTTAAATAGTTCCTACCATGCATTTTTTCATCTAACTTTTCACGCAAAAACACGTCTATGTGAACTAGCCCACACTCTGCTTGACATAATGACTAAAACACTGCTTAATCCTGGTAATATCTCAGAAACACACAGCCTTAGATGGAGAACAGCTTCTGGTGGTTTGTTTTACCATTGCAAATGAAGACAGATAAAGAGGAAACAGGTTCGCAAACAGTGAGTCATATCGTACAGGTCCCGACATGCCGACAGACTATTTAGAGGAGCAGGTGGGATGGAGGGGGAAAAAAAGGGAAAAAAAAGCTTTACAGCTGTAGTGTGGCTGAATACACATGTATCTGTGTAAAGCAAGCAACACAATTTATTCTCTCCTGCTGTGGAGTGTGACTAGTGAGTGTGTTTGTCTAAACAGACCTCTCCTGAAGTAAAGTGGATCGGGCTTCTCTAAGGTCCTTCATCTCGCCCTCTGCCCGTTCTAGTCTCCGAGTCACCTCCTCCTCTTTCAGTTGCCACGCCAACAGCTGCTCTTGCATGGACTCGCATCGTTGTTGACATGACAACCGGCTCTCCTCCTTCTCCCTCAGGTCTCGGGACAGCCTTTAGGGGAAAGCATGAACACAGACTCACGACACATGCAACCATTTACACCCACATGAAAGCTAAATATCTGCACACATCTGCGCACACGCAAAATAAATAGCTCTGCTCTGAAACCGAGCAGAGTTTCAGAAGTGCTGCCTCAATGCATACTGCCTACATACACCCTACCCTTCTGAAAAGATTAGCATATGTTGTGTTTTGGATGATGACAACATGCTGGTTGTCTAAGAGGATTTCTACATTTTTTAACATTCACAGTTGTTTCCAACAGAGCTGACATCAGTACATGTTGCAAACACAAAACAAATTACACAAATTATTTTTTTTCCCCCCGCAAATGCAAGTTAATTTCTCCTGGTTTGGACTTTAGAACTCAATTTAACTCAACTTTTACGCCATGGAAAATAGTACAAAGTTGCATGTAAGTGGGGAAAAAGGGTTGGTAAACACAATGACCAACTCAATGCGTGGAGAATGTTTCACTTTCACATAAATTCCAGATTGCATGTATTCCTATTGAAACTGAATAGGAACACACACTGAAATATGACTGTACCTTTACTTAGTAACCAGGTTGAATATCAAAAAGTTGTTATTTGAGTGAAATACAATATTAAAACTATACGTTTTTACGATTTAATAGGAATACTGCCATGGTTGCACTTTTTTCATTCCTCCAATTCTGTAGGTGGTGCTGTCACAAAACAACTAGGATCCTAGAACTGCAGGATTATACCATTGCTGTAGGCACAAGGGCAATACAATTAAAATTGAGGTTCAAAGTTCTTCTTCACACTTAACACAGGCTGGGAGGAAAAAGACTTCCTTTACCTGTTGAAACCATCCCAATACTATTTCTCTCCCTTTATCTGTTTCCCTGCAGGACAAAAGTAGGAAATTCCCAATCACAGAAGATCTTATGCGTTAGCTTCCAGCCTCCTCTTGCCCGATTAAGGAAGACACTTTTGGAAAAGGTGTGATAATGGCACACTTCCCATGAGGAACAGTTATCACTTTAAGATCAGGCAGTTTCCTTTTGAAGACAGCTCGGCAGAAGATGTCTTCGGGCTCCTCTAAGAGGAACCAGGCAGAGGAAAACAAAAGAGGGTGGTATGGCCTTAGTTCTGAGCTAATGTCCTTAAGTCGGACAAAGATAAGCACCATCCCACAGGCACGCTCACATCTGGTGATTTTTGGTATGCTTAAATGTTGTGGATAAAACTTTTTCCCAAAGTACACACTGGCTGCTTTGGAATGCCTAAACAATAAATGAAATGCTGAAGCTTAACATATGTTCACTATAAAGTTAAATACAAAATGAAAGCAATGTGGGGAGCACATGAGTTTCTCTTTGGGCATTATAGAGTTGAGGAGTCACTCTTTCACACTGTACTTTTTAAAGCATGGAAGAGTGAGAAGCGTGGTTAAAGATGACAGGGGTCGGATTTAAAATAGATCCAGACTGATATCCGTCATCAGAATAAATCATTAGCGCCTTTGACATATGACTCTACTTTGCAGATATCGTGGCTCCTTTGGGATGGTGAAAATTAAAGGAGCTTTGAAAACCGAGATGTGAAGTGTGTGTATGTGTATGTGAGGTGCGGGAAGTTCTGAAACCCGAAGCCTGTGAGTGGGAAGTGCTTCCATCTGCCATCACAGAGCTTCACACGTAGCTTAAGCCCGCTGACACATTACAGAATTTAATATCTATACAATATCACTCCGTCTGAAGCAGAACTGTGATACATGGAGAGAGGGGGAGGGTGTAAGACCTCAGAGCGAAGAACATCACTCACATGTGTGCTACTTTCTGAGCTCAAAGGCATCGGGTTCTGTTTTCACCTTTCTCTCATCTCTGTCTTCTGTCCTTTACCCTCTTTTTGTAGCACTAGTCAATTTCCGCATATAGGGTACAAAGCACAGCCAGGAACTGACCGCAAATTTCAAACTTTTATTTCCTGATTATTTTATTTGCAGGTTGTCATTTCTGAAGCCATTTAACTATTACATTATTATTTTGATTAAAAAAAAAAATCTCCCTTTCTTTCTTTTTTTATTTTGTAAAGGCATTTATAAATATTATAAATATTCCTATTTTAAACGTATGTTGTTCTTTATAACTTCCAATGAACTTTGTATTCTCTTTGTGTGTCCACAAAAAAAATTTAAAAAAAAGTTTGTGGACAAAGCTAGCATATTAGAACCACATTAGCATATTAGAATGATTTCTAAAGACATTTTCTAAAGGAATGATTGATATATATATATATATATATATATATATATATATATTAGAGCTGCACAATTAATTGTTAAAAGCTTGCGATCTCGATTCGACAATCTTAATCCAGCATTTAAACAATTCAGCCAATTATATTTTCAAGGACAGGAGACGAGCATAACTCGTCTGATCTCGAGATAAAACGCAATCACTCACAGCACATCACATGCGGTTTTGTGCGGACAGCGGCCAGATGTGCTTGTTACGCCGATTTCACACCGCATACGTCAGCCCGGGTAAACTTCACTTTCCGTGATCGTGATCTTTATTCTAAACAAAAAACTGATTTTATCCAGAATCGTGCAGCTCTAATATATCTTGGATAATATAAAATTCTTTCTACAAACCACCAAAGTAAATAACATTTATATAATGTATTATTTAAAAATATTGCTTATTAAAGAGAAATAAGGGAGAATCTGTAGGGGCTAGCTACTTTGGGAAAGAGATTGTAAAGTCATGTTTTCAATATATGAAAAAGAAAAGGATTTGTAGTTGTATTTGTATTTGTAGCAAATGAGCTTTAACAGCTTCTTTAAGGAATAATTTACATACAAATGGAAATTCTGTCATCATTTACTCACCCTTAAGTTTCAAATCTGTATAAATTTAAACGTTTAGGTGAATTATTACTTAAATGCCTTCTATTCATGATGTAAAAACATGCTTAATGCTTGTAATGAGAAATGGTATTTGTGAAAATCTCCCGTGTCTTTTTATGTCTGAGGTCTCTTTGCCCTCTGTGAAAAGCTTTCAGGTCTTTTCAACCCTTCTTTATCAGCATGCCGTCCTCTCTTCAGACTGCTGAGCAATTGTGACAAACAGCACACAGCACTCCAAACCACATCCAGGAATGTGCATCAATCCGCTGAGACGCTTACAGATGACTGACAGACACTAACAAACTCTGTCTCCGCCACACATAAACACACAGATACACACTCACCACACTTACACACAGACAAACACATGAACGCACCCTAGTCAAACAAATACACAATAGTTCATGGTTGTGCACAGTTTAGTGGACCATGACATCAATCAAAACACACAAAAAGTGACCAAAGAAGTTCGACATATCTCTATTTATAACTTCCTGTTCCATGTGAGTTTAGTATTTGTGCAAATCTGTGAAACTACTGTTTATCTCTTCTAAGAGGAACATTATATTTACCAATGTTGCTTAGTCATTGTACCTTTATTTACTTTGTTTTTGTGTTTACTTCACATACAAAAACTTTAAAAATAGAATTAGCTGAAACAGATATACATACATGGTATACATTTACATATTCATATTATTATATTTTCTATTATATAAATATATTTAATATATAAACATAATATAGTTTTCTTAACTATATATATATATATATATATATATATATATATGTGTGTGTATTTATACATAATAAACATACACAGTATTATACACGTATATTATATAACCAAAAATTTTATTTTGGATGCTATTAATCGTGATTTATTGTTTGACAGCACTAACATATATCAACACTCGCACACACAGCGTATATATTTGAAAATATTTGTATGTATTTCCAAATAGCATATATAAATATATTTAATAAATAAATGTAACATATTTCTTAAATATATACATGCATGTAGGGCTGCACGATTTGGGAAAAATGTCACATTGAGATTATTAAAGGCAAAATTGCGATTTACAATACGATAAAAAAGTGGTTTGACTCAACTTGCTTGTTATGAAGGAAAATGCACACACAGATGACTAATAATGCTGAAACCTGTATTTCTCAACTGAGATACAGTATACAGTGCAATCTAGCAACAACTACTTAAATTAAAATTCAAAAGTTTTCAAATTAAAACTAAAATTTACAAAATTAAATAACAGTAACATCTTTATATTACTGAATTAAATGACATGAAATTAACTTACATTTTTTTTATTAAAATATATAAAACAAATACCCATTTTTATATTTTTACATGTTGTCCCAAAACATTTTAGCAGGATGTAACATGTTTTACTGCACACATAAGCAGTGTGTGCCGATTGTGATTCCATACTGGCAGCGTTTGTCGCGTGCCGATTCCACGCTGCTTATGCGTGCACTGTTTCTCGCTGCAGGACATCTAATTGCGTCTTTGCATTGACTTAACATGTAAATCACTTGCGCTCAACGCTTCATTCGTGTCTGGTGTGAAAACAAGAATGAATGTCTTGTTACGTCCACAAATGCATTTGTTTATTTAATATAATCGTACTATTTGCTGTAATGTAATCGCATAGGCTGACATCGCGATTGCGATTATGATTAATTGTGCAGCACTACATGCATGTGTGTATTATCTAAATTCACATCTATCATGTAAACAAAAACTTTTTTCGGATGCAATAAATCATTTGACAGCACTAATTTTTATAGTTTAAAATATATTATTTATTTTATTATTTTAAAGTTCAGACTGAAATTGTTGCTTTTGGTTGCAGGCTTTAATGGCTTGATTTCACAGTTTGTTTATTTATTTTTGCAAACACCTATGCCATAATTCATCATCACAAGATTTTTGTGTTTTACTTTTTGAGAATTGAGAATTTAGAGAATTGAGTGATATGTTTTTCCAATGTGTCTTACGAAATTGAAAACTAAGTTAAAGGCCAAATTAGTGTATGGTTTTCAGATAATACAGTTTAGACAAGTAAAGATTTTGTGTGTAAGCCATTGAAAAAAAAACATTGAAATATTAGTGAATTCTCTTTCTTATGGTTGTACCTTTCAATAGTGGCCGTCTGTTCGCGCCGCAACACTCGCAGATCTTCCTTCTCCAAGGACTTTATCCTGCAAGACAACAAAGATGTGTTTTTATTTAAAGCAGAGGCCGCTAACATCTGTTCCCTCTTTCCTCTATTGCCTGTGAGTGCGAGAGATACTGAAAAAATTCCCCTTCTCCAAAAAAGTCACCCAAGCATGTCCCTCTGGCATCCGCTTCTAACACCAGCAACTCAGCGTGAGCAGCTAAACAACGGCGTGTAAACGAGTGTAGCCTAGGGCACGTCCACGTGTGAAGTTAACAGGTACCATCGAGGGTATAAAGGGTGTTGAAATCTCACTGAGTGAGAGAGAGAAGGTGAAAAAGAAAGAAAGCAGGTGGAAAAGAGATGGAAACACAATCTGACATACAGCTGTTAAGTGTTATGTTTTTTTGTAATATCCCTCTGTAGTTTGAGTAATAATGTGAAACTTGGTTAGCTAGCACAAGAGCGAATGTGGGAGTCTAATAAAACAAAGAATTAAAACTATAGTGGCGCCAAGTGATATTATGTTATTATGATGAGCACCGGTGAGGAAGAACTAATCTCTGGATTTGGCAGAGTTTGCGGTTTCAATTATTTTAACGGTATTCAAACATTTCCACTAATCCACAATTATTCTATGCGCTACCTTTTACAGAGAGGTTTTCCAATGTAATTCTGTTATTGTTCAGATCCACTTATTTATTTTTTTATTCAGATTTCCCCCGTACCTAAAAAGTCAGATAGATGGCCTCTTCATGCCGTAACAGAATTATCTGGAAAGTGGACCAAACTTTGTTGCCGCAATTCAAAAGTCTGGCTTATCGAGACTATTAATATGCTAACAGGGAGGCTTTTATGTGCCTGTGTATGTATGAGTGTGCTTTCGTTTAATACATGCCAGACAGTGTTTACACGTGTGTCTATCACTCTATCATATGTCAGTGCTTCAGCTCATTAATTCACCATGACATTCTCAAATTCTTCATGAGAGTCTAGCAATTGTACCATGCAACATTCAAACATTTGCTGCACATGTACATGGACTGGAAAAATTGACTGTGATTTTAACAGTAAGAAACTGTAAAAATGCTACGGTAAAAACCGTACACTGACATTCCCACAATTGCATTTCAAATTTAGTTTCTGTTGTTTTTTTCATTTCAATAACTATGTTTCTTCTTAGTTTTTTTCTTATCAGTTATGTTTATTGGGGTTGTATTGTATGTTACATGTTATGTTGTTAAATTAATCTTTATTGCATATTTTTGGTTTTTGTGTCCATGATGGCATTTGTGTGTTTGTGTGAAAAAATTAAATTAAATTAAATTAAATTAAATTAAATTAAATTAAATTAAATTAAATTAAATTAAATTAAATTAAATTAAATTATTTCTTCAAAAAAATAACTCTCTAAGAAAATAAATTTTTCATTGTCATAGGATTTTTTAGTACATGTAGGGTTTTTCTTCAAATAGCAGTGCTAAATGTAATATTTTGCAAATCTCAAAATGAATATCTAGTTTTCATAATGTACATGAAAATATTTTGGTGCCTAATTTCACTTTTAACTCAAGGCAACACCCTAAAGGTGAAAAGTGTAAAACATTTAGGCAATAGCTATCAACTCTCCTCAGTTGAATAATCATAGTACATAAAAACAATTGTTTTGTTTTACAAGCTGAAACATGCCTATGAGATATTATGACCCTGTGGCAGTTTTTGTTAAATTGTCTTATTTAGTTTTAGACTGTTTATAAGCTTACTTAGACACAATATTATGAATTTTATAGAACTCAGTCTTAACATGAAAATAATCATTGGTACTGGTAATGAAGGTAAATTTCATTACCTCGTCCCTGCAATGAAGGTAAAATCTGGCCCACTCACACCCACACATAACCCAGATAACTTCACACGCAGGCTCTTCAGACAAATTCTCCCTCTGGCTCTCAGACTGACCTTCCCGTCGATCAGGACATAAGCGCAGACCTTGCATGTCTTAGCCTGGTTTCTATTAAACGGAAACTCTCTTCGCCTCTTTCTACTTTTCTTGCCCTCTGCAAAACATCTACATCAGCTGACCAAGGCTCCTGGGGCCTAACGTTAAGCACAACATAGCAGAGAAATCCCTTCATTGCTTAGCTGAATAACAATCAGTCTCTCGCTCTACGTCTCATTCCCTTGTTCTCTAATTTCTTCAGTTATCTCTCAAGGTCAGCATGGTATAGAGTCCCTGCGGGTGTCGTCTGTCAAATGTTAAACCTTCTGCATCCCCCCCCATCAGCCCACCCCAACTCACAAATATTTTTCACCCTCTCACGCTAGAACTCCCCATCCTGCCCCTTCGGCTCCCTCAGCGTCAGTCTGGAGAGAGTCAGGGGAGTACGAGTCTCATAGCTGAGCCGGTGTTTAGAGGATTGAAGAGGTTTGGTAAAGACCTTTCTTACTTTGTTTATTATGGTTGCCTGAAGGTTTCGATGAGTTCTGTGACACACTGCTATCTGACAGCGGGTTAAGATAACCTTTTATTTCCCCTGGATCTCTGTGACACTAGAGATAAGAGTGAGGGGGAGAGGAAAAGGGAATGAGAGAGAAAGAGAAAGCGATTATGGGATTAACATGTTAAAGATGGATGTCTCTGTTTGGATGAAAACATGACGGCTGTCAGGTCAAGTGGACCTGAAAACAAGAACGCAATCTGTAATTCTTACATCCTCACTAGACATCTGACTTTCACCAAAGAATGGATGGATCAGAATTGAAGGAAATAAATGGTTTGAGTCACTCTTGTGCATACTACTTTGATTTCATCAAACCCCACTAAATTATGGTGAACACTTTTTGTGGATGCTATGATCCCCAAATCATGCAACTTGTTGAGGAGAGATGTGCTATTTAAAAATACAGAGCTGACGAATTAAATAATCAATTCTGATCTAGATTTATCCTGATTCAGTTCCAGTTCAGAATTTAAAGCGATAGATAGCTAGCTAGCTAGATAGACAGATAGATAGATAAATAGATAGATAGATGATTTATTCATTTTCAATTGTGAAATACTATGAAATATTATAATATACATTGTGAAATATTCAAATGTGTGTGACACACTTTGCAAAAGGTGTCAGTAGCCAAGTTTACATCCAGTTTTTACACCGCTTTGTTATCGACAAAGAGAATTTGCGGAAAAAGGAAACTGCGAAATTTGCTGTCTCCAGCCTGTTTCCATTCAACTCGCCTTTAACCGATAAAATCCTTGAAAAAAAAAAAGAATTGTTGCATAAGTTTTGGTGTATCGCAAAAAAATTGCCCGTAAGCTGTTTCCATACATAATTTCACCTATTGCGCAAATCATATGCAAATAGTCTGTTCTTAATCCATTTGAAAAAAAAAATAAAAAAATCTTAGACCATTATTAAATTATGGAGGCCTACATAAAAATAACAAGTTAAATGAGTTTTCATGTTTTTGCACCTTGTTATAGACTATACTCCAGTATCAAGCAATAGGCTACTCATAAGCAGGTGCAGTTGTTGTTTTTTGTTGTTGTTGTTTTCCTGATTAAATTTTATTAGGCTGTATTGGAAATAGGAATGTTAATTTAGGTTATTTTATTATTGACCGAGGAGATTATGCTAAATTACAAGTAAATTAAATTTCAATTGATACGTGGCTATGACTCATTAAAAATAGCTTAATTTGTTTCCAGGGATTAATTTTCTACATGAAAAAAGCAGCATAAATAGAACATGAGGATTCATGAGGATCACGCGCAGAGCTTGTGCGAACAGAGAAAAACAAACTAAAAAACCCCACAACAAAAAGCAGCCTATATGAAGAATTTCTGTTAATTCTTATGAAGCATCCAATTATTTACAGAAGCACAACCATTTTTATTGTTAATGTACACAAATAAAATAAACATTTAAAATAGTTACCCTTTCAGTCAAATCACTTTCAACGTTACATATGGGAACTCACAAGAGAGACCAATTGCCTTTGAGCTTTATACAATAGGCCAATGAATATTGGCGTGTACTTGATTGCACTTGATGGTGCACCTCATTACTAGGTGAGTATAAGAGGGCACGAGTACTTGCAGCTTTTCGCTTCAGAGCCTTTGCCGTTTAGAGCTGTAGATCTACTTGGCTGTATTGAAGTTGACGGTTGATCTACTGAAAAGAATAATCTTTAGCTCTCTTGTCTGGCAGCGTTTACTGGGCGGCTGTCAGCCGATCCTGCGAGTTGGTGACTTTTTTCAAAGCCGGCTGTGACAATATTTTGCATTCCAACGAGCAAAGACCTATTGAGTGCACGGAATTACCGCGAAAGGTCTTCCCTGGGCAATCCAGGAGAAAAGAGCAAATTTTCGCGGTGAAGCGTTCTCCGGAATGTCGATCCGACTGTGCGTTTCTGGGTGTGGGAGTTTCCTCAACGCTGTAGATGGACACAGTCACTGCCTCACGTGTCGAGAGTCGAGAACACGCTGAGACA
Organism: Enteromius unitaeniatus; assembly: GCA_032359435.1. Lineage (NCBI taxonomy): Eukaryota > Metazoa > Chordata > Actinopteri > Cypriniformes > Cyprinidae > Enteromius > Enteromius unitaeniatus. The sequence continues at coordinate 7,512,682 of JAUMHI010000063.1, read as the reverse complement.
GCTTTCGTGAATGGGTCATGCGTTCATTACGAGCGGATGCCCATGGCTACATTGAGGTCCCGCCTCTCGTTAGCGGCTGAAATTATACGGCTCCCCTCGCGTCCTTCCCACGGCAGCCTGTTAAACCGTAATAGTTTTTCAACTGCCGTGCCGAGGCTCCTGACGGACCTCCAGGTGTCTGTACAGAATGTTCGTCCGGTGTAAAAGCCCCGCGAGCTTCTGCTGCACCACGTAGTCCCGTGGTCCTCCTGGAGGGGGCTGCTTCCCCCAAAACGAGGCCGAGCATGTCCTTCGAGGCAATGTCACACAATGTCGCCCAGACCTCCTGCTCCGACCCCCGCTGAGGCACATGATGCTAGACCGTCATCGAGCTGCCTGCGGACGAGGGGCGCCGCCCGTAGATCAGGGACAAGCCAGGAACACCCGCAGCTCTGCGAAACGTCCCTGACAGGGTGTTGGGGGTTGCTCTTCAGGGGACGATGACACCTAAATAAGCCCATTTCCTTCCCTTGCTTATCTCGTTTACGGATCCCTCCACCTCCCCTTCTGCGCCTACCATACTTCCTCTGCCAAGGAGCATGCGGGGTTCAAGCCGAACACCGAGCTCTGCCCTCGCAGGGTTCGATCTAAATGGGTTCGGAGTCCACTGATCTCCTGGCTCGCCCCTTCGACAGCACGCCAAACATGCTCCGTTTATTCATATTATGAGGAAGTGCGAACTTGTGAATGGCGTAATAAAACATTCACTCCTTCTGATTGACTTCCTTCTTCTGCTATAATAATGGTGGACAGCACTTTTTAATGTTCACTGATGTAGAAAAATGGAGAAGGCAAGTGAGAGAGTCTATTTCAGAGCACTAGTGTTCCTCATTTGCACTTAGGCTTGAGGGGTGGCGTGACACATACTGTATAAAACCATCGTGTTTGTTTTTTTTGTTTGTTCAGGAGGGAATACTGTAAAAAAATCTAAACTCCAAGAGTTTATAATTTCGGTTGAGAATAACCAGAAAATCTTATGCATATCAGTGTTTGCTATATACTGTACTTTATATCATTTCATATCTCACCAGGTCCAGGTCATTTACAAAAGTGTTCATCTTTATCTCTTTCAGTCTTGCTCTTTTCTACTTTCTGTCCCTGCAGGTTGATCGCATTGGTGTCGTGTCATCCCATGTGCATTTTAAATAGCCCCTAACTATTTCTGACATGTATCAGCGTAGCCAGGGAAACAAACCGGCTCGGCAGATGTGTGATATGCGTGTCTGTAATAGGGTTAAAGGTTACGTGGTTGTCTTGGGAACACATGCTGCACACAAACACTGCTCTTTCTTCCCTGATATGGAGATATCAAAGCTTTGGCACACATATCTATACACACGTCATGCTGTTTCAGAGAAGCCAAAGCACAATCTAATTCATAAGGTCTAAAGTTCCTTCGTTGGAGTGTCTTTACTGAGAAAGTTGAATAATTCAGGTGTTATTCTTGGCTTGTTTACTTAAATTATGGTGAAGCTATTGCTCAGAAAAAAAAGAGATTCTTTTACCATTTAATCATTTATTCACCCTTATGGTGTTCCAAAAATATATGATGAAGAGTGGCTTTGTCCATTTAAAGAAAGCCAAAGGAATCCAAAAGCATATTCAAACACACTGACTTTCATTTTATGGACAAAACTATTTTGTATTCCACAAAACCAAGTCAGTCTATACAGTTTGCAGTGAAAAAACAATGACACAGTTCTCACTTTTTGGGTGAACTATGATGAAAATTTACATCATTGGACATGTGGATGTTTTAAATGAGGTTAGAGCTTAAAAACAGCACATAAATATAGATATTCATGTTTGTTTATAGTTTCATTAATTTCTTATTCATTAAAAGTTTAAGGTCTGTATGTTTGTTGGATGCAATAAAAAGTAAAACTGTACTTTTGTGAAATATTAGGCTAATATAATTTAAAATAGTGGTTTATTTTCTTTTGATGCTTGGTTATAACTTGAGCACAGCACACAAATATAGACAAACATATTTATTTATTTTCTCATAAATGACAATATATATATATATATATATATAATTTCAGAATTCTTTGATGAATAAAAAGTCCTGACGAATAATGTTTATAGGAACATTACCTATTAATTTATTTAAAAAATGAACATTTTGCTCACTCACTGAAAAAAACAGCATATGCTGGTTTCCACTCAGTGGTAAGGGTCAGTACAGTACGGTATGATTCTGGATGGAACAGCTTGATCCAGCTTGCATTTCCACTGCCATCATTCCTATTACTTGATAGGTTTTGTGTATGCCAGAAAGTAGCGATCGATGATGATGTGTAATAATAAGCACTACACTGTTTTTTGTCAATTTTAATGACCAGTTATTCCCATTTTAAAAGTATCGAGTAAGAGGCTCGTCAGCACCTGTAGCTTTTTGGGCAGAGCGCCGATACATAGCGCCGTTGCACTTCAGGTGCCGCGAATCTGCATCCCGGGTCGCAGACCTTCCCCGATCCCATTCCCCCTCTCTCTCTTCCAATTCACTTCCTGTCAAGATAGATCTGTCCTGCAATAATTAAACGCAAAAAAAAAACTAAATGTATATATAAGCTCAAGAGGCTTAAGAGGAAGTAAAGATAAAAAAGTAAAAAAGTCAGTCAAGTTCAAAATAAATTTACAAAGTTAAACATAACTTTGTGCTTAGCCAAAACTTTATGACCTGGAACAAATAATAGATTTATAAGGCCATGAATGCCTGTTAAATATAATCAAAACGAATAGTATCTCATGTGTAATCAACTGCAAATGTCAGAAGGACTAGCTGCTTTAAGTGGAAGCATAAGCACTGAGTGCCCCGGTGATCAACATGGCACAGCAAATGTTCGAATAGGAGCTATAAATAAACCGCAGATTTGAGTTTTAAACTACATTCTTGCATGAAAAACTAAATTTCATGACAATAATAGTATTAATCATAACAATTATAAAATTAGCTGTGTTTTCAAGGTTCAAGGTTCAACTTTATTGTCATCTCTGCTATACACGGTACAGGTACATAGAGAGACGAGACGACGT
>JAUMHI010000063.1:7491227-7504668 GCA_032359435.1 Enteromius unitaeniatus | reverse complement strand
AGGTACATAGAGAGACGAGACGACGTGGCTCCAGGTTTTCTTTCAGTGCAAACAAATAAGTAAACAATAAACAATAATAATAATAAATAAAGTGACAATGACACCATTTTGTGCAATGGTGTTTCACAAGTCCACAAGAACAGGCAAGAAAATATTGAGAAATACACTGTTATATTTTTATGCTGGCCCAACGCAGTGGACAGCAGAGTAGAATGACAGAAGTATGTTGTATCATGCAAAAGTGACGATTCTTGTTAACCAATCAAGCTTCTGCAATGAGTTTAGCTCCACCCTTTTGATACCCTTTGCTGTGCTTGGTACCCCTACGGAAAGCTACCAGAAAAGTGGTATGGTACGGTTAGCTATACATTCACAACTTGGACAATGGAAACACATTATTGCGTACCATACTGCTCAGCAGAAAGGAGTCATTAGTGTCTGGTTTTTACAGAAATAAAGACCTGTCGGTTGCATCATCAAATCTGTTTATCAACCTTTGAAAGTACATTAGCGCAGAAACCTGGAAGGGCCAGGATGCGACAAGCCTTGTCCTGTGCACACATAACACAGCTGTCAATGCCAAAGCGGCCTTGACAGCTACCACAGCTTCTCCCACTGTCACATCACATATACTGTCTAGCACGGAGCATTTTGACAGCTCTCATCAACATAAAAACTGAGAAAGGCTCCTTCGTTCACAAAAGTAAAAAAATCCAGAAAAACAGAAGTTGGGACAGATTATAAATGGTGTATGAGCCAATGTTGAGTCAGTATGTGTAATGCGATGAACCTCAGAGGAGGGAGGTGCAGAGTGTGAAGCAACACCTCAAACTCAACAAAAATGTTTCTTCCTCACACTCTGGCAGGTCACAGAGCTCACATGTCTTTGCTCCTCCTGCACCTCCAGAAAAATTTTTTTGGTGTGGACGGTAGTGCTGTGGTCTGCAAATGTAATACAAAACGTAGTGGGAGCAAGATGAATGGCTGTTACCCAACAGAGCAAATCAGAAAATGGTCCTCTTTCTCCACCCTCACACATTAAATCATTTTCGAAGGGAGGAGGTGGTGTTTTATAGATAATGGTGTTATATTGAGCTGTAATGTGAGCTGTGCTGAGATGTTTGGATGCAGTGTGTCTTATGAAGAGCTATCAGAAGTAGAACACTAAATCCTAATCCTAAACTAAAGGTATATCAAGATAACATACTGGGTCAAAGTACTCCACGTGGTTAGAAATCTTATAATGGGTTATGGTCAGCTCTTCCATTGGGACAATAATCCAAAACAAACATTAAACTCAACACAAAACTGCCATTCCCTCTCTCTCTCTGTGGGACGTAGCAATAATTGGGTGCCAATAATTGTGGCCAATATGAGCAAGAGAAAGCATTTTTTTTCCCACTTTGTTTTACTTGAACAATATAGATAGAATTGAGTGATTTTTTTTAAATAAAAAATCAAAAGGATACACAATGCAGGATTATTTTCACAGCCACATTTGCCAAGATTTGCCAAGGGTGCCAATATTAATGGCACTGTATTTCTATTTTTTATTTACCAACACATGCAAACCATTAAATTAAGACCAACAACTAAAAACAACGGAGGACCAGCACATTGCAAAATGATGCTAAAAGAGATGCCAAGTGGACCTGACTAAGCTTCAGTTTGTGAAGACTTTGGAGTGAGAATGTGTTGTATATGCAGAGCAGTTTCGTTCAAACAGCAAGACTTTGCTAAGTCTTGAAAATTTGCAGGTGTGAGTTTGATTAATGCAGTTGTCATTTAATAAATGAATGACACCACATTAATGACTCAAACACCTAAGTTTATATACTGTTAGATACGATTTATATATATACTGTATATAGTGCCAATTATTACACACATTACACATTACACAAACACATTACAAACATGGAACCTTACATGTCTCGATCCCTAAAGGCCACTTACAGTGTTAACTTAAACCTTATTCAACCAGTAAATATAGCCTCAAAGACAGACAAAGAGAGCTATTAATTTAAATGATGAGGTAACAATATGAGCTAAACACATCCAGTTGGTGGCCAGCCCATTAGATCAATGTGAGGACACCACATCCAGTTTCAATTATAAGCCTATTAAATAACTGTTAGACAACAGGAATATGGTGAAGAATTAGATCGTAAACAGGTGTATATAAATACTTTGGGTCTGTTGCATCTAAATATACTGTCTGTAATTAGCCTAAATGGCCTTTGCGCTTACTGTAAATACACAACCCATTTTATAGTTTACAGACGCTGTAATTTTACTGTATATTTGAAACATGAACATGTCTAAATGTGAATGTGTTGATATAACTTACTCCAGGAGTTTCTTTACATGTTCTTGTTCATGCATGCTGTTCTGGAGATCTATTTTCAGAGTCTTCAACTCCTCCCTCAGGCCTGTAAAAACATCAAGAACACGAAAAAAAAAACGGTCAAGTACCATGTTAAAAGTCAAAAACAGGACACCGCATACTCTTAACAGGCAACAGTATTGGTCAGGTGACTAAAATATGCTTCAGGAAACAAATGCTGAAAGATATGCCACAATACATCCAACTTGGTTCAACATCTACTTTTGGCAAAAGTTAAAAACAGATTTTTGTTTTGCTGTCTTTTGTCACTTGCTATAAATGTTCATATGGGTTTCTTCCCTCATTCATCCGTTTCCTCCAATGCCGATAAATGTAATTCTCTCTTGCTGCTTTGTATCTCTTTGAAGCACTGAAGCATAATCTGGTGCCTATCGGTTGCCAGCAGCAATAATTGAGGGTGAACTCTACACCCAAACACAGGCCAGTGAAAGCATTCTCATTCATCATCTGAGCTCGGTGACATCCGATGCAGCATTCACTCGGCCCTGCTCTCATTATCATGAAGAGGGCAGAGAGACAGAGGAAAAACGGCCAAGTATTTTGAAACAGGAGACATTTTAAAAGACAAGAGGGAGGAGAGGATGACAGGAAACTGTAGGAGTCAGACCAGCCACGGATTTAGAGTTCTGCTACTGCAGTCACCCGACATGCAGGACATCTAACCCACACATTATGGGCATGCAAGCCTATCTTCATCTGGTTTTGTGAGATGACAGCACTGAGCATCTTCGGTGACCTTAAAGCATGTTTATGCACTTAAAATCTATGTCATTTAATTATACAATAACCCTAAGAGGCATCTACAGCGAAACGTTAGAGCGTAATGCCACGTTTAATCATATTTGCAGTTATTTTCAACTAGCTGGTGTCAAGGTGATTTTTAGTGGCTGTATGAAGTCTTTTCCTCTCAAACCCAAACAGGACACTGTGAACTTGTTCCACTAAGATTTAACAACCAGAATGTGGACAAATACCTTCCATACGGTCATGGAAAACTGAAAAGAATGTGTGGGACAAATGTATTTTTCAGGCTTTGAAATGTTATGGGAGTAAACACATCTGAAATATCATGGAAATATACTTTTTATTCCATACTTAATATTTCATCAGCAGTATATTGCTTTTATAGGGCTTACGTATGTGGAGTGAATCCTGCATGCTAGCTATATTAATGTCTATGTATGTGTGCGTTTTTTATACAAATGAGTGTAAATAAATCGGTCAAAATTGGTTCACAAAATGGCCTCAATGATTATAGAATCAACCGGAATTAAAATAAATGCAACAATTAACAATAGGGTCTTATTTGTTACTATTAGCGAATGCAATAACTAACATGAACTAACAATGAACAATAAACTTTACCTTAACTGTTCCCATTTTCAAGAAACACCTAAAAGCGCATATCTTCCATCTACACTTGACCCTCCATCACTAGAACTCTCTATTCTGTTTATACATACTTGTTTTCTTTTTAATTGTTATAAGAAATAAAAATTACTTGACCATAACTTTTTGAATTTATTATTTTTCTAAGATGAATGAATGCTATATATATATTGTTCATGTTAACTTAATTAGTTAATTATTTCTAACAAATGAAACTTCATTGTAAACTTTTAAAATCCTTTTCCATGACTGGATGCTCTTAAAGTCATGAAAATTCACTTAAAAAGGTGAGAATATATGCTATTTATATTTATTATATTATGATATATGATGATGTTTGCCTGAAGCTCTTGCTTCAAGTAATTTCATGAAATGCTGCATTTTAATCTTAATTTAACCTTTGATTTAATCTCACTTAAAACAGAAATACTATTTGAAATAAATTATACTCAAGAAATTTATCAATTTATCATGTTGAAATGTCTTGCCAAAATCTAAAAAATGTACTTCAAATATTTTTTCAAGTCAAAAATATTGTGCAATATGAATCAAAAAAAACTGACTGGGTATATCAACAAACAAGTTTTGTTTTTTTTTCCCCCTAAAGATTTTCCTATTGACTACGGTATTCAAACTATATCTAGAGTTACGGTTAAGACTGTTATTAAGACTGGTTATTTATAATGCATGGTTAAGCAGCTCTTTCCAGGTGCCTTTAACTATCTATATATGAATAAATGACATAAATGACAAGAGATAAGATCAACCAATTTGCATGAAGAATTACTGACTTTACAATGGTATCACATTGTACATTTTACAATTGGTAACAAGCAAGAACACACTCTCACACATCTAGCAGCAGTCGGAAGACACGCAGTGTTTCAATAGACCGAGTCTATGAAAGGCTGCCCTTCACTGCCCTCGACCAGAGCAAGTCGTTCTGACCTCTCTCTCCTTCTCTCCTAATGATTAGCATCATAAACCACAGGACAAAAATACCCAAGAGAGGCCTCGAGACTTCAGAGATCCAGAGAGACATTATTTGTAAGCCGCTGGTCTAATTTTGAAGCACATCTCCTGAGGAAAAACACCACAGAAAGCACAACAATGTCTTTACCGAATGAAGAGACAATAATTAGGAGGTTGCATCATCTCTGTGAAAACAGCAGCTGCAGAAAGAGAGATAGAGGGTGTAAAACCACAGTAAATTACGGGAAACAAATGTGTTTGTTTCTAAAGGAACTGGGGGCCAAGCCATAAACACCTGAAACCACAGTCCAGAGGAAGCGGTCATTCAGTTCTCAAACTGTTTGTGCTGGCAGGCAGGTCGGCTAACTCACAACAGGATGTATTCCAGAACTACATAAAGGCTGGCGGAATCGTTTCACTACGCGGTCGGTCCAGAGGGCTTTTAGTCAAAGGAAAAATGGGTTGTTTTCTTCTGTCTGTTTGTTGGTGAGTTGGCTGTCTGGCTGGCTTTGAGAGGCTGAGACCGGTTAAGGTGACGTCGTGCTTTTTCTAGTGCTCTCTACTGAGCTGCCCGTGTCAGTCTGACATTTTCTCAATAGGGGTAAAAGAGTGCCTAGGAGGAGAGCGTCGTCTCTTCGGCAGCGTACTGATAATTGCTTTCAGGTCACCGTAACATGACCAGCAGAAATGGAGAGTAAGGTATAAATGTATTCGTTCTTTGTTTGGCTCCCTTTTTTGCTTGCTTTTGCCTCACAGTCTCACACTCTTCATTTATATATCAATTTTGTCTGAAGGTTTCTCAAAATTCTTTATAGAAAATAGATACAAATGATACAAGTTTTGAGACTAGAGGCTGAAAATAAATGGTTTGAGATCAGTCAGATTAATTAGGTAAAAAAAAAAGGTAAAGACATTTACAATATCATACAAGAATTCTGTTTTGATCTTTCTATTCATTTAAAAATCTTTAAAAAAATTAAGCAGCAGAACAGATAATAACACTTTATTCACACTTTATTGGTTTAGGTATTAGGTAGGATTAGTTCTGTAGAATACGGCCATGCAGAATATGTGCTTTATGAGTACTTATAAACAGCCAGTATGTTAATAATATGCACGCTAATAAGCAACTATTTAATAGTGAGAATTGGTCCCTATGCTAAAGTGTTTCTCAGTCACAGAATCAGTTGATTAGAATAAGTTCTGAAAAGAGCATGTGATACCAGAGTAAAATGGCCACTAAAAATTCAGATGGATAGATATTAATAGCGCTGAGGGGCTATAGGCAAAGGTAACATTTCACAACTGTTAACTGCACCACTGAGACTTTCAGAGGCTTTATAAAGAAATAGGCTAAGGGGGGTTGAGACTACTACCCCTAAACACCTGCCGAACACAAACATCAAAATACACCCACTCATCACCACACAAACACACACAGACAAGAACTGAAAAAAGCAAGTGAAAGACATCACCGGCATGTCTGAATACAGACAAGTTGTGTCTAAAACCCCATACCAAGCATAAACACACCTGATGTACATGAATGTCCATGGATGACACATATGGAGGACAAATGTGGACAATGAATTTGAAACCGGCTGAGCACCTGGATAGGAACCTCCTGAGCATTTATTACTATAGCCTACTATTCCAATTTTGCTTATGGATAAAAAAAAAAAAGGCAACTGTGCGTATACACACCCTGTATGAGAAGCCGGGCTTCTTGGTTTTTGTTCTGAAGTAGTTTCTGAGTCTGGACCTGGTTCTCCAACTGCCGAATCTGCTCTTTTGCTGCATCAAGACATGACTTCAAGTTTGGCACCTCCACCTGCAGCCTCTTCAGCTCCTCCTGCAACCCAGCCACTTGCTGCTTCAGACGAGCACACTCTAAAAATGAATACATTTGTGAAAGTGGTCAGAGAGAGAGGAATCTGCATTTTTGCTGGCTTTGTGTGTGTGTGTTAATAATTATTTTGTAGTGTTGTACACTGATATCAACCACATTATCCCTGTTTACATGTGCAGTATTTCAGAGAATAACTCAAAATGCAAAACTGATTCTTGAGAAAAGTTAATAATGATAAAAAACAAGAATCCCAAGCGCAAAACTAATTTGACCTGGATGAAAGACAGAGTTCACTGAGGTGCCAGTCAGCATGGTTTCCACCCTCTAAAGCAGACTGTATAATGACAGTAAACAGGCCCTTTGCATGGATGCTGGTAGGCTAGTTTTAGACTATTTCAGACATAAACACAGAGGGCTCAAATGTATAGATACCACAGTTTAAAACATGACTATTATTAGTAGTATTTTAATTACAAAGTGTTGATACATAGGCCACAAAAATAAGTTATATATATATTTTTTGTTTCAACAAGGATGCGTTTAATTTAGTGGAAATATTTGCTGTTCTTTTGAGAATTTTATTCATCAAAGAAATATTAATGAGCACAATTGTTTGCAACAGTAATGTAAAAAATAATATTAAAAATAATAATAATGGAATTGACATCAAACATGTATTAAAACACATTTTTGGAAACACTTTAGAATAGGGAACACTTTTACTATTTTGTTTTACTATTAACTATGTTATAATTTATTGCTTATTAACAGTTAGTGTGTTTTTTGGTATAGGGATGTAGAAAAAGGTCATGTATAATAAGGCAATAATATGTGTTTAATTACTAATAATAATAAATGACTAATATTCTAGAAATATGCATGCTAATTAGCAACTAATTAAGATACCCAACTATAAAGTGTTACAAAACTTTTCAAAAGTAAATCCAAAAAAATAAAAAATGTTGTACTGTTTATTTGTTTATAGAGTTTGTTCTACTGAATAAATTGGGATACATATTTTGTGATGCCTTCGGAGCATAAAGCTTGATAATCACTGAACTTTCCAACTGGAAAGATGAATGCGATCAATATATTAAGGATGGAGTGCCCTAATACATTTTGGGGCCACTGTATCACAGATAAAAGTGTAATTTGATCTGTTTTACCTCATATATATACACCATCATCATATTGCTTCAAGTACTTTTTTATGAAGAAATTATGTATCCTTTCAAATCCATCCACATAAAGTGACTCAAGGCTGAAACACATAAAAAGGTAAATTGCATAACTCTACTTCACTTAAAATCTTAAAATCTCACAAAAGTCTCACACGGGTGCTTGTGCATGGCATAACAAAGATAACAACAAAGCAAATTCACTGATGGGTGAGAAAATACCAGAGAACTTTTAAAAACAGCAGCGGGTGCAGTAATTCACGTCAACAATGCAGACCAATGAAGTGCTTGCACATAAACAGAGCAGAGCTCAGAGAGAGAAACAGAGAGAGGCCGAGCCCTTGCTTGCTGACTGATATACTTCGGGTCATGGGGCGGTTACCATCAGTTCTGTTGCATTTGGTCCCAAACCTGCTGTCTCATGCACATGAACACAAATTCAAACCCTACCTGTCTCTCTCAGCTGACTAAGCACCTGAACAGCAGCTGCTAGTGCTGACCCAGCGTGGGTTAGGGTTCACTGAATGCTTTGGATAAAGCTTGTTAGCATATTCCTGCATAATATGTGTGTGTGTGTGTGTGTGTCTGTGTGTGTCTGTGTGTGTAAGGGGTGCAATAAAGCCCTGCCCTGAGTAAATGTCTGAACTTTCTTTTGGTTTTCCCAGGCCGTATGACCAGCAGGGACACGTCCGTATCAAAGACTATGGAATACTGCTTATACAATTTTGAAAATGAAACTATTATTTACCTTGGTAAATTTAAGTAAGAGTAACTGAGGTTGCTATCTGGCACCAAACTGTAACCAAATTTGTAAGACTAGAAGGGAGATCAAATTAAGATTTGGTCATTGATCGAGCAGCAATCTGAAGACTCAATGTCAGTGTTAAAATATAAATGGTAGTGTGTGCACAAGTTAAGTCTTGTTTAAGTCTGACACATTTGTTCTGGCACACACTACAGCACCTCAAAAGTGCATTTATACTCGACTGCACCATTCTATTCAAACATCAGACAGCAGTGTGGAGCAGTATCAGCCCCGCTTGCAAGAAACCTCAGTGACAACAAGTCATGCGAGGATGACGCATGAGGATGATTAATTTTTAACTCTTGGAGAAAAATCAAGATATTGTTTTCCATAAAATTTTGTTTGTGGCAGCAGAATGTTTTGCAGGTCAGGTGGGGTAGATAACAAACTTTCCAACAGGCCAATCATCCCAATATTATTTCCATTATTATTTCATACTTAGTATACTACAAATACATTTTCATATTTATGTACTTAATAAAATGCCATGCAACTGTACTTTTAGCATACTAAACTGGTATATTTAAAGTCTGCTAATTTGGAACTAATTTTGTACTAATTTTGTAGTGCTGAAGTCCAATTGACGAGTTCACGCTTCCTCATTGATGAATAAAGCAAATTTGGCGTGCTGTCCAAGGAGCGAGCCGGGAGAATCGGCAGACTTTAGTGTCAGAATCAGCAGGGTTTAGTGGTTCGGTGTTCGGCTCGATCTCCGCCTGCCTCCCCAGAGGAAGACGTGGAGCTAGGAGGAGATGGGGAGGAGGAGGTGCACGAAAGCGAGATGCGGAAGAAAGGGAAACTGGTTTATTTATAGTGGGAAGGAAGAATATGATTGGCCATTGATTAGGTGATGCGGTGCCAGCCTTGATTAATTTCGTCCTGCGATCCTCCTGAAACTATGTTATTATCAAAACATTCACTTAAAGACATACTTAGTATATTTGACTGTGCTAAAGTGGATCCATTGCAAGTATACTTTAGGTACACTTGAAATATTTAGCATTACAGAATCCTATTAAGTGACATAAACACACATTTTAGGCTTATTAATAAGAAAAATGCACTGTGCACAAGTAATACTTTTATTAAAATATTTTTATCAGTAGGTCTCATTATGTGTCAGTAAATATGCTAATAGATTTGAACTATTCTTAGAATGGAGAAATAAATATATTTTAAATATATTACTTTTTTTACTAGGGACTGTACCATAAAACATCCCTCCACCACTGCACAGGTCTAACCAAATTAACTTTTGCATACTCGATTCTACCTTTTATGTTCTTCTTGGTCAAGAGTACTGTTCAGCAACGTGTCGTGCCATAAAGAATATTAGTGATTCCTGACCAGTTAATGATGCTAAAACAATAATAACAATGTAAAGTGACAGATCCATATATAACTTTATAGTGTAGCTTCAACTCTGAATATTATATTTTGTATAATGTCCCTACCAACTGAGATCAAATCTACTCCTAGTATGAGCTAATGATTAGCATGACGCTTGCAGCTGTGGAAAACAACAAATCTATTCATCTTTTTTTAAACTGTCTCCTTCTGTTTCTCTCACTTTTTATACCCTTCTGCTCTCATCTCATCTCCCCCTCATGTCTCATAACCGTGGAAAGTAGACAGACAGGTAGCAGCGCATAATTGTTGCACCCACACCCATATCGTTTTGGCCCTTACCCACACACACACATACATTTCTGCACATAAACAAGCAGTACCTACATGCACATACAGCCTCAAGAGCACTTTCTGTCAAACTGACTTGAGTGGAAAGCATATATACAAAAATATGCATGCGTTACACGTGTATGCTGAAAGACAGGTAGGGGGAGGCAGGAAAAGCAAAGACTAAACAGTCCTTAGGCTACTGTAAACAAAATACCTGTCCGTTGGTTCAAAGGATTCTAGCCTTTTGTACTCATTCACCTTTCAATGACACACACACGCACACACTTGCTGGAATTTGGCAGCTTTGTGGAACGTGCAACAGGCAGAAGGAAGGCGGTTCCAAACGTTTGTGGCTAGGAGGCACACACCCCAGGGGTGAGCGAGAGGTTAACTCACCCTACGGCACCCAAATCATCTGCAAAACTATGTTGAGTGACACACAAGAAGCATGCATGTGTTAGTATCAGTGCATGAGGGGATTTGCATGTCGATGTATAAACCGAACAAACGCCTTTAAACATGCAAAACCTCTCCAAAACATATGCACATGCAAGTCACAACAGAAACAACAACTGAAAAATACTGATACTTGCCCACACTGTAACACTCTATTTTCTGTGTTTTTGTGAAATTTAACAGGCAAAGAGGTCTAGTGATGCATGAAGCACAGTTCATACAGAGCGTTGGTTTCATTAATAAAATGACTTTGCATGACCAAGTTTGGAATTTTTTCACTCTCACGCAAAACCAAGGATTGTATGGATTTGTGTAACAATGACTGGATTCTGTTTGCAAAATTTCACAAAGCAATGGTAGTTCTGACTTTACATACTGTAGACCTGCAACTCAGGTCTGACAGTGGTTGTTTTATCTAATCACATCAACCACAATAATTTTTTTAATCACATTTTGTCACTTAAATAAAAGAAATTTTAGCGTGCAGTAAATGTGTATTGCAGTGGGTGAGATAGCGCCTTCAAGTATTTTTCATAACAGCATCTTATGTTTTATCTCATGTTTACACTGCAGGTCTTGATACCCAGTTCTGATTTGTGGCCTATATTCGATTTTTTTGGGTTGTCGGTTTACACTTTCTCCAATTGTGACCCATATCTGCTTCGTGTGTTTACAATTGCCATACCATCATTTACAACCGTCATTTACCACCTCCACACGTGCTTCTTCTTGAAAATACGTGACTACACAGTTCAATATACTGAAGCGAGTGATTTCCTCTTCTCTTTTATTGTTAGATTAACATATCACATCAGATATGTTTCCTCATCAGCTCCCGAACTGTTCACTTCAGACAGAACAGATATGTTTTTTAAATACTGCAGTTCTGTGTATATGTGTATTTACTGGAACTGAGAAGCAAGCAGAGGAAAGGTAGGTCTAATCCTCTCAGAAAATGTACAAATAAAAAAACATTAAGATGCTTAATTACTATATTGAATTGGGATCGCCAGACTAAATTGGACTAAAATCAAATATTTCCACCTTTTTTGCCTGTAGCTTAAAATTGCCCTTCTGCATTTACACTCATTTTACCGGCACAAGTCACATAAGACCTCATTAAACCATGGAGAAGGACCAAATTGTTACAGTTTTAATGACGTACAGAACAAAAGCCTCAGAAAATCAGATCTGCCTAGTCGTTAAAACAAAGCAAAGATTGCACAAAACTATATTGCTTAAATTATAATCAACAAAGCCATCTTACCCTAAAACGGACAGCCGATTTGGAATTTTAAAAAGTAAATAAAATAAAATACTAAATAATTAACAATGAATAAATAATAATACAATTAACAATTCTAAACTACATTTATGCAATACTACGTTTTTTACTTTACTTACTTTTTACAGCTCTGTTTACATTATTGACATATTACATTATGCTCCAAACTGAGTGTTGGCTTGCCATTTTAAAACATTTCATGAAAATGAAATAGAACAGAATAAAACATTTCTTTTATTTCTTCCTTTATTGCACCAGCTCACAGTCTGAAAAAAAGGTATTTGTCTTTTGTGCATCCCATAATACAGAAGAATGTTTATTAAACATTAGTACACAGTCTTAAATGCTAAATTAAGCTTTGTTAAAATTATATTTAAAGAACAAATAATATAGTAAACATGGAAAACTAAAAAATGATTTTATACTTTATATATAAAATCTGATTTATTATTAATTTCCCCATCACATGACTTACCACCTGGGGGCACTCCATGTACCACCTCAGAAATCACAATATCCATTACCCCAACCTTAAGCGCACATTTTGTTATTAGTAGATATGAAGAAACTTTCACTTAAAAATTCACTTACACTAGCATTTAAAAGTCTGGTGTAGGCAAGACATTTTACAGATATGTATATAAAATTTAAAGGTAAAATTTCTTTAGAACAAGGATTCTAAAATTTATAAATATTTAATTCAAGATATACAGTATATAAGGTATATAAATCCGCTCTTCCATCCACTGACACTCTCCTCTCTTTCAGCACTTATAGGAAATGCCTCATATCCTCGATTACCATTATATTGCAATTATCTCAGCACAGCGTGTACAGTGTGCCCTACATCTCATAGTCACCGACACGCACCCACAGAGGCAGAGGGAGAATGTGTTCCCATTTTAATTTCAGACCATGGCAAGATATATAATGATTGTCATCCTTAGTGTGTAGGAGTGAGCTCTGTGCACGAAGCTCAGATTCTGCCTGAGCATGTGTGTAATACACATACAGTGGTACGGAAAGTATTCAGAACCCCTTATATTTTTCACTCTTTCTTATATTGAAGCTATTTGCTAAAATCATTTAAGTTAATTTCGACCAGAACCCTTTCTAGAGCTGGCCGTCTGACCAAACTGAGATAACGGTGAAGAAGAGCCCAGGTGAGAGAGGTAAAGAAGAACCCAAAGACCACTGTGGCTGAGCTCCAGAGATGCAGAGCAATACACTCAGAGCAAGACACATGAAAGCCTGCATGGAGTTTGCTAAAAAGAACACCTGAAGGACTCTAAGATGGTGAGAAATAAGATTCTCTGGTCTGATGAGACCGAGATATAACTTTCTGGCCTTAATTCTAAGCGGTATGTGTGGAGAAAACCAGGCACTGCTCATCACCTGTCCAATACAGTCCCAACAGTGA
>JAUMHI010000063.1:7465474-7491127 GCA_032359435.1 Enteromius unitaeniatus | reverse complement strand
ATGAAGGAGTGGCTTCACAACAACTTACTTATTGTTCTTGAATGGCCCAGCCAAAGCCCTGACTTAAACCCAATTGAGCATCTCTGGAGAGACCTAAAAATGGCTGCTCACCAACATTTACCATCTAACCTGACATAACTGGAGAGGATCTGCAAGGAGGAAAAAATCCAGGTGTGAAAAACTTGATGGCTGTATTAGATCAAAAGGGTGCTTCTACTAATTATTCTACAAATGTGATATTTCAGTTTTTCTTTTTTAATAAATCTGTATTTTTCTATCAATATGGGGTGCTGTGTGTACATTAATGTGGAAAAAAACAATTAAACGATTTTAGCAAATGGCTGCAATATAACAAAGAGTGAAAAATTTAAGGGGTCTGAATACTTTCCTTACCAACTGTGCACACACATGTACTATAAGCTCTAACAGATTTTTTTCTGAAGCAAGACAGAGGACAGAGGCAGTGGTTTTGTGTGCTTGTGTGTGTGCGTGTGTGTAATTACCTGCATCAGCACTGATGCAACTCTGATGTATTAGTGCTTTGCTGTTCTCCCAGGTCTCCAGGAAGTGAGTTAACTGCTTCTTAACAGTTGTCATCTCCCCTCGAGACGAAGGCAGAAGGGTCAACGCCTCTCTGAGAAGCCACTGCTGCTGCAGAAACTTTGATCTGATGCACACATAGACACAAAACAGAATTATTTAAGGATCCTGATTTAGAATACTACACTGCTTTATTGCAAGGAGACACTACTTTCTCACGAAAGTAGAAAAAAAAAAAAAGAGATGAGACAAGATGAGAAGAAAAAAGAAAAGACCACTACATGAAATGTTTAAGTTGATTTAAGAAAAGAAGAAGAGACTAGATGAAAGGAAAAGAAAACCGAGATAAGAAGAGAAGACACTATAAATCAAATGTTCAAGTTGAGTTGAAAAATGAGAAAGAAGAGAGACATGAAAGATTAGAGAAGAAAAAGATGAAACACTTCAGCTCTTTTTGAACAGAAGAGACTAGTTGAGATTTCAGGAATAAAAGATGAGAGACTTGTTTAAGTTGATATTAAAGAGAAGAGATGAGAAGGAGACGTGCAATCTTTGAGAAATGTTTATTTTAAATAGAAGTAATAAGACAACAAGAGAAGTTAAGAGATTACATAGCATGATGACACTGTCATTTTGATGAGAAAGACGATATGAGGCAAGAAAAAGAAAAGATGAGAAGACATTCCATTATTAAGTAATGTTTAAAGAGAGAAAAAAAGAGGAAAAAAGACTGAAGAGAAGTGAGGAGACAAGAATAGACTAGATGAGATGAGACGAGGTGTTTGAGTTTGTATTGAAATTCATTCAATATTCGGTCCCAATGTTTTCCAGGAGAAACAAGTCAGTTGTGATTTGTATTTAATACAGAAATGAATCAGAACTATCAACATAAATAAAAAAAAGGGTAACATCGCTGTTTAAACATCACTAAATCACTGCCTTTTTGGATATCTTGGTTTTAATTCATTCACATTGAATGTCAAGTCCCTGAACACAAATCTCTAAATATTCAAGAACACAGACATAAGCCTAGATAAATAAATTTTACACTTTATGTGTGGGTGGGATATTTGTACTCCTATTCATTTTAAGCTGTGTCTCATTTGTTACGAGCTCACATTCTCATATAATCCTTGAAAAGGTTTAAGGTAAACACATTTGGTAAGCAGCTGTTTATACAGTATACGCCAGTGTTGTGAAGGACGGGATTAGATGAACATGCTCCTGCTAGACCTTCGTTTGGACCTCCATCAATCTTCTATGGGACAGTCAGTGTCTCTTGTAGTTTTTGCACTGTCAGTGTTTAGCTGAGTGTTTTATTGAGGTTTGTACTTTTGAAGTTCTGTGTCATTTTAGCTGTACTGCTGACCTACATCACGCCCCTTTCATTCCCACCAGCATTACATCATCATCATGAGACAGAGGCAGATAAGAGTTGCCAGAAGCTTCTATGTGGATAAACAGGACGCCAAATCCACACACACACACACACACACACACACACACATGCATGAAATCTTTTCAGCGACCACACACCAACCATATGCGTATCCATTCCCCATCACAGCCTGTCACCACGTAAACAAACATACACAAGCACACACTTATCCACTTGTATAGAAGTCATGGTAACGGGTAAACATGGCAGTGTTAGGGTGAGACGTGGAGACAGACAGACAGTAAAAGAGGTAGAGAAAGAGAGGGAGAGTGACAGTGGAAGAGAACCATGGGAATTAATTTTTCATAACAAGAAAACAACACTGGGCGCAAACAAATGCTTATTATCAAAAGAGAAGAGACTAAAAGATGAAAAGAGAATTACTGTAAAAAGGCTAAATGAGAAAGCCAAGACAGGAAGGAATGGAAGATGTAAGGAAAAGAATGAAAAGAGGCTGAGAACAGAAAAGCTGAGACGAGATGAGAAAAGACCAGAAAATGAAAGATTAGACAGCAAGATGAAAAAAGAAGATAAGACATGATTCAAGGAAATTGGAGATGAAGACATGAGGTGAAATGAGGCGAGTTGAGACTAAACATGGTTACAACAGAAGAGGTGATGAAACGAGAGGAAAGGAGAGGAAAAGACTGAGAAGAAGCTGAGAAGACAAGAGATGGATGGGCTGAGATGAGAAGAGATGAAAAGCAAAGGAAGGGAAAGAGAGGAGAGGAAACGAGGCTAGACAAGATTAAATAAGAGAAGAAAAAGATGCAATGAAACTGGATGCATAGTGTATAAGAGTAGATGAAATTAAAATGAGATGAGACTAGAGGACAGACAGGAGAAAGGATTAGATTAGATGAGGAGAGATGAGGAAATGGGAGGTGAAGACATGAGGTGAAATGAGATGAGAGGAGAAGAAACCAGTGGAAAAGAAGATACAATGATAGCAAAAGAGATGAGGCGAGACGAGAAACCTCACCAATAAACCGGACAGACCAGCACTACCAACAGCTGTGAAGCACATCTGGCAGTGCCACGACTGACCCCATTCATACTGACCCCTTGTGCTTTTTTTGGGGTCTTTTTTTCCCTACTCCTGTCCTCCTTTTCTTTCTCATTTGGCCCTCAGTGTTTGAAGCGCTTCTGGAGTGTGTCTGGACTGCACATGGTCTGTTTTTGATGTGTGCGTCTGGCCAGCTGCTTTCCCCCGGCTTCTCAGCATTCTTAGCCTGTCCGGTTTCAAATCTATGATTTCATCATAACTCTTCTAAATCACCACCCATACCATCATCATCATTAACATTATCAGCATTCTGTGGCTCTTCACATCGCCTAGGGGTGTTCATGGATCAGACAGTTTATGCTCATTCGCTGTCCTTCCCCGTCTCTTTCTGTGAACCGCTGGGGCGTAGTCTATAATCAGGCTATAAACCTTTTGACCGAACAGACTGCTAGACCTCACGCTACAGTGAGCTCGCACTATACACGCACATGCCCCATATGTGAAGCACGCACACTCCAAAAAATAAATATGCACACACACACACATACACACACAAGACATGAAAAGGGGACTTTAAAGAGACGCTAACATCACGGCTTGCAGGGGTTAAGGAGGAAAGACATCTAAGAATGGCACTATTTCATTTTTTTCTTTGCTCTGATGACTGAGGCAGTTCAAAGATGTGAAATCTACTTCATATCTTTGTGAAGTAGAGAATAAAGAGAGCGTACTTCAGCGCTCGTTTTACAGACTTTCAGGGAAAGGCTTCTTCACAACTACATTTGCTATTTTCTGATGAAAGTACGAGAAATTATTTTCAATGCAAAAGTCGACTCTCAGTGCAAGGCTGTACGACTGTCACAATATCAGATTCTCAGTATATATATTTTTACTATAAAAAAAATACTCATATTTACTTTGATTTCTCTTATATGGCCAATGAATCACATTCAAACGGTTTGTAAAGAGAGAATTCGTAATCATAACTGGTAAAAAAGACTGTAAAAATTGGTATCTAACGCCTCGTCTTTTTTATGGAACTTACACAATGGCGAGCTAACTGAAGACTGAGAGTCTCTGTGACACAGTTGTGTCTTTAACAGACACTCAATCGGATAGTTACACACTTCCTGTCGCTGTAATCTAGCCTGTCGAACATCTTGTCACAGTTAACATCCTCTATATCTCATTTCATTTAACTTCCTACCATACCTGAGAGGGAAGAAGCAGCCATTGATCTGCCAGTCATGGGTCTCTCATGCAAAGAACTCTGCTCATATTTTTTTGCATAATGATGCATTTAAAAGTAAATGGCCAAATGAATGTTTAATGTTTACATTTTTACTAGATTAAATGTGGTTCTGTAGTTCTGAACCAAATATTTCGCAAATGCACAATGGATTGTGGGTAATATTAGTCATTAGAGTGTGCACGGATTCACACAAAAAAAAAAAAAACTCCTGAAAATACTACACCATCCTGGGACTTTTGGCAGGGTGTGTCTTCACATTCCAATTTTTTTCTGTTTTAGAATGGGTGGCAACAATCGTGAGGGTGCAATTCTGCCATCTACTATTTTAGAGTGTCAGTCAGTTTGTCAGCACGGCATTACTTAAATTAACATGCTATCAATATGTGTGACCCTGAACAACAAAACCAGTCGTGTTAATTTTCTGAAATTGAGATTTATACATGATCTGAAAGCTGAATAAATAAGCTCCCCATTGATGTATGATTTGGATGGATACAACTATATACAGAAAAATCTAAATGCTAGGAAAATCACCTTTAAACTTGTTCAAATGAAGATCTTATCAATGCATATTACTAATCAAACAAGTTTTAATATATTTTCGGTAAGAAATTGACTAAATATCCTCATGGAACATGATCTTACTTATTATCCTAAGGATTTTTGGCAACACAAATCAATAATTTTGACCCAAACAATGTATTTTTGGCTATTGCTACAAACATACCCCAGCACCTTAAGACTGGTTTTGTGGTCCAGGGTCACATTTAAT
Organism: Enteromius unitaeniatus; assembly: GCA_032359435.1. Classification (NCBI taxonomy): domain Eukaryota; kingdom Metazoa; phylum Chordata; class Actinopteri; order Cypriniformes; family Cyprinidae; genus Enteromius; species Enteromius unitaeniatus. The sequence continues at coordinate 7,486,119 of JAUMHI010000063.1, read as the reverse complement.
ATACTAAATAAATATTTTATTGTCAACATCGGTATAGAGACAGAGTGATACGAATCATGATATGAAAACTACACCCACCGGGTGTAGAAACAGCCAACTCCGTTGGAAACTGCCTCCTTGTAACAAAAAACAGAATGTCTAAAAGCTGCTATGTGAGAAGGCATACAATAAACAATTTGAAATACCCAGAATGACATTTTTATAATCTGTTGACCCCAAAAACACGGGTGTTTAGGAACTCAAAAGTAGAGCATAATGTGTCATATTACTGTGAGACCTACATGCATTGGAGGGCAACGTAATCGGCGACAGAAACCATTCATTATTTTTTAACCACGTCAAAGGATTATTTCAACACCCTATGTGAACCTGAGAGGAGGAGATATATTGAGAAACTATGTTTTGTTGCTCTATGTCAGTATCTCTTTTCCTTAACTTCATTTTGTTGGAGAAATGAACCAACAAAAAACGTTGTGAAATACTTTCTTATGTTATGGACATCCTTTCCATTTTATGAGATTGAAGTAATAGCAAACCTCTTCTCACATGACTGAAGTATCATTCATGCCTCTAGTACAAATAATTGCGAATTGCTCTCAGTAAACAGTAAAATAAAATATATTTTAGAAAATTAACAGAAAACAAAACAAGAAAACTGCTTTGCTAAGAAAGGAGCCGTCAAATGTAGTTTAACAAAAATAGGAATCAAAATGAGTATCAGGAGAGTTAAAACCATTACTTGTTAAAAAAAAAAAGACAAATCGTTTGTGAAATTAGGCGCAGAGATAAACCTGTCTTTAAGAAGACAGACTGTACATATCATATGCAGCTTTTTGAGTAATCATTGGCTAATAAATCGTAATTTCACAAATGGGATCACCACAGAATTATCTGAAAGTGGAGTGTTATGTTCCAGTGTTTGACAAGGGTGCAACACATCAGTTACAGCTGCACTCCACAGAGCCAAGAGTGAAAGAGCAAGAGAAATATATTAATCATCATAAAACATTACTATCCTCACCAGCACGGGAACACGGAATAGAACATTTTGTTTTTCAAGGGATACATTTTGATGGGGTGCAAGGTTAGACAGCAGCGAGAGCACTTTGATTATTTCTTGAGAAATGTGAAAGGCATCCTGAGAAAGTCAGATGTAATAAGAACACCCACTACAGACTACACCGCCACACATTCCTATATAATAGGTCATGACATATAAGGGAACCCAGGGAAATAAGCTCCTCGTTCTACAGGTGATATATGATACAATCATTATCTTTGAAACCGAATGAATTGGCCGGTAAGACCTTGTGGTCATTGGAGGTGTCTTTATTTGCTTGTGTGTGAAGCCAGGCCAAGACAGCATATTTTCAGGAGAGAAAGAAAGAAATGACTTAAAAAAAAAAATTATTTCAAATTTTTCAAAGATTTCAAAAACCTGCCTGGGGGTCATCAGCCATAAGCTCAAATAATCAATTAGGAAAAAGTAAATGAAAACAAACATAAGAAAATATTAAAAAATAAATAAAATAATAATTAGAAAGATATTTTCAAGAAGCTGACGCACACTAACCACGTATAAATGCTTGCCACACATTCGTTTACTTAAATACAATCCCCCGGCACACACCTTTCCTGGAAGCACTTCACAGTATGACGCCATCGCGACGCCTTTGTGTGTGCCACTCACACAGACAGCTGGAGAAGATGGAAATGCCTGTCAGAAAGCTTGTGACTGCATTATCACCTGCCAGTCAACCGAGACTTCTCTCTGCTCATGACAGTTTTACTTTACAGCATCTGATTATTAACCGTTTACATCTCAAACCACAGATTTCAGCAGGAGAGCCAAGCCTAACATTGGAAAAATGTATAGAAAATCATTTCTGCTCAAAATGCTTGCTAAAAAAATAAGGCTTTGCCATCACAAAAATAAATAGCATTTGAAAATATAACAGATATATATAGTGTGTCAGTGTATTGCTATTTTGGAGAATATCCCCTGAATGCAAATTGTGTACGCTGTTCTATGTCGCTGCAACGCATGGATACATTTTGTATTTGTATTTACGCTTTGATTTGAATGACAACAAGTGCTCAAAGTAATTTTAGTTGCTTTTAGTTGATCGGATTGAACCACTAATGACAGACTTTTCTGACAACGTCTTTCATACTTTTCTGGGCCTAAACAGTGCTCACAAAAATATTCAGCCTCCTGGTTTTCATCCACAATATGTTGAATTAAGTGATTAGGTGATCTGTAGTTGATTAATGACAAAACTATTCCGGGGGGTGGGGTAACCCTTTAAGGTCATATTATAATAAGATCCTCTTTCTACGCCACAGAGCCAAAAAAATCTGAGCAGCTGTTTTTTTAACAAGCTTCCAGAAAAAGGCTTACCAAAAAAATTAACTGGGTTGTCCTTTTTTTTTTGTAAGTTTTCTGGGATTGGTAGATGACCAGAGGAAACAATTATAGCACTAGTATCATAAACCGTTTTTTACAATACCATTCTGCTTCTAAAAAAACAAAAAACAAAACATCAAGCGATTTAAAAATTCATTTTGTAGTTAATCCCAGTATACAGCTACACAAAAATCCATTCTGCTCAAATCAATGTACGCTTGTTCTCTTTTTAGTTCTCCTTCCCTTTTCACTGTGTCTTTTTTTTTCTTCTCACACTTGTGCCTGCAAACACCCACAAGTGTACTCACACACGCACACAGTTGTTTCCCATCTGCAGAGCTCTTCCTGTCGTGCCGTGGCTGAGGTGGCTACTGCAAGCACTCCACACACGCACTCACGACCCAATGAGATCTGCTGCGCTTGTTCTTTTGTCTCGCTTGTGCCATTGTTCCCTCATTTCCTTACCTGAGGTGCAGGCGGCAAGTGCGCTCATTCTCCAGCTCTGTAATCGCTGTATTTTTCTCCACCCTCACGCTCTCCATCTCACGCGTGACCACGCACAGCTGCAGGTCAAGGGCCTTCGTGCTGGAAAAGAGACACAGAGTGAGATATACACAGAAAGCAGCAATGGCACAATAATTATTACGTTGAGGTTTTTTTCGTTTTTTTATTTATATGGAACAATATTGTTTGCGTGGAAACATTTCGCATGTCGATTTTCCAAATATAAAAAGTCTTTCTTTTTCTCTCAATAAAAGTTCAATGGCAGGAGAGCGGCCCAGCCACAAAGCAGGAGGGTTGCGTTATGTGATGTGTGTGTGTGTGGAGTGTGTGAGACTAAATGAGAGACAGACTTCTGTAGGGCAGATATACGGTCTGCAGAGTATTATGGGCTTTTGTGGATCTCACAAAGACAAGGTCGCTATAGCAACGGGAGAGTAAACACCAAGGCTGACTAAATCCCCGGCACGAAGCGGTTTATCGAACCTGAGGCAATAGCTGATGTATCAGTGTGATATCACTGGGAGCGTAATTATCTGTCATTGTGTTTGCGTGTGCCCATTTTAGAGCCTATTTCAGGCTTGTGTTTGTGTAAGAGAACAAGAGCGTGAGAGAGAGTGTGTGAGTGCTATTGTTTGTGTTTGTGCTGGTAAAAAACATGGGTATGAATACATTTAGAACTTAAGAAGACTCCCAGCTGCAGTCATGAATTTCATTCACACCATTTGTATATGTGAGAAAGTAGCTGAAGGTAGAAAAGCCCGAACAGAGTGTTAGGGGAAGCACTTTGAAATGTATTTCAGTTTATAGCCCTTTATGGCAATGGAAGTTGCTTAGGAAACTAGTTTGAGCGCTATTAATTTCTCTTCTAATTAAATTGATACATACTATGCGTTCTACGGTCTCAAATGGATTTATCGTTTAATATATCCTTCAATGCTGTTCTTCAAAGCACAACACATCCCACCTGCTGAGCGTATTCTACACTCAGGGTTCTATATTTTGCCTGAGAACAAGTTGTTCGTGCATATATGAATAACTGCATAACTGTAAAAAATTTAATTGATTCAGTTTACTATAAAATGTACCAAAGAAAAGGATTCAGCAGGAGTAGCAGACATGGTATACACTACCGTTCAATAATTTGGGGTCAGTAAGATATTTAATGGTTTTTAAAGATGTTTCTTATTATCTATAATATTTTGAAATATTATTTTAATTTAAAATAACTAATAATAGTTTTCTGTGTGAATATATTACAAAATGTAATGTATTCCTGTGACACAAGGCAACAGTACTCCAGTCTTCAGCATCCCTTTCAGAAATCATTCTGATATGCTGATTTTTTATTATCAGTTTTGGAAACAGTTGAGCTGCTTAATACTTTTTTTTAGGATTCTTTGATCATTAAAATATTAAAAAGAGAAGCATTCATTTAAAATGGATAATAATGTTAAAAACTACTGTTACAGTAGTTTACTGTTTCACTGCTGTTCAAAAGTTTGGGATCAGTTCATTTTTTTCTTTCTTCTTTGAAAGAAATAAATACTATTAACCAAGAATCTATTAAATGAACAAAAAACTCATGGCATGGATTAACATTTATTTTTGTTAAAACGTATGCTGTTTTTTACTTTTTATTCATAAAGAAAAAAAAGGAAAAAAAAGAACAACAAATCACAGGTTCCAAAAAATATATTTGGCTGCACAACTGTTTCCAACATTGACAATTCGAGTAATAAATCAGCATATTAGAATGATTTCTGAAAGGATCATGCGACACTGAAGACTGAGTAGTGATGCTTTGTATCACAGGAATACATTACATTTTAAATATTTATATATTCACACAGAAAACAGTTATTTTAAATTGGACGGTTATGAATTTTGAACGGTGCATATAAATATGTATGTGTGCGTGTGTGTGTGAGTGGTTTGGTGTTTACTGTATATTTGTAACATAATTATTTCAGCCTTGGTGAGCACAAGAGACTTCTTTGGAAAAATAATAATTAAAAAAAAAATCTTCCTACCAACATAAAAAATAGAGTATTTTTAGAGTAATGTTGAGTATTTTCTAATACATTACATATGCATATATGGATATACACAGGGAAACATAAATATTCATAAATACATAAATATTCCTTGACCCCATGCTTCGTACCGTGAAAAAAAATGATATGCCGTCATACAGTATGTCAATACCATATCGATATTCCATAAAAGAATGAAAATAGAAAATACACACACACACGTACACACTCTCTCACTCAAAAACAAACAAACAAACCAGGTTAAAATCTCAGCAGATGCTCAGATACAACAAAATCCTTAAAAAACAAATACACAGCACAGCTGTGTTTTCCTAATGAATATACTCCATTGTCTGGATAATGTTAAAAGAGCTCTATTGCCAGATCAGTTAATGGGGTGTATGGGGAATGTAAGTGTACAAGGGGCAAAAACTGCTTCCAGATCAACATTCTTAGTTTGACATTTCTGATATACGGCCCTTTTGAGCTTAAGTGCCTGCTCATACTGTGAAAAAATGACTTCAAAAACCCCACAAAGGAAACGAAAAATGAAGCTCTTCTGACTCTTTATTATCCCTTAACAAATCTCAGAGCCGCAGCTGAACACAGAGATGCAAGAGTGAGAATGTACTGTTCTCACTTCTGTTGTCAGACGATCCAGCCATGCTGAAATATGGCGCAGCCACAGATGGCTTCGGAATGCACTGTACCCAGTACTGTCTGTGAAATTACACACGCTACAATCTTGTAAGGACATGAGAGACCTGTTCCGGAATCGTCATCACTTATTTAAGGGCATTGAGAGAGCAGCACGAAACATTATATTCATCTTCAGATGTCTCTGTTATTCCCATAATACATTCCCACCATCCACACAGGTAAATTCCGAGGCTTATGGGTATTTAGAAGGCTTCAGATGCTCATTAGCACAGAAATGAGCAGCTTACCAAGTATTTCATCAGAACTTAAATCCATACGTTAAGCTTTACTGCAGACTGTCTGATGCATTGTCCTAAAGATGGTTTTGATGCATTGTGGGTAAATGCAGCAGATGTTGGTCCTATTGTCTCAAAGCAAGGCTTAAAGAGACACAGTTGCAGAGCTAGCGATGTCTGGCTCATTACCTCACTTGTTACTCAATCAGAATTAGAACAAAGCCTCAGACTGGGAACAGACATTCAGCTGCCTACGAAGTGTGTGTGTGTGTGTACCAAGAGATACGAGTCGTGATAATGGGCTGCAAATCCCAGACTAAAGACGACTCTGCTGTTCTCTTGTCTACAAGACTGTGTGTGCGTGTAGGAGGCTGAAGAAATCGTGATAACAGCGAGCAACTGGCAGTGGTTGCAACCATGTGCATGATTGAGCCGGGGAACCAACCTGCTCTTTCTATTAACGTGTGAATGAGTGGGAGGCCGATGTGTGTGTGTGCTTCCGTACATTTATCTGTGTGAATGCGTGACTCACTATAATCATTTGATGCTAGTTATAGACATTTATGATACTGGGCTTTGTTCCAATACCTAGTGAGTCACTTGTTGTCTACGGCCTACATAGACTGATTCAGAACCTCAGTAAGTGATTCAATATATGTATATATATATATAGGCAGTGACTTCGAGCTTCTTGCAGAAAGCATTTTTTAATACAGCATGATACTCTAATAAGCACAAAAATGCATAATGCTGGTTAAATGTTTTTACAACTATTAAAAAAGTACTATAAAATGTGGAACCCTTTTTTGTCTGAAATATAATAATATATTATCACAGTTGACAGAAAACACATCTTACTGATAGAAATGTATTACGCTTAAAAGTTTGAAGACAAAAATGTGTGTGTGTGTGTGTGTGTGTGTGTGTGTGTGTGTGTGTGTGTCTACATCATACATCTACAACAGAAAGTTTTGGGATACAATCCTATTGTTATTATAAAGTTGCAAAACCTGCTTATTAATAGATAGTAAATAGTTATCGTTAATTTTAGGTATGGGGTCATCATTTAATGAGATGTTTGTAAAAAAAAACTGTTTCATGATCATGCACAATAATAAATTAGCATGTGCTTCATAAGTACTAGTAAACAGCCACACACATGCTAACAATAAACTAGTTAGTAAAAAATTGGTCCTTAAAATAAAGTGTTACCAGTCTAATGTTATTTGCATTTTACTATTTGCTTGTAGCATTATTTGTTCGCTGCCGTCCCACATCAGTGCAATCTTGTGACTCATATTTAACCAGATATGAAGCATAAGTACTGTACGCCAGATTTATAATTTGAACCAGAGTCAGATAATAACTTGGCAGCGGTAATGTAAGCAAATGCCGTGTGTTTGTCACATAAAGAGGGATTAAATGAAAAGTCATAATTTCATTGCCTAATTAAATTAGGCAAGGACCTAATATAAAATCAATACCAGTATAACGGGTACACATCTGAATAACCTATATGTTGTCGTACTATGATCAATGCTCGTCTATTCTCCCAAATCACCCAGCCTTGTTTTGCCAGCTATTGTGGTCAAAAGAAGAAATATCACACCATTGAACAAAACAAAAAAGATTACAAAGCAATTAACAAGTATGATACAGCATCATGCCAACAAAATGTGCCGGTTCCGCATGCCGGAAGACCCAGTGGGCTTCTCACCCCTTTGTCGAAAAGCTATGTGATTGAACGTGAGGTTTTGATCAGCAGTGTGAAGCTGGGGAGAATTAAAGTAGTGAACACAGAACAGAGACGTGACTCATGGCCGCATTCCCGATCAGTCGAGAAGCTCATTCTAAATCACCATCTTACTGAAAGAGCCAGGCTACTGGGAAGCAGCTATGTGGAATATTCTGGATCACTTCTCAATCCTTTGAAAACACAAAAAGGGTTGCTTTAATCATTGGGAAGACAAACAAAACCTATCCTAATTAACTGAACTGACATGTATGGTCTGGCTAATTTTATTATTCGGTGCTGATGAGCAAATGAAGCGGTGATGTGAAAACAAGAATAGAAGTAGCACGCAAATTTGAAAGGGCAATAGTGTCGAAAACATGGTGTGTGTATGTGTAAAACAGAAACAGCCTGTCCTATTCCAATCCTAAAGCATTTCCTTGATGATAATCATTGCTATGTGGCATCACTCATGGAAACCAAACATCATAAAACACAAACAAGATGAGATACATACAAACACTGAGGTGAGACACTCAAACACACACTATTTCGGAGACAGAAAGAAAATGTCGTTAGCCTTTTTCCAGGCTCATCGAAGTTTATGCATTGAATGAGATCACAAAAAAGTCTGGCTGAAATATGAAAATCATATGCATCATTGTGACACTCTCCTGAAACCCACAATCAGAGGCTTTCATGCTGGTTTTTATTATTTATCATTTTTTGCCGCTTACTCCTCTGTTGCCACTGATGTTGTCATCACACCCGTTGAGCAGAATCTTCAATGTGTGCCTGAATCTAAATGTGTGGCCTGCTCATGCTTTCCCAGACTTCCTTATACAAGGAAAGACACACAAAAGTATATCAGATGCATTTAATGTGCAGGTGGATGAATGAGACCTCTGGGTTTGCATACACAAAATCTCTCTCCTATTCGTATAGACACGAGTATGCAGACGTACGCAAAAACACAAGGCCTGGAGTTTGAGGTGATGAGGGAAGAAAGGATGGAAAATATAGCTCGTGTTTCAGCTCCGTCACTTTCCATATGCACATGATGTACACCTGTTTAAAATATGAATGCAGAAATAAAGTAGGAACAAAAGAAAAACAAACTGAAAGAAAGAAAAACAGAACAAGGTTAAAAGAAAGGAAAAAAGGAAGTAAGAAAGAAAGAACAAAAAAGTATAAAGGTTAAAAGAAAAAAGAATGAAAGAGAAAAAAGCAGACTTTTAAACAAAAAATGTACAAAAAAAAGAACAAAAAAGGGTGACAAGAAAGAAAGAAAGAAAGAAAGAACAAAAAAGGTAACAAGGTTGAAAGAAAGAATGAAAGAAAGAACAAAAAATGTAACAAGGTTGAAAGAAAGAAAGAAAGAAAGACAGAAAAATTTAACAAAGTCAAAAGAAAGAGAGAACATTAAAGAAAGAAAACATGCTGTAGTCTGTGAGACCGGTTCCTTTGATTTGGAAATATATCCTTTATGAATATTCCATGTGAGACGAGTGAAATCGTATATTTGCATAATTTGTGCTGACTCAGACCCACAGCAGAGAGGATCCTGGCCAGCCCTTCACTGTTTGCTTGGTTGCTAGCAGAGACAACAGGCCAAGGATGTATCTACATTATTGTAATCTAATCATCACTCCAAAGGTTGCTTTGTTTCAATTTCAAATAATTCAATCCAAATGTGCTTTAGAGTTACTTTATAGCACGAGTCTTATGTGTAAATACAAATGTTTTTATTCGGTTTTTCTTTCTCTCTCTCTCTCATTTTAAAACAAACGATCAGCATGGTGGTTTGAGTAAAAAATGTGAACCCTTGAAAAATCAACATGAATGTGTAAAATGCTTTAATGAATCGAGCGGCATCAACTGTGAACGGGTGAACATGACCTCCAGCGAGATCTGAGACATCAAAGAGTCACATGATCAGTGTCACAGATGTAATTGGTTTGATTATTTCCCTACAGATATTTCTTCATCATTTCATTTCAAATCCTGTTGATTTCAAGGTTTAAATGAAAAACGCCTCACTGCCTGTCACCACCTTTACTGTGGGCCAATTAAACTGTCAAGTCCAAGTATGAGGACAGATATGATGTATGACGGCATGCTGACCTACACACACTTCCAAATACAGCACAAATGAACTGAGTTATACATGCAGGTGTTTAAAAGTATTGGTAAGTGTGCTTCAGTATTACCCATAAAAGAAATGATAGAAATCACGTTACTTAAATGCATCAATAAATATTGAATTAAAAATTGTTGGTGGAGACTGGTCCCTTTGTAGTGTTTATGGGTTTCAGAGTAATTATTACTGTACTGCTTAGACTCAGGAGTGTGATTTTCATAATCACAACATGAAACACCAAAGGCTATTTATCCCCTTTTCCATTTCTAAAAGATGCTTTGCATTTTTAGCTTATAGGCTGCAACTAAGATCATATTGCAGCACATCAAAGGGAAACGTTTAGGGCAGTTCTGTGTTGAAGTGGCATGACACAGGCCTGATTTGAATCTCTAATCATTCCGTTGACTCATGCAGAGCCTCTTTCTGACAATCAAGAACACCATCACAAAACAGCCCAAATGATTTCCATTCTGCATGCTTCCCCTTTAAACCTGCAGGATCCCCTGTAGGGCCCTAGACAGACTTGAACTAGATTAATCTATTCTGTTAAACCCAGACCTCATCAGTCTTCATGCATAAATCCAATCCCATCACGCATCATTTGATCTTTTGACCCTGTCAATCACATAGATCTGACATGGATCCTGATGCCCTGTGGGTGTGTCGGCGACTCATGAGTGGGCTTTAACATGGTTTAAAGCTACATTAATGATACCCTGCTGATGGGGTCTTACTTAAGCCCTACAGGGAGACCCAGGGGGTCATTTAAATTCACACACTCGCACAACTAGAAGAACCACTTATCAATAATGAAAGAAACCGTTGTGTGACCTCCATCTGAACTCACACAGACAGAAAACAGGAACTGCTCCACTGCTCACTGCCTTAGCGACCACATACAAAGCATCTGAGGTAAACTGATAATAAAAACCTACTAAGTATATAGTATAAACCTATTATACTAAGTATATAGTTGCTGCCTTAAATGTTTTATAAACACATTTATTTGATACGTCGCTTAATAGAAAATGTTGACTTGCCTTATTTTTTAAACAGAATCGAGTAAATAAAAGTTGTTGTATATACAATATGTGTGTGTACTGTGTATATTTATTTTTATATAGAAATACATGCACATGCATGTGTATCTTTAGGCTTTGTGTATCTTAGGTTTGTGTCTATTTATATATACATAATAAACACACACAGCATATATATATTTTATCTTAACAAAAATGTTTTTGGATGTAATTAATCGCAATTAATGACTTGACAGCACCAAATACCAACCGAAAACTCCACATGTGACGATTTTATGGTGATTTTTGATGAGCAGGTACCACAGCTGGCCTGTCGATCTCTATTAGTTAAGGTGAGAACAAAGCTAAGCACAGCTCAGCCCTTTCAACATTCATATCTCAAAACTAATTGAAGCTGTCAGACATAATTTCACGAAAATAAAAGCCTTTTCCGTCACTGAGAGTCCTTGCAAACGGGCATTAGCATATATACAATCTACCATCGAATAAAGCATCTTCACACCTGCACATGACAAGGAGAAAGTGTTTTTTGCGATCCTAATTAAAACATGTAAGCATGCATTTTTGGTGTGGTTGCTGGGCAGAAAAGCATATGGAGAAAAATATGCTGCCCTCTTCCACTTCCTGCGCCAACCGCACGCAAAAAGCGTGTCTTTGTACTCGCGTGCTGTGTGTGTAAATGCACATTTTATGGTGGCTATGACACATATGCAATCACACAGAGATGCAAACACATTAACCCTCACACTGACTGGGGTGTAGCCACGCTCATAGGCTCACCGCAAAGATAGAGCGTTTGGTAAACATGCGTGCAAGACATACCGAGATGTCAAGGTCTTAACAGCTGAGAGCTGCACTATGAGGAAGTGAAAAACCACCAAAGCCAGTACAGTGCTGTCAGCCTGATAAATCGGCATCATTGCGAAAGCCACACACGCACATATAAACATTAAAAAGGCGTGCATATGCTTGATGGCAACAGTGTAAAAAATGATGCACTTCAAATTTACCTTTATTTTGTTTGGCTGAAAGGTCCCTGTACAGCTGTAATTCCAAAATGTGCATCAACAGCTGATGCCTTTTTTTTTTTTTTTTTCTCAAAGGAACCCTGCCTGCGCCATTCTCACACCTCTGTCACGGATGTTGTTGCCCACTAAACTATCTACATCTACCACATGCCCTCTCTCCCACGACCCATTTACTGCCATCTCACATCTGCCTCTTCCTTTCTCTAGCTTTGAGTTTTGTTTTGCGTCACCTCAGAGGGTTCACTAGCAGGTCGCAAAACTGTCTGAGTCAAACTGAAAGTCCCAACTAGGCCTAGAGCTGTTTAAACTAGAAATGTTTTGTCACCTGAATATTAAGCGTAACCTACTTTTTTCACACATTTATCTCATTTTAGTTTAGTTCCCACTAAAATGAAAATTCTGTCATTAATTACTCTCATGTAAAGGTATAGAAATACACTCATGTCGTTCTATACCTTTAAAACATTTAAAGGTTCATCTTCATAAAACTAATTAAGATATTTTAATTTGTGACACAGAAGTAAAGCGATTTTTGTATTTCTTGTTTTTTCTATCTGGTCTCATGGCATAAATGTACCTCATGAAATACGCACCAAAAAGTACATATCACTGCAGTTTCCAAAAGAAACGAACACTAGAGGCAGTAAAACTCTGACACCTTTCATTCCTTTTCACACAAATTTACAGTTTCGATTAATAAAGCATAAATAGTTACTTAAATATCATGTTATGACTTCAAAACAATATTAATATACTGGGAGATTTACGTTAGCATCACACATATGTAGCATCATATCTGTTGGTTTTCGTAGACGTAGGTTTGTTCAGTAATTCATGGAGTTGTACATGAGAGGCGAGGAGCTCCGGTTCAAATTCTGTGCAACTATACGGTGCAACAAAACAGTTCACATCTGTGTAAAAGGAAGTTAAAATGGCACAGTTGCATCAACAAATGCCTTTTTATGTCAGCCTTGTATTTGTTAAGACCATTGGGTAAGTTTAGGGGCATATTTCCAACACGATAGAGCATTAACAGTCCATGGATTTCAAATCTGAACCACCACAATATATACCCATCAACATAATAAAAATGTGCCAGGAATCACATAATGAACCTGTGTTTTAGTGACACTCAGTGGACATTTCTCTTTAAATCTGCAGCGAAACATGCAATAAGGCATGTAAAAACTGTGTTACAGTGCACAGAGGTACATATTTTTATGAGACCAGGTTGGTTTTTTAAACTGCTGACCAAGAAATATCAAGATACAGTTATCTGGGCTTATATATGGGCGTAAAGTGAACACTTTGAGCTTAATTTGAGGTTATTCTCATCACAATTAGAGGAAAGGTTAAGGAATTACAGCTCTTTAATATGTACCTTCCCCTTTTTAAATGGACCATTATAGGACAGTTGACTCAAAAGCTGAAGACAAAACTTAGCAAAGCATCACAAAGAAGGGAACTTAGTCTCTGGTGATGTCCAGACTTGTGGCAATCATTGCCTACAAAGGATTCTCAACAAAATATTAAAAAAAGATTATATGATTATGATTATATTTATTTGTCCAATTACATTTGAGCACCAGAACCCCGGGGGGGGGGGGTATACAAATGGTTGTGATTCCTAAGCATTTTATGTTGTATTTCTGCTCAGATCCTTGAATTAAAGCTTAAAGTCTGCACTTCAATTTCATACAGTATTTTTATTTTTTTATTCTGTTCTGGTGGCATGCAGACCTGACATTATGAAAATCATGTCAGTTTCCAAATACATATGGGCCTGACTGTACAAAATAGAGGCTAAACAACTTTGTGCTCACACAGCAGGATTTTAGCCCCATTTTTTTTTTTTTTCAAAAGCTGACAAATGCCCAAGAGACAAAATCAATTATGTGTATAGTATGTATTATCAAAGACTCAATCTGAGAGAATTGTGAAACGACAGTGATTCTTCCTTGAAAAGCTGTGTAATATGTGAATAATACCACCTGTTGCTGATTTGTCATGCAATGAGCAAACATCAGCCACTAAATGATACTCTAGACAGTCACGCAGTGTAAGAAGAGCAGCAATCCAACTACTTTTAAAATCATCCAGTGTGAACCCAGCATTTCCTGCTCAAATATCACCACTTTTAATCTCATCAGAATCAAAATTTGCTTGAAATGTGCGAGTCAGCTGGTTTTAAGTGACCTCTCAGTTTATCAAATTAAGAGTTGCATGTAATAATAGCTGCTTTTCCACTAATGGGCCGAACGGTTCTCTTTGCTCAACCATTCTCATTCCTAGCCGGTCCGGGCCAGTCAGCACAGATACGGTTTCCTTTTCCACTGTGGAGCTAATAACAAAGCTCTTTGGAATGTAATAAAAATGCGTCAGTCGTTATCTGATATTTACTTTCTTTAAATCACAGAAAAAAGGACACAACTCTTGACAAGAAAAATTAAATAAACAGAAGGCAGAACGTGTATAGCAACAAATGCTGAGGGGATATATCAATTCACAAATATCAATAAGTGTCAATGTTTCCTTTTTTTTTATATATTTAACATAGCACAGGGTTTTACTGGCAGTTTGTTCAAATATTATGCTTCCGCTTAGCCAGCTAATTAGAAACTGGTATCCAGGAAACATGTGACGACACCACACATATGCACTCTACCAACATGGCTTAGTATGGTTGTCTAACCGTGCTGAGGATTCCGGGCTGAGAACGGTTTGTAATCGTGTCTTGCAATACCAGGTTCACGTGGAAATTCAACTGTAATAATACATGGCGGCCCGACAGTGGAAAAGCGGCTATTAATAGATGAACAACAGTTAATTATAATAAATAAATGCTAAACTAAATAAGCATAATTCTAAAGTAAAATAAAATATAGTATATATATTTTTAGTATATATAGTATATACTATAAATATAGTATATATAATACTATATATAGTATTAAAATGTTGCTATTATAAGAAGTTCTTTATTTGTTTTTAAAAGAAATCATTCTGAAGGTGATCAAGAAACATATTATCATCCCATATTATCATTATAATAAGCAGAAGTTGTATTGCTTATTCATATTTTTTGTGAAAACAGGATTTTTTTAGAACATGTTTTTGTAACATTTATAAATTTCTTTGCTTTATATAAATCACGAATCACTATATCCTGTTCTACCAACAACACTCACACACACACTTCTGCCCACTGCTCTGTCGTGTCTGGTCTGGAATGTGCTGGGTATGAATGAATCAGTGGGGGCCGATCTAGAAGCACGACTGCTGTGCTGTTTGATTTTTCTCGTGAGCTTACACGGACAACACATCCTGCTATTATTATCAGCAACAGCGGGAGAGAGTGCTGAAATAAGATCCACAATCACACACTCGCTTTGCACCTCTCTCTTCATTCTCCGAATTTCTGTCTGTGCTAAGCTGCGGAGGCGTAGGTGTTGAGAGGTTTATTTCTGATTGCTGCAGTGGTATAATTATGCCTGGCATTCACGTCAGCTGGAAGAGAAGACGTACGCATACACGTCTCTCCTATAGTGACTCACGAGGGAAAGCAGAGCTAAGGAGCTGAAAGAATGAGGAACTATTCACATATACGCAAATAGATATACATAAAGTAATCACCCTCATACGTATATTCATACAAATCAGGGCCCTGGAATCCCCGGGCCGGTGATGAGAGGGGCCTGCTAAGATCCTGTAGGGCAGGGATTCCCAGACGTTTACGTATGAAGTATTTTAATAATTAAAGATCTCTTTTGAATGTTCTATAAAAATAACAATAGTTTTCTAAAGTTGGTTTTATTTTCATGTGAGGAGAAAAAACTTGTGACCCTGGACAAGTCATAATGGTCAATTTTTTTTAAATACATCATCTGAAAGCTGAATAAATAAGCTTTCCATTGATGTATGGCTTATCAGGACAATATCTTGCTGAGATACAGCTATTTAAAAATCTGGAATCAGAGGGCGCAAAAAAAAAAAGGCCTTTAAAGTTGTCAAAATTAAGTCTTTAGCAATGCATATTACTAATCAAAATAGAATAGACCCATCAAATGTATGGAAATTTGCTTCAAATATAACTTGTGCCTTGTTTTGTGGTAAAGCAGATGACTAGGATATTAAAATTAGTCAATTTAGTCAAAACCTGACTCACTAACTAGTTTGACTGGGTAGGATGATGTGTGAATCCAAACTGTAGCACCATAAATGCTTTAGGTAAGAGGTGGGTGGATGCTGCATGAAGTAAAAGACTGAATGTATGTTATGCAGTGGGTGTAAGATTTTCTGCACGAGTGAATTTATATATTTTAGCCTGTCGATGCTTAACCACTTTGCAGCGGGTGACAGAAAGAGCACAGAGAGAAGCAAGAGGAAAATAGGTGCTATAAAATCATAGCTCCTCTGCAGCACTGACAGGTTATACACTTTTAAGGGGAAGATGGGGTTTGATGTAAGAAGTCTCTCTGTTTGCCATAAGTCTCTTTAATGGCTTACTGCAGAGAGACGATGGACTGAAGATTTTTACACCACTTTCTGAAGGAAATGTGAGTGTTGACTGGCTGCCAAATCTTGCTATGATGTCATGAGAGAAAATTGTATATATATAATACTTCAGCAATAGATGGCTCATGCACCAGATGAATGCTGTATCCCATCAATATGTGATAAACCAAAATGAATCTCATGCACCACAGATACAGTATGTGTGCAACCTATATCCTGTAAGTGGAGAGCACCAATGAAAACACAGACCTGAAAAACGCATTTAGGTGCCAAAAAATATATTGTTTTATTTTTACGAAAGGCTGATGATACAGATGGCATCTTTTTTGAGCATGTTGCTAGGGAATATCCCATTCAGAATGGGTATCAAATTTCTATCTTGGCTGTGGGACCTGTGTCTCACCTGATTGCCTGTTGACGGCAACATTGCTCAAAAACTTGCCCAGTGTATCATCAGCCTTAGAGTAATGAGATTTTTGCAGTCGTGGAACTGTGACTGAGACTCACGTTTCCTGCTGCTGAAGCACAGAAGCTTTCAGCTCCTCCAGATGAGTGTAGGCTTCTTGGAGCTCCTCTCTCAGGGTTCTCTCTCTCTCCACACTTCCTCTCTCTTGTTCCAGCTGTCTTTCGACTTCCCGCAAACGCTCCTGCAGGCACTGGAACTCGTGCAGAATCAAATAACTTACACCACAGTAATGACAGGTCTTGTCAGAATTATCCATCTGAACACAAACACAAACATAAACATAGTCAACCTATTACAAATATTCACAAATCTGTCAATCCATTTGTAATTACCCATCTATCTATCCAGCCATCTGACTATCCATCATCCATCTACCATTGATTTATCTACCCATCTATTTACTCATCTACCTCCCTACCCATCTATCTACCTATTTATCCATCTACCACACAACTATCTACTCATTTATCTACCCAATCATCTACCTATTTATTAATCTACCCCCAACTATCTACAGTCCAATAGTCTACCCATCTATCTACATATCCATCTACTGCTCAACTATCTATTAATCTATCATCCAATAGTCTATCTACCATCCAACTATCTTCCCAACTTACTTTCTATCTTCTTAGCTACTGCCCAACTATCTACCCAGTTATCTACATATCTATCCATTTACCGCCTAACAATCTACCCAGCTATCTATCTACCTTTTTATCCATTTACCACCTAACTATCTACCCATATTCATCTACCCCAAACTATTTAATCAACAGTCTTCCTAAATATCTATCTATCTATCTATCTATCTATCTATCGATCTATCTATCGCACAACTATCTACCTATCTATTCATCTACCCCTGTACTAACTAAATATATACCCATCTATCCATCTACCACCCAACTATCTGCCTATCTACACTGTGAAACCTTACCAGGCTTTTTATGAGTAAAATACTGGCAACACTGTTGCCAGCTAGTTACTGTAAAGCATATGTAACCATGACTAATTGGCAACAGTGTTTCCAGTAATTAATTGTCTCTGTACAATTACAATGACTAACTGTAGTTTTATAGTGCAAATCAGGCATTACAATAGTGAGAAGTAATCAACGCACACACACACCATGAACACACACACGGAGCAGTGGGCAGCCATCACTGCGGCGCCCGGGGAGCAGTTGGGGGAACGGTGTCTTGCTCAAGGGTCTCACCTCAGTTGTGGTATTGAAGGTTAGTGCGGCCTAACCTGACCTCATGTAACAGTAAAATACCTTTCACTGATGTTGTGTGTTGTGTGAAGCTAAATTCTACCAATTACCCAGAAATCTACAGCAAGGTTTAACAGTGTATTCATCTACCATACAACTATCTACCCATGTATCCAACTACCGCCCAACTCTACCCAAGTACCTAACTATCAGTCCATGCACTGCCCAATTATTTACCCATCTATCTAGCCAACTATCTACATTAGGGCTGGGCGATATATATCGAACGATATATTAAGCGCATCTCATCAGTAAAGCCGTTTCTTTGATTAGTGCTAAATCTCCACCAGCTGTCTTCTACATCTCGCCCAGCACTAATCTACATAACTATTTACATATCTATCCATCTACCGCCCAACTACCCACCCATTTATCCTTCTACCGCACAACTATCCACCCATCTATCACAAGCCTAGCAACGCCACTGCACACACACGCCCAAAACTGCCAGGAGTCCAGAGAGCAAAAATTAGTCATTGATTACATATCAAAGACCTTATTTGCACATTCATATAAGTCAGTTCTATACACCGTTGCACTTCACTGAATCCAGTGGCAGCTTTATAATGACCTTCCAAGAATGACAAACAACCAAGCCCTGCCACTCCTCCCTTCACTGAAAGAGACCTGTCATCGCAAAAGCCCACTAAACCTTGATCTGAAAAGCACAATGCTTGCAACGTGTTTCCCTTTCATTTACATTTGTGACTACAAGCAATAATTAACAGAAGAGACGCAGCAGTTTCATTTCACAGTGGCGACGTCAGTTTCTGTTACACTTACTGTAAGAGCTCATGTGTGTGTATGGCCGTGTATGCAGCTGTGCGTTACAGTCATTTTACTGTAAAGATATATGGTCTGCGACTCGTTCTGATTATAGCACTTGTAAAAAGAGAAGTGATAGAGACGTTCTTGCTGAGCGGAGAAACCAAATGATTTATTTGCATTTGCATCGTCCCATCTTTCACCAGTTACTTCTTTCTACACCTCTTACTTTTTCTTTAATCAATCATACAGCGATCGTGGCTGGATATTACACATACACCCAAAATGCAACACTTGGCTCTATGAGTTTGACCCCGTCTCAGTTAAAGCCTGTCTGTGATCCTGCTTACCTAACTGTCTAAACACACACACACACACGCAATCCTCTGCCTCCCGGAGAAATGCGAACATTTGCACGGAATCTGAAAGCCCTGATCACCCCGCTCTCTCTCCCTCACGCATTCAGAGACAGGCACGCATGCATAGGCTTAAACACACACGCACATGCTGGCCTTAGGGGAGGATGTCTGCCACCAGTAGGAACGTGTTCCCGTGACAGTGATGGCCCTCGGGGAGGTCTATGCCCCTGGCACTGACACATTCGCTTAGCGCTCAAACACACTTACGCATACCCACTGCCCTCCTCACACACATACCTTGTACCAAGCTGGATGGATACTTCAAGACATGAAAGGCCCTGTTTCCACATTGCTTCTCAGGGGGGAAATATAAAAGTTCACTTTGTATAACCTTCGGTGAATAAAAGAAAAAATCACGTTTTCACATTCAGAAAGTATTTGACTGACAGGTCATGGTGGT
Organism: Enteromius unitaeniatus; assembly: GCA_032359435.1. NCBI lineage: Eukaryota > Metazoa > Chordata > Actinopteri > Cypriniformes > Cyprinidae > Enteromius > Enteromius unitaeniatus. The sequence goes on along the minus strand of JAUMHI010000063.1, from coordinate 7,466,459 downwards.
CACACGTTTTTAAAAGTGAAAGGAAAGCCGCAGTGTGTAATTTCTGTGCTATTAGCAAAATTGCAAAAATAATGATTTCAGATAAGTCCTCTTTCTCCATTGTCTGACAAACAGGCAGTCCCAAATCATGCCACTGTTGCTGTAATTATTAAAACTAACAGACTGCAGTTCCTTTTAATGCTGCTAGTTGTGCAGAAATCACACACTTCCCATTTAAGGTCATTTTGAAGCCAAAGTCTTTTTTTATGTCTTTTTAATTGATATGACGGCGCTTGCCACAATTCCCTAGGACAAGATGAATTAAACATATGACTCATAGCAGGGGGCTGAAAATAACAGCAGAGGTCTTATCATGGAAAGAGGCATAATTAATTTAAATGGAACCTTTCTGCCTTCATCAAGCATCAGGGGTTATCGTCTCATGCACACCGGGTAGGAAAGAGCAGTTTACGTGCCATGGTCTTCAAAAACAGACCCCTAATCTTTTTTTCTACTCACCCCTCCCCTTTTCTCATCTGCCTCCATCAAATCCTGTGTCAGAAATGGGTCAGTGTTACAGTCACGCAACATACCCCCAGTACTTCCACAAACTACCACACTCCCTCCGACCGTTACACAAAGCAACCTGTTATCAATTTCCTCTGATAACTCTGTATTTCAATCATTTGAGACACAAAGTTGCTTGACAAATAACAGAACTATACCTGAACTCATGTGTACTTTATGTATGCAGGTTTTAAAGGGAAAATGCAACCCCCCAATTTTTTTTTATTTTTTTTTTGACCTTTGTGTCCTTTGTTGTTTCCAATGAGTACAAAAGTAGAAATAGAAATTCGTTGTTGTTCTTCACTGTGATAAGATTTTCAGTAAATAATCCTTTAAAATCTCTCTTCATCTCATAAAGCTCTTATACATCTTAGATGAACTGTTTTTAACTATTTTGTATTGTGTTTTGTTTTTTAATTTAACTTTAAAATGTCATTTT
>JAUMHI010000063.1:7454641-7465374 GCA_032359435.1 Enteromius unitaeniatus | reverse complement strand
TATACATCTTAGATGAACTGTTTTTAACTATTTTGTATTGTGTTTTGTTTTTTAATTTAACTTTAAAATGTCATTTTATGTAACAAGCATCATTATACATGACCATGGACCACAAAACCAATCATAAGTAGCACAGGTATATTTGTAGCCATAGCCAATCAAATTTTATTATGGTTCAAAGTAAAAATAAATACAATAAATAAAAAAATGATTTTAGTTTTGCGGTTCAAGGTCATGAACCATGTGTGTGTGCACATATATATATATATATATATATATATATATATATACACATACAAACACATTTAACTTTTTGTCATCCTAACAAGAAGCACAAAAGGACATCAGTGGGAATGGTAGTTATGGCTGTGTGAGTAGATAATTAACATTTTTGAATGAACGGTCCTTTTAAGGCTCCAGAACTGGCTTTGTTTTTCTCTCATCTCCTACTTTCCCCTCATTTCTCTAAATTGTGTTTCCAAGCAAGTGCGTTTGGAGCATAAGAGGACGGTTCGTGACTGCAGCTTTGTGGATTTTCTGGGAGATAAAGACCCCCCGTGGTGCTCACTGTACCATGAGCCAATGCTGAGATTCTCATCTGGACCCACAGTGCCAACACATTACATGTCGGCAGGATGGCCGTTGACAGGGAAATTGGGAAGAGTTGGGGGGGGGGGTTGTAGACTAGGACTTGGGGCAGGGAGGGGGCAGACGATGGCCTTCAGCAGTCATGGGTGAATTTGACGCCTGAATGAGTTCTCCCAATTCCCTTCTTCCTCTTCCGCCTTTACGCACACTTCCTCGCATGGAGGGAGAAGAAGGGCAGTGGCTGAGAAGAATCACCTTTGACCGCATGTTGATCTACAGCCCAACGCACACAGGGAAAAACAAGCTTGAAGTGACGGGGTGGAGGGTTGTTTTCCATTGTTCTTATGAAAGAAAAATAATAAGAACACTTGTTTTTTTTTGCTATGGCTTCTCTACTAGTCAGTCTCTACTTGAAATGCGTCCTCTAATAAAAACATTGCTTCTTGTGTTTTGAGTAATAGTTCATCATATGGAGCTCTGGATGGAAAACAAAAATCTTTAGACATCCTCAATAAACCTCTGACGGCAAAAAAAGGAAGGTAAAAGTGGAAGGTCATTCTTGCCGTTTAAGCAACATGCTTTATACTGCAGTTCCTGATAAAGCTATTCACTTGTTATTTTTACACCAAAGCCAAATTATACTTGTATTTTGCACTAGACCAGTGTTTGTTTTAACCCAGCCGAAGATGTGCAGGTGAGAGAAGGTGTTGCAGGGGTTGCAGAGGGGGGAGCTGAGGACACTATCATGCCATTAAACAGGCAACGCATGCCGCCATTATCCCCCCATGTCTCCCAAGGTAGAAAAATGTGGCTGTTTTTTGTCCCATTCATTATTTAGAGAGCAGCAGAGCTAGAGAGAGGCACCAGAGTGAGACTCAGTAGGATCTCCATCATTCCACTTGTCACATTGGAACCACTTGCCACGCTAACATCAAAAATAAATAGAGGGAAGGCTGAAAATCCTAAAAGAGGCAGATGTGGGTTAAAGTCAGGAAAGAAAAAAAAACATTAAAGGAAGTCAATCACAATTTATCAATAATAGGGAAGTTAGAGTAGATGTGTATGCGTTTATTAAACGCCAAACATACTTTATTCTTTTTGACTGACATCTGAGACAAAACGATGTGCGTGAAAAACACTTTTTACGAGGCATAAAACAAATTGTTAAATTAATTGTTCATAGCCTAAGGATAATAATAGGCGTTCTTGACCTTGTGTTTACCCTGTGAGTGGCACGCCATGAATCTGACACGGAACGCAATGCTAAAAGGAGTTCATTTAAATGAGATCCTCCCTATGTAAAGACGTTTCATAAAGCTAGGGTATCTAGGGCAAAATGTGCACATGACTCAATAAAAAAAAAAAGGTTGGTGAGCGTAGTTTGGTATCACCCTGACTTGAGTTTCAACTCCATCTATGAATCAGAGAGTACAAATATTCAAATATAAATACGAAAGGTAAGCTGGTTTAAAAAGCGAGCCTGAGAAAAATTCAGGCAAATGTAGAAAGTCTGAACAAAGTAGGTTTCGCCAATGTAACTCCTCTGAATGACCCAGTGCAACATGACCTCTTTAGGACAAAAAGGCACCTGATAAATCAGAGGGAATGAATGCTGATCTTCTCATATCTCTTGCCAGCTGCCCCTGAGCATAACGGATCACAAAGGATCAAACTTCCATCTCTATCATGCAGAGATGTGAAGTGTCTGTAATTATAATGATGTACAATAGCAACCAAATTGAGAACCTATGAAATTACATCTGCACAGCAGGGGTGTAGAATATGTCAAATTAATATTGTGTACCTGCTGTATTTCCAGAGGCAGGGGGTACGAGGGGATGTGTCTCTCAATTTCTTCTTTTTCAGCTGTCTCCTTCGTTGTCTCCTCTATAGGACAGAAGAAAAAGAAATGCTCATTTTACTGAATTTGCTGAAAGAGACACTATATCAGTTATTGTTGGAACTCATATAAAACAACATGAACGTTAAATTAAATTAATAAAAATCGTATTTTAATTCATCTAACGTAGTTGTTTAGTCAACACTCCCCATTATCATTCAGATTAACGTATTGTACAAACATATAACAGTTAATAAAAAAAAGTGTACAGACATAAACGAAATTAAAACGCTAAATTTAGTTACAGCTAAAAACTAAAGTAGTCTAGTATATGATATATATTACCCACATAAGTTAATATAAGCAGATCAATAACATTATTTCCTCTCATATCACGACATTTTTGACTTTTAATAAAACATTCAGGAGTTTTCCTTTCAATCCTTTCCCTATTAACGTTAGCAGAACAGCAAAAAAACACAGGAACCTGCATGTTTGATGGAATATGCCTGATAGCTTAACAGTCTAGTCAAAAGACTCGGATTTGAAAGTATAATTGCATGTAAAAAGTATTTACATACCCATTATTTGCCACAAAACGGCTGATTTCGGTTCGCTTAAATCACTGCCGTGAAAAGCACGCTTTTAGGGTGAAACTTAAGCGTTACGCAGTCACCATGACGACAACGGCCGTTTCTACGCAAACGGCGTAAACAACAGAACGCTCTATGAACTGTTTGAACTGGCCGAGTATTCTCAGAGCAAAGAAGCGTGATTCATTCCCCCAGCCCACAAACTGACGAAACGGCTTTTTTTTAAGGATATTTATTTAAGGATCCCCCTTAGACGGTGTCATGCCCACGTTTCGCTTCCTTGAAAGTAACTTAATAAAATCTAGGTTGCGTGTGGTTTTATTGTAACTCGTGTCTAAAAATGCAGATGAGCTCCTCTGCTCTGTGCGTCTTCGTGATGGCTGATCCGCTTTTACAGCAGAATAGCGAGGATGTGTGTGATAAAAATAAAACGTGGGCTTTGAGGGGATTTTTCAGAGAAAATCCTCGAAACCCCGTCCTTATGTGTCTCTCTACGTTAAACCCGGGAAGACACGCAATGTCCGGGCACAGCTCGTTCTGCCTGTTATGGGCATCTTTCAAGATTGAATAATAATGCTACAAACAATGGCGTTAATAATAATAATAATAGATTCTAATCAGGATATTAATAGTATTGACGCACTGCTTGCTTATTAATCGGTTGATGTCGTGTTAATCCAATAGCGGGGGGGGGGGAAGCTTTCGGTTATAGAGTTCATCTAGGCACGCTATGTGTATGGGGAAGTGTGTAATGTAAATAGAGCCTGCAGAAAGGACAAGTCAATGAATGAGTGTGTTTGCGTGCGTTAGGATATGACCGAGAGAGTGCGTGCGATCCCTTGTGCGTGCCTTGGCGTAAACTTGGACTTTGCGTGAGAGTGCGGAAGGAATGGGTGGAATCTGTAATAAAACGACAATAAAAAAATGTACTCAGATTGGTTTAGTAACTTGTAAAATACATATATTTTTGAAGAGGTATTACAGGTGGCCCTTTTACTGACTGCTTTTTATTTACCTTTTTGTTCTGCTGTAGACCGTGAACACACACAAGTATTTGTAAGTGTAAATAAATAAATAAAGCGTTTATATAACCCGAAAAATAAAATAAAACAGGTACGATATATTCCAGCTGGGCATAGGGTTAAGTGGTTCATCTGAATGCGTGTCAAAATGTGTGTCTAATTGTATATCTGTGTGCTTTATTTAGTCAGATAACATTTAATTTTGTTGTTTACTCACTCTGTTGTTTAGTAGGGCATGTTTTCCTTTGTGCAATAAATAGGCTTGCTGAGGTTTGTTATTTGTTTTCACATAGAAGTGCTCAGCCTCGCGCTCAGTCCTGGGGGATTTGTGCCTCCCAGGGAACCTAAAAACACCAAATGGTCTTTTCGTGCTGTCTGCACGCAAACGTGTGTTAACCCAATCTCGCGAATCAATTAAAGCCAACTACCCCAGAGTGCAGCCTGGGCGATGGGGCGGGGCGACACGTGACGCTCCACCCACCACCAATTTTTATTGGTTTATAACACTGCAAATCCTATTGGTTTAGACCCGAGCATGCGCATTCCTTTGTGTACGAATTTGTAATTAGTCTGGCATATTTTATGTCTCTAAAAAACATTGGTCTTAATTAATGTGTTTAGTAACCATGGTAATTTTAGTCAGATTAAGATTATTTTTTTTTACAAATAAACCCTTGATGACGGTAGTTCCGGTTTTTGAATAGCACTGCATTCACAAAGTTTAAAATACACAAATGATGATAATTTATAATTCTTAGTAATGATCAAACACAAGCGGCTGATTACGTTTTAAAGCACAACCTTTTTTAATTGTAATTTTTAAAAGAGACGAGTTGCGTCTGTGGATCACAAATATAAACTGTTAGAAAAGGTTTCATGAAAATATTTGAGCCGATGTATTGATTATCTTACAGTTTTTAAATATTCATATCTTATAATAATTGCCCATGTGACAGCAGATATAAAAAATGTAATTAAATCACTCGAAGCTGTAAATCTGTTCAACAGGTGAGCACTTTTAAGGAGTAAAATAGACCTTCCCCGTGGTTCATATTTTATTAAAGACTATAATAACTACTAAAATGTGTATTCAGATTTTACAGTGATTCTGGTTCTTTCTTATCAGTAACTAGCTTATATAAGTGTAAATAAAAATGTATCAGAGAAAAGATATGAAAATGTATTGCTTAAATGCATACTTAAACTAATATTTGCTGGTCAGATTTAGTAATGCAAAAATGAATTGTTTCAGCAAGATTTTTATTCCCGTAATCCACACATAAAACTCCAGTTCACGTTGACACAGGTGTATTTTGTATTATTGTTGTATTGTCATCATGATTGTTAATCACAATAAAACCATAAAAATATTGCGATTACTGAACTGTATCATCAAGTTTGTGCGTATCCACCGATCCTAACGTAGGCCTGAATATGAATAAGATGCAAATAAATAATTAAATATATATATATATATATATATATAACAGCTAAATGTCATGATATGAGAACACACACCCTCACCTCAGTCGTAGTAGTGAAGGTTATTCACTAACCCCACCCACAATCCCTGTCGGACCAGCGACCTTTGGGTTACAAGTCCAACTCCCTATCTTATAGACCACGAGCTGCCCCAAATAATTCGTCTTAAGTAAAAAAAAAAGAAGACTTTTCGAAACAGCTTCTAAAATCGCTCCGTAGTACAAACAAACAGCGCAGATCTGTCATAAAAACGTATATTGAAGACTGCGCATGCTCAAGGGTTTACTACACCAAAAAGCTTTTCTATATTATAAACCAATCGGGGGTCGTCCGGGCTGATGGCCAGTATATCGCTTTTCATATCAGTGTCGTGACTGCTGTTCACTTATCTTCCCAGTTCCGTAAGAGAGAGCTGGAAAGTATTAGGCACCTGAAGTTGGCTGGGCAGCTTTATGCATATAATAGTGGGAAAAAAACATATTTAAAGAGAACAGAGGAGTGGGCGATCGTTATGTAGCCCGTATTGCATTGAAAGAGACAGGGGTATGGTCTTACATTAATTGTCTTTTTCCTTTAAAAAAGACGGTAATTGGCTAAGACTAGGCAATAGGTTTACGTCCATTTCTGAAGGAGACAGCTGAACTCGTGCGTGTCTGTGTGTTTAAAGATGGAGGAAGGGAGATTTAAAAGAGCCCTTGTGAATAGATTTGCATGAGAAACGCAGAGGCGATTCGGCCCCTCTCACGGCAGCGCGTTGTGTTACACATTTAAGCGGCGGATGTCGTGACAGTCCCCCGCCGTATCAGTTTAAATAACCGCTGTGACTTACTGCGCGCAGTCACGCATCAAGTACAGGGGGCGTGGCATCAACAACTGCGTCACAACTGCCATAAATCCTGCCTGCTCTTCACCACAAAGAAAACAACTGGTGTAAAATGTGGGCAGCATTATGTTAATTGTTGCATTTAAAGAATACATGTAATTTATAATTATTATGATTATGTATAATTATTTTGTTTTTGTCTGTGAATATATATTTCAAATTACACATTTTAGGTAATATAATCATACTACTTTTTGATTACTTTTAGTTTTTTTTGACTCAACTCGTTTTTCACATTGATTTAAACATAAATGCGATTTTCTGATAAAAAAATTATATATATATATATATATATATATATATATATATATATAATGAAAATATATTATTTTTTATTATCACAATGTATTAGACATTGCATTACATCAAAATAAATTAATAAATGTAATAAATAATTCTTTTTTTAAAATATATACATGCAAATGTGTTTGTATTTATATATAAATAATAAATATACACAGTATACATATAAAAACAAAATATTTATTTTGGATGTGATTAATCTTTTGATAACACTATATATATAGTAGTCAGCATTCGAAGTGGATCTAAACCTTTCATCAAAGTTGTCCTAAAATTAAAAACAATACCTATTCTTGTCTTAGGACAACTTTGATAAAAGCTTTCGGTCCACTATGAATGTTGACTACTGTATATATAGTCTATTATCAAAAGATTTGTATAATTAAACGAAATGCGTAAGTATGCATATATATATAGTATATAATTATTATTATTGTTATTATTTTTAGATTTAAATGAAATTCTTTTCAGTGTGGTCTCAAACTTCACATTCATTCATTCACTGAAAAAGATGTGGGGTAAAAAGAAAGAAAGGAAAAAAAAAGTTTTGGGTTTTAAATCACATTAAAGAAGAATCAGTGCATAGTTGCAAGCACGTCACTGACCCCAATAACTGACCCCGGAGACGACACACATTAGAGCTGTAGTTCATGCTGAGTTGTGTAATTAAAAAAGATTAAGGAACAGGTTTGGACTAAACGTGGTGACCTTAGATAAACTTTAATGCATCATGTCAAAGAATGGAATGCATAAATCATCTGCTCCACCAAAACAACCCATCTCAAATGACATGTAACAGGCAACATTAATGCGCTATTTCCACTCGAAATTATTAACCCATAATCATTCGAAATCCTGGGATTACATTTCACACTGTTCATATTGGGTCCATCAACAGTTGGGTCAACGTTCTTATTTGCATATTAATGAAGTCAGTAACACGAATGCATTTAGGCACACAACCTGTTTAAATAACCAAAGTGAACACTGTTTAGTTTATGATTGGTTGCTACAACTCACAATAACATATTAACAACACATTTAGTGCTAGCACAACAAAAGCAACATATCTGTCAACACTCCTCAGGAGCAGTATTTTCATAATATTTCAGGATTGAAACATACGATTATTCTATTTTTTAAAAGTTTCAAATGTGTAACATTGCTTTACTCAGGATTAATGTGGCTGCAGCACGTTTTTTGTTTTTTTTTAAGAGGACTTGTAGTATCTTGTCTGAACGTAGTCATACTTAATTTTCTGGTTGCTTAAAATGAAGTCAAGCTACAGCTAAAATGGGTCCAACAATAACTAACCCAGTCCCGTCATTAGTTATTCCATTACCTGAAATGGCTTTACATAATCAACTACAGAAGATTATCAATCCACAAGATAACCCTGCACTGTTTTCCCATTCATAAGCATTCATCTGGTTTTTGAAAGAGCTCCAAGGCAAACCTGCCACTATCTTCCTCTCCCTCAACTGCGACTGTTTTAGTGGGCCATTCTCCAGCCAGTTCTCCCAAATCTGATCCGTATCAGTACCTCTCCGTTGGGTTATCTCCAGCAGACCACCCCTGAGGTAGGCGGGAAAGGGGAAAAACAGTCTTCTAGCCCTGAAAGAAAGAGATTCCTCTGTGAGAAGGCAAACACTCTCAGCGACAATAGCTCCTTCACTGGAATGGCTATTGTGTGGATGTTTACTACTAAGCTCTTTGAGAGACCGGTGGGAAAGATTGTTCTGGAAAGAATCTAATCAAGCAGTTAAATGGGGGAAAAGGGGGATTTAAATGGACTGATTGAAGCTGACAGTAAGGAAGTGGTAGCATGTGTCCGCTTGATTAGAATCTTCCAAGTTAAGTGTGGCATAAATGTGCGATGCATAATGATAAGGCAGGTTTCAGTTTGCTTCTCAATCCAACATAACTGACAGATCATATCAGCACACGTGAACACCACGTTTAACAGGTGACCTTTAATGATCATTTCTGTGGAACAAGTTATCTTTGTGAACGTTAAGGAGTTGGCATTCAACGTAATTTGTTTAGATTAATATTTCACAAGGTTTTTTGCATGTACGTTTTCATTAATCAAAGTTCAGTGTCACTGCAATGCACAAGCTCACATGTGAGCCTGGACCCCAAATCCCAACAAAACCAGTCATAGCTTGGGTATATTTGTAGCAATAGCCAACAACACCACTATATGGGTCAAAATTATAAATTGTTCTTTTATACTAAAAATCATTAAGATATTAAGTAAAGATTATGTCCTAACCTCAAAATTGTATTAGTAATATGCATTGCTAAGAACTTAATTTGGACAACTTTAATGGGAGTTGTCTCCATATTTAGATAAGTTTTTTGCACTCAGATTCTCAGATTTCAAATTGTTGTAAGTCAGCCACACAAAACAAGTTCTGAGCTTATTTGTGATATTGGGAATTCATTTCTTATTTGAAACTTTACCTCACATTAACTTTTTTATTTTATACGCTGAGGGGCAAAAACCAGCTTCCATGTGACGCTGCATGTGACCTATGAAGTGGTGGTTTAGTTATTTTTGTTGATTATGATTAGGTTGTTGTTGGGCATGGTTGAATTTGAACTCCAGTTTCTAATTAGGAACCCGTTTCGAGGCCAAAGCCTCCACTTTGTGCAAACATAAAACACTGAATAAATTATGTCTTGTCAACATCAACTATATAAGTCAAACCGTAATTGGAAATATTAAACGGTATGAACATTAAAACTTTGTAGGCGGCAGTTGGTTTACTTCATAAAGAGTGGCAGTGTCACACGGTTCTGAAATAAACCTATTGTTTAAGACACAACCCAGCCTTCATAATTAAAGCACTGCTGGAAACACTGCTTGAGATTCCAGCCAGCAGCAGTAAAATGGCAGCTCAGCATAAGGACATGAATGTGAGGGGAATTTTAAGTCCTCGGCCTTTTCTCTCCGAGGCAGAGCATGAGAGGCTTCTTCTGCTTTAATTCAACATGAAGGACTGTTCAGTCCCCTCGCATAAAAGCGTACTCACGTATACACACGCACACACATACATGGAATTCCGGTGATGCAGGTAGTGTGAGACTATGTGCCCCCACTGTTGCCGTGACAACCTGCCTGGGCTTGTTCTGTGCAAGTGGAATGAGCAGCACTCTGATGCCGGATCAGTTGAGTGGAGGGAGCCAGTGTTTGTTCTTTGTCACCTGTTACCTACTTGCTGATCCCTCTGTCGTTCCCCCCCGCACACTCGAATACGCCGACATGTCGTCTCGCACGTGCCGAGCAGGTGACGTTTGGTGCTTTACACAGATGAATGACACAAAAAAAGCATATTCTTTCTCTTTTAATCCTCTAAATCAACCACATCTCTAAGTTAACTCCTCTGAGAGGAAAACGTGTTGCAATAGTTTGGAAAAGTGATTATAGGATTTGAGGTGGATGTCCAGGCCTGGTTTGGCCTCCATGTTCGATGCTTGATTGGATTAGCAATATGTTCCTTTTTACGATGTTACTGAACACTCAAGGGGCCTCTATGGTGACAAAAATCTGCTATTGTCCAAACCTCTTGCTTAAGGGTTTGTATAAGGTGTTGTGTACCTCCGATGAAAACTGTTACCAGTGACTAAGACTCAGGAATGTTTGAAGATGTTAGAGGCTGCATTGAGATCCCTCAGGTTAGGGGGAAGTTACAGTTGTAAGCAACACCCAGACAGGCTAACACTTGACACGACAGCATGCATTCTCTACAACACAGGCCTGGAATCCAGCTGGACTTTTGAACGTTAGCTTAGCTTGCTGGATTTCATAGGAACTTACGTTTAAGAGACAGCAATGTGGAACAGCTGGTTTAAAGTAGACATACAGTCAAAAGTTTGAATACAGCTGACAGCATTTAAATATCTTATGACTATTTGCTCTGAAGGCTTTTGTTTAAATGATTCAAATTAATTCTGTAATCAAATGTAAGTTTTGCCTTTACAAATGGATGAGTTGGTACAGATAGTAAAGGAAATGC
>JAUMHI010000063.1:7412118-7448275 GCA_032359435.1 Enteromius unitaeniatus | reverse complement strand
GTTCTGAATCAAATGACTCGCAAAACGCGCTTTGAAATCCCGTTCTGAATCAAATGATTCGTGAGCCGATTCGAACACTTCTTTTGCGACGCAATGGTTTAACTGACTGTCTGTTGACACATTTTCCGTCGAATTAAAAACATTAAATGACATGACACCTAAAAAAGGCGGATTTATAACAATATCATTTGATTTATCAGTATAACTACTAATTTATTAGTAGTTTCTGCCACCAATACCAGTATAATTTCACAGTTCCCTGTAGCAATTTCGGTATCAAAACAAACAATATTTGATGAACTGGTCCAAAATACAAAAACTAAAAGGCTGTTCGTTTTTGTTGTTGTTTTAGTAACAACTTTTGACAGCACTATCCAATTCACATCTATTTTTAACAGAAAGAACCAGTTCCGCAGATAATTTAATAATAAAAGTCAACAGAATTGAAAAAAAAAATTAAGTTCGCTATGAACTTAACACGCAGTGCATACTTTCCAAAAAACGTTGCACATTTTAAATATGTAGCATCCTTTATATTTCAAGTAAGGGGATTCATTGTATTTAAGGGTCCTTGGTACAAAAAGAAGTTAGAAAATGATTATGCTAGACTCCCAAAACTGAATATAGCCTACCTAATATGCCACATTATTATATAAATATACTGTCTACTGTGTGTTCGTAAACAGCAATTACTCCAGCACTGGCATTACTAGACACACACTAGGAAATATGCAAGGATTAGCTAATCAGTCGCATGCTTAAGATAGCAGTGAAGAGACACGCACGCACAAACAGACCTCATGAGTCAGCAGCAATAACTCTTTCTCACTGACTCACTACCCTTTTGTTTGCGGATGAGGGGCACGAAATGTCTTTTTAAAATACACCAAGGCTCTAACGCTAGTACCCTTTCCTTTCTCGCTAACTTCCTCTGTACATGTTCCACATTTCACACGCTGAGAAGTTAACCTCACAGAGCTACCACAAAAAAACATCTGTTTCCGACCAACAAAACTTAGTAAGAACCGTTAACGTGGTTGACACCTAGCAGCTTGAAAGCATACATCAAAGTCGTGTTCAGGGGTGCGGCTAAATGCTCACTTTACAGACGTTTATTAAACACAGATCTGACCTGATAACCTTTTATTGTCTATCTTCAACCAGTTCGTAATGTCAACGTATACTAAACACTGCTTTGGCCCCCAGCTAAATAGTCCAAACAACCTTGAATAGCACAAAGGATCTAGACATTGTTTGAGAATCTCCTACCGCACCTTTTGTACTTCTCCCAGAGGAAAGGGTTTTGGACACGGAGGATCTTCAGGATGCGGAACTTGGTCTCGGAGACGGTTTTGTGGAAGAGGCTGTAGACGGTTCGGTAGCTGCGGTCATCCCGGGAGACAGGCACCTGCAGGAAATCCTGACTGTTGTTCATGGGTAACCAAGTCTCAGGGTACACCTTGGAAGGACCGTTCAACGTGGGAGAGAGAGGCTGGTTTCCAGAAGTTTCCAGGGAGGAGAGAAATGCTGAGGAAAGGCCACCAAGAGTCCTAAAGAAGAGAAGAAAACATGTCATTAGTATTAGACACTTTTACCCAAAGCGAATTATAAATAAAGTCAACAGAAGCAAATGAAAGCAGCAAAGATCAATAATATGTAACTGCTATAATAAGTCACAGCTAATTTAATGCAGCAGAAATACTAAATACACACAAATTTCATTTAAAAAGCATTAATGGTTACTTTTTGCCATGGTACTAAAATTGCCATTTCACTAATTTCTTCTGAAATTTTGGTACTTGTACATTCATGAGTGTCTGGAAGTCATGGTTAAATGGAGGTCAGGGTTCAGTCCCGTGACTTAACATCGCACTTGATTTCTAGAAGGTAAAGGTTATCCCTCAAATCAGTCTGACTACCTTATGAGTCATTTTTTAACTAATAGCTTGCGCTTCTCTCAACTAGACTGGAGCTGCAGCAATTTTATCAAATGTTTTTGAGAGGCACTGAGGAAACACGAATGAAAAGAAACTAGGGCAATCGTTTTGAAGAGATAAGCAAACACTTTCTGGAAAGCAACTATTAAGGGTCTGTTTGTTAAAGAGTGTCTGTGTCTGAATGAAAGGGTGATTTATGCTGCTTGCTGAGCATTAACTCAGCTGGTGCAGGCAACGGTTCGGTCAAATTGTCAATCGCGCTAATGAGTTCCACCCCTGTGCTCAGGACAATGTGTTCCTGATGCTGCAGGACCCTGGAAAAGCATTGCAGTGGCCTCTACCTGACAACAGGAGCAGATTGATGGCAATAAGTGAAACAATAAGATAAATATCATGTCTAAATCAAACATCAGTAGTAAAAAAAAGTGTTGGCGACCAGAACCAGTTCAGGCTGTCTTGTTTCAGTTTAAATCGACTGAAATTCAACCTTCCAAAAAGGTTTTTACATATTGTGACATATATACTATTGTCAAAAGGCTAAAATATTATATAATCCAGTTCTGATTTTTGCTGATTTTTTTTTAGAAAAAAATACTATGAAAATTCAAAACTGATGTAGCTATAATGGTACATACAGACAAATTTGTCTCTGACTCTTCACAGGCCTGAAAGCCTTCTGAAGCCTTCAAAGATTTTCATATGGTCATGTTAGACACTCATATTTCTGGAAGCCATTTAACAATCCTCCCTTCTCCTCTACCTTTTTACATCTGTTCAATATTTTTTTCTTTCCCTTTGTCACTATAAATAAGCACATGTTACATTTCAGTTGACAACAGATGTAAAAGAAATTTCCCTCTTTATGAGATTTATTTTGGACTAACTTATTCTGCAGTCCATGTTCTAGCTTAAGGTGAATAGGAATATTATATTCCAGGAAAGTGACTTTGAGGCACAAGCAGTACTCCAAGCAATTAACATAAGATACACGCTTTTAACCCCTCACTGATGGGAATACTGCAAATCCGATATGTTCTTGGCGAGCAGTGAACCGCTTGTGAATTATCTTGGGGTTTTGAAGCGCATAAACAATGGAATAAATGAAGAAAAAAAAAGGAATAGGAAACAATGCTGTACGTGGCTCTTTTTAAGGTGTTTTGAGGAACAAATACATTTTGGTGCTAAACTGGTTGTTATGGGATATTAAGTATGAAATTGGTGGCGACTAGAAAATGTTTTAGAACACTTTGCGAGCCCTGGAGGTAAATGAGGATACTTACTGGAGGTAAGGCGTGAGCATGATGGAGGACCTGAACAGGGGGCGTTTTTTGATCTGCCGGCGGAAACCGAAAACGGCATTTTGCTGGAAGCCCTCGCGAATGTTCAGGATGTACTGATTCTGCAGCGTGATGAAACGGACCTCCTTCAGTCCTCGGCCGCTAGCCTCTTCAATCAACCGAACCACCGGCTGTGAAACGGAGAAAGAGAGAGGAAATGAATTCGACAGAGAAGAGAGAGAACAACAGAACACTTAAATGTGCTCTGACTCCCACTCAATTCATCCGGAGCACTGGTCAGAATGTATCCATCATAAGAGATTTTCAGAGGAAATAAAAAGCTTTGTTTTCAAAGGAACGCTTATGCAATGTTCTGATTTCAGGCGCTTGTGAGTAGAACAGGACGTCTTCTCCGATGTGTGCAAGCCAGTTCGAATTGAGACCCAATACATAACGCAATCACGCATAAATTCTTTGAGCCAACTACACACACACACACAAACATACACTAATTTAAAGAATTAGAAAACCTGCTATTTATGTGCTATTTTAATCTTAAAATCTATCAGAAAATGGCTTAGGTTTTATTTCTATTCTAAAATCAAATTAAGAGGTCAGTCATGCAGTCATGCAGGAAAAAGTCTCTCATGCTTAGAAATTCTATATTTATTTGAAAAAAAAAAACACACACACAACAAAAAGATTAATATTGTGAAATATTATTATAATAAAACAAAATGTTTTTTTATTTTAATTGATTTTATGATGCATTTTATTCCTGTGATATGCTGAGTTTCTTTGCAAATACAGATAACTGTTTTGCTTTTTTAAACATTTTTTTACCTTTGCAGTTTGCAAATGAACTCTTAATTTCTTATAATCAGTGTTCAAACATTTGGGTTGCTTAGGATCGTTTGATTGTTGCTTATGATTGTTTAAATAACAATTTTTTTAAATTAAAATGAAAATCGAAAGTAAAATTACAATTGTCCGAAAGAAATTATAAAAGAAAAAGGATGAATGCATCACATTGGTGTGTCTCACCTCTGAATATTCCCTCCAGCCAAAGTTATCTCTACAGTAGTACTTCCACACAGTCAAGCAGTTAGGGGTGGGGCTTGTGTTTGTGGGCGTGGCTGTGGAGCTGGAAGGTGTGGACAGACGCCTGACGAGGTCAAACTCCAGGTCACAAACTCGCATGGCACTGAAGTCCAACGTAAACACTCGACCGCTGTGCGTGAAACAAAAGTAAACACACGTAAACACAAAATCCCAAACACATCCACATGACAGTCACTTACACAGAATAAAAACAGTTGGTTCAGTTCCCAACAGCTAATAATCTGTCCTTGAGCCATGACATCAATAAAGGTCCTTTGAAGAAAAACAACCGTCTTACACCTAATTTAATTTCCACAAAATTCCTTAGGCTTATTAGAAAGCTCCCCCTTGGTCTTTGTTGTCCTGAAAAACCCAATGAGAGGCGAGATTGTCCTCCAGACGGAGGGGGATGGAACGGTGACCCCCTGACTGCCCCCTGCGTTCAGACCCTGGCTTTTTAGGTCACCCTCCAGGGGTGGCGCCTTGCTAATAATGGCCTCATCGATCACACTTACTCTCCAACACAAAGAGGATTTGGGGTTAAAGGTAAAAATGTCTGAGCAAAAGTGGTTCAAATAATGCCTAACACACATGTAGACACAAAATTCTACTGCTGGAGGAATAAGAGGCTTATGCAGGCCCTTTTTAACGGTCAAATTATATAAAACGTCAAATCACAAACTATCCACTATAATGCTCATTTATGAAACGACACAAAAAACAACATGAAAATGTGAAGTCGAAGAGTGCGAGAAAAGAGCAGTAAACTTACAGCAAATAATCATCCTCCCACTCAAACACACCTGTAAATGTCAAAGACCCAGACAACTGCTGAGTGTACTAGACCAAAACTGCCCGACACACTCAAAATCAACACTCCAGAAAGTTTTGAGAGCTAATCTCAGAAGCACACCAGAAGGACACGGAGCACTGACAGGATGGGTGGACTGAGGCCTGAAAGAAACACTCACAAGCGAACGTGGCGGACAGACGCGAGGTAGACTAAACACTGGAAGTCCAGAGTATGTTCTAGCAGGGACATGATCTCAACAACCTCACAAAAACATACACGCAAAAAACAATTAAACAGCAAGAGGCTGCTTGTGAGCATTAACAAGCCTCCAAAACATGACCACAGTAGACAAAACATGAGAACATTGATCAAAAACAATTGATGTTGCTATATTTTAAAAAGCATAATAAAATGCTGTGACGATCCCAATCCTTTTTTATAGATGTTTTTTTTCATGGTCTCTAGAATGAGGACAGTTAAACATTTGATGATATTTTAAGTTGTATCTTACCAAACGAGGTAAAAATTACTACCCACAGAGAATAAAGTGCAGCACATAAGCTGCCAAAACTGTCATCATCATAGTCATAGATGGCAAAGAACAGATAGAACAAGCAAATGAGGATTATCCGTCTTCCTCACTCACGCTCACACAATGTCTTTCTATCTTTGAAATCATGCCAACAGACACCAAATCTGATCTAAAAAATGCATGACAAACAAAACCAGGCTCAGACTACACATGCACGCATGTGCGTTTGAGAGAGAGAGAGAGAGAGAGAGAGAAAGAGAGAGAAAGAGAGAGAGATGCTTATCATTGCTGTGTTAACTGACCTACTGAATTGAGTCAGCCCAAAACACACGTATGCATAAACCAGCCACTCACACACACAAAATGTGGTCTCCATCAGCTTCTCTCACACACAGTGATGTGTAAAAGGGCTTCCCAGCAGCCCTTTCCAAATTAAACCCATTGTGTAAACAAGTTAAAAGCTTACTTCATTCCAAAATTAAGATTCTGTCATCAATTACTCAACCTCATGTTGTTCCCAAACCATGCGACATTTTTATATAGAAAAAAGATTTGTAAGAAGGAAAACAGAAATCTCTGATTTACAAATGAATCACTCTTTTGAGTCAGATTGTTGTAAATGAATCGACTCAGCCATTTCACAATGTTATAGCTGACTAAAAATAAAACTATTAGCAATTGTTTTCATTTATTGAAATAAACAAAAAATAGCTCAATTACTACTATGAATATAAATATAAAAACAAAAGAAAGCTAAATGGACATGTTTTTTGTTCGTTTTTAAATATGCATATATGTAATTAAAAAAATGATAGCCAATTCAAAACATTAATAAATGCTACAATACAATACAAATAATACTAGTTCAAAAAACTGGGGCAGGTTGCATAAAAGCTTAAGACAAGTCTTAAAAGTTAGTCAGCTAAATTTTTCTTTAAGACTGGTCACAGTTTTTTTTTTTAATTCAGCTACACAAAAATGTATAATATTCCAAGTTGAATCCAAAAAAATAAAAACAGATTACTCTTGGCTGGCTTAAATGTTGTTAAATGTGTTTTTATCACAATTATGGCTTCAGAATACATAATATATACAGTATATTCAAAGGCATTTTATAGTGTTTATCGTTTGGTCCTTATTCACAAATTTTTCAATTTAAAATTTCACTGAAGGCAGCAAGTCAGGTTTGGAACAACTTGTGGGTGAGTAAATGATAACAGAAATTCAGGCCCTGAGATCATCCCAAAACCTTCATCTACCAGAACAGTCCTTACCCTCTTTTTTATAGCGAAAGACACACATTGTGTCCTCTCAACTGGAACACCATGGGCTTCAATCATACACACCCAGAATCACTCTAAAGCAGCATGTTCAGGACAGCCTGTCTTTTACAGACAGTTCCGGGCAAAAACACACATTCTGCCCTAGCAAGCGGCTTCTGGCTCAGCCAACAAAAACCAACAGAGAGAGCTTCTCCCCATGCTGGAGACCAGAACACAGCCGTTTCAGCACTTCCATCAGGTCACCGGAGCCAAGGCACCAGATAATACCAGTCTAGCAGCCAAACTTGAACATTTAGAGGCGTTAATGTCCTTCAGAACACTAAAAGGACACTAAATCCAGGATTACTGGATGTAGAAGTTTATGTAATTTCACGTCTGGAAAACATTCATTATCTCAAAGGGGCAAGTAAACATGGGGAGAATAAAATTGACAGCTCTGGAAAAAAAACAGACAAATTGAAACAAACAACTTTGTCTCGTATGCCGGTAATTGAAAAACACGAAACCAGATCTAGACAGGGAATGTGAAAGTATAAGACTGAAAATGTTACTGCAAAAGAGGTACAGCTCACTGCAGTTCTCATAAAATTTCTTGAACCAAAATACGACATATAGGAAGAACATAAAGCTATAAAGTGAACTCCAGCAGTGGTTTTAGCTGCTCTTAATTTGAACTTTAAAAATATATATTTTCAGTGTTTATTCCCCCATAACATTTCTATCTTGCTGTCATTCATTTTTATTTTAGCTTTAATAACTGTGGTACTTTCTTAACTAACAAAGCATTGTTTAAAGTAAAGGTTTCAGATAACAGTAACAGTCTCAGATCATTTAAACCTGAAGGAATCTGTTTGATTTCATGAGAAATGTTCCTTAATTTTAAATAGAAAGTGGTATGTTTGCAATTCTGAAGAGTCTTGAGCTCTTCTGTAAGATTCATGGGGGCCTAATAAAAGCAGGCGACGCAAAGCAAGTCGTTGATAGCTCTCACTGTTGTGTGTAAGAGTCACAACTGAGACGTTAAAGATTTTATTACGCGATTCATTTTACTGACAAAATATCTGAATCAATAATCCAAATCCTTCTCTTGAATGCAAAAGGCAACAACATCATTATCAGATTCCCTGGAATCCATGTGCAAAATGTCCGCCCCGACAAACAAAAACGCATTCCTTTGCACAACAAATTGCCAGAAATCCACAGTTGCAATACTTAAGATAGGGCTGAGCTTTAGTTTCTTAAGAGAAATGATCCACTCGTGAGTTTCACAACCCAAATATCCTTCTGCAGGAATCACTCTGTTGCTAGTTTCACTCCAGGGTGTTGCTGACTCATGCTAAGTCATTTGCGCTCAATACAGCAGCAGAGACATGCTCGACGGTGCCAGCGTTTCTCCTCAGGGCCCATGACCGAGATGACCGGTGTGGACACTGTACTTTCGTTCCACCTGCCCTTCTGCATCTAAATCAGGAGCAGACAAATGCCATTACCGAGAACGATAGCTATCACTTCCCAGAGTGAAAACACAACAACAAAACAGATGAGAGAAAACTGGTTTGAGTAAAAGAAGAGGCTCTTTATAACGGCGAAT
This sequence comes from Enteromius unitaeniatus, assembly GCA_032359435.1. Taxonomy (NCBI): domain Eukaryota; kingdom Metazoa; phylum Chordata; class Actinopteri; order Cypriniformes; family Cyprinidae; genus Enteromius; species Enteromius unitaeniatus. The sequence continues at coordinate 7,439,761 of JAUMHI010000063.1, read as the reverse complement.
AAAGAAAGGGAGAGTATACAGTCCGTTTCTTTCTGTTCTTTCTCTCTGCAACACTCGTTCTTTGTCCGGAACTCTCTGCCTGTACAAGGAGGTACAATGAGGAAAGAACAGAGCATTCTGGGATTAAGAAGGACTGCACTGGGAGGTAATAAATAAGTGTCTCAGAACGACCAGAGCGCTCTTGCTACTACATTTGTATGCAAAGTCATTTATGACGTCATTTCTCAGATGCGATTATCAACCCGGAAAGCCGGCGGTGGGATGTACTGTGGCTTGGGTTTCACAACACGGTACACTTTAACACGAACACATGTGTATTTCTATAGCGCTTAGCTCGCGTTACCCTTCTCTTTTGGATGTGCACCAAGGTATGTGACACCTAGCATGCAGTTTCACTGCAGCACGCACACACACACATTTGCCTCGGCTTCCCTGACAGACTAGGTTTCACTGTAGCTCACCCACACACAATTTTCATTTTCAAGTGTCTGCTTCTTTTTCAAGCCTGGCACGCCGAGCTCAAGTTGGCCACCTGTGCACCGGGTTACCATGACGACCATTATCCGCCAGGGCGCCTGCCGGACCGAGTAATAGCGTGGCGATAACAATAGAAGTCCCAGTGCATCTTTACCCTGCCTCGTAGACAAAGCGCGGTCCCCCCATGCACAGGACCCTGAGACGGCTTCAATGCATTCGGCCCCACTGCGGTGCTAAATATAACCTTCCGGCCATTAAATTAAGTGCAAAGAACTGAAAAAATTCTCTCTGCGCTCATCAGCACAACCTACTTTAACCCAAGCAAAGAGCTATAATCGCAGTGGACATAAAGATTTATAAAGTACAATCGTTATTAAGTGCAATTAGGGATGGGCGATATTATGGTATATATCCTTACTGCAGTGCAGGGTTGGGCAACTTTTGAGTGGTAAAAAATATGGGAATATAAAAAGTGGGATGCATTTGATAAGATTTATTAAGCACAATAAGCCGTGAAAAAGAACTACATTTCAAATGGCACAAAGACAACATGCAAAACAGATCTGTTTTGTGTTCTATTATGCCTGAATAGTCGAAATGCATACACAACTATGTCAACATTCCTGCAATATTCACATAAACACAGTCGGTTATGTGTTAAATAAAGGTGAACAGATGTGCATCAGTATATTGGATCCGTGTAGTTGCTCTTAAAGGGACAGCGGTCTAATTTAGCTGCTGCTGTCTGTCATTATTTCAGTTAATCACTAACTGCACTTTTTAAAAAAGAATTCGTTTGATTGATACGGTGAAGAATATGAAGTCTTTAAATATTTAGCTAAATAAGCTTAGCTTACTGTAGCTGGATAAATTGATAGATAATAAATCGATGATAAATTATTAGACTAATAAATTGTTATAATGAGATATATCTCGTTATAATAAAACACAGTTTCTCTCTAAAGGGTGTTGAGGGAAACAGAGAGAAGGACAGGGAGAGGGGAGTGGTTGATAAGCCAGTTTCACCTCTCTTTATCTCTCTAGCTACCTGTGAGGTGGAGTCGCGGGTAAATAACCTGTTTTGCTCCTCCTTTAAGCCCTGCTTAAGCGCTGCGTCACTTTTATGTCCCCCTGACCCAATCATAAAGCAGCGTTCATCGTCGCGGTGACCATGACCTGTAACTGTCTGATGAGTCACCAGTGTCAGGCGCTGAGATCAGCCAGTGCACACACACACACACTGGACTTAAATCGGTGAGACGTAAAAAGATTGAGCACAAGGTGTATTTAAAAACACTATCCATTATATTAAATTATCTCAAATCAACTGAAAAGTAAAAAGGTATATTAAAGGCACTTTTAAAAACCTGTTTAGTGATGAAAGCTTAAGTTAAAGCATTGACTAAAGCCTGAAAAACACTATGTTTAGCCAAAGCTGGAGTTTGATAGCAATGGTTGACCTCAAAGAGAAAACTCATTATCACCTGCTATATGCGTTTTTTATAAAGTGCTTTACTTCGGATTGCAGTACCAAATGAAACAGAAAAACCGTTTGTGTTCATGGACTTACTAAGAGTATGTTTCAAGCTTTAGTTTCGCATTTTAAAAGCCATACACACAATAGCATTAGCAATAGCAAAGTCCCCTAAACTACTCTGTATTCTTACATAGTCACTCCTGTCCTGATCTAAATCAGCGATAAGCAAAGCAGCGTTTCGGCTTCTCTCAGCTGTAAACAAAAAAACACAAATGCCAAAAGTTTAAAGTTGGCTATTTTTAAATAAATATTATTTATATGTCGAGTACTACATATTATCAGAATGCTCACACTTTATTTTATGGTCTAATTCTCGTCATTAACAAACCATTAACCATGACATTTGCATCAATAAACTTCTAATTTGCTGCTTGTTAATACTTAGTAAGGAAGTTGTTAAGTCTAGGTATTGGAGATTAGGGATGTAGAATATGCTCATGCAGAGTATCTGCTTTACAAGCATACGATATACTAATAAACAGTTAATAATAGGAATGCTACTGCGCAAATAGTTAATAGTGAGAATTTGTCCCTATACTAAAGTGGTACCATCATATGTTTTAATTATATACTTTAACATATTATTAAATAAATGCAGCTTTTTTGGGGGGCTTAGCATTTTCCTTCTCTCAAACATAATTTATATATTTATATTTATAACTAGTAAACAGGGTTGGGATCAACTATGAATCAGAAAAGTTAAACATCTGTTAATGAGTCAGAACTAAAAAGAGTGTTGTCACTACATTAGCAACATTAACACTTTGAAGAGTTCGTTTAAAAATCTGAATTTTTTGAGAGTGTGGTTTTCTGTACAATACAGTTGCAATTACTGTGCATTTTTTGGGAATACACTTATTTACAGAATTAAAGGAACCGGAAATGGAAAGAGGTGTTTTCCTCAGTATTGTGACTTAAATTAAAAAATCTAATACATTAAAAGAAAAAAGAATATTAAACGCATGTATGAAATTTTCACAGTAAGATCAATAGATACTGTAAATTTAACGCCATGCAGATTTTCATTAAAAAAAATGTTTAAAAATCCAGTAAATGTTTACATTTTCAAAAGCTTTTTGCCTCTATAATTCTGTAAATCAGACTCTGTGTGTACAGTTTAAGATTATGAACTAAGAACAGTTAATGATCAGCATATTCAGAAGCAATGTGTACGCAACCAAGTAAATTCTGATTTTTGACCTTACTTTAACTTGCCCAGTTTAGGCCATTCTCTTGTTATCCAGCACTTCTGCAAATCAGGGGAACTCGAGCCCAGCTGGCAAACTAAAACACTATACAGTTCTCTTTTTCTGAAAGCTAAATCGTGGTTCTGCTGATTTCACCAGCTTTAAACACACACACACACACACACCCTGGGTACTGAAGAGAAACAGCGGTAAAAGGGTCAAAGCTGGGGAGGGAGGTGGCTAAAAGAGCATCTGGAGAAAGAGAACGCATGAAGTGTGAAGGATTAGCAGCCCTTAAAAACCTTGTGCGCCGCTGAGCATTCCCAACCCCAAGGTCTGCATCTGGACTGGCATGTTCCACATACAACCACTTCAAAAAGACACGCTTGGATGATTACCCTTTAACCCGGTAACCCCATGCCCCCCTGGCACATATGCTCCGGACGCCAGTAAAAAGGCACCTCTGAGCCAGCAGTGGTTTGCGGTGTCAGACGGTCAGCCAGGGATACAAAGCAGACAAAATCCGAGAGGAAAGAGAGAGACATTTAATATTTCTACGCTCTACTGCCTCTCATTCCAAAACAGCAAAGTACAGTATGATCTCCTATACTTAATCCCATACACACAAAACAACTCACTTTTACGTGCTCAGCTATAGTAGCCCGCATGCCAGCATGATTCACACCCAGCACAAGCATCGCAGTCTGAGAAGAATTAAACAAACACGCACACTCACGTATGCACCTGATCACACACTACCAACCCTGAGATAAGGCAGTCACCTCTGCGGGTGGTAAATTCAGCGATGAGACACGCTCAGCAAACAGATACTTCCAAAACGCACACACAATGACACGCGGGCAGCTGCAGAAGTCGTATCAGTAACGTGCAAACACCTTTTAAGGTTATGGTTATACATTTACACGCATTTAACACCAGACGAAGGCTTTAACCGGGATGAGCTCACACAAGAAATTCAAATTCGGTTAACCTTTACTCACCATCGCGCTATTCCTAATCTTTATGACATTTTTTATTCTGTGCAAAACAAATAAAGAACGTTTCATCCATACGCTGGGTTCAAAACAACTTGATTTGGACCCCACTGACTTTCACTGTAAGGACAAAAAATTCTCCAAATATCTTTGTTTGTGTTCCACAGAATAAAAAAAAACGGTAAATGGTGAATGGACAAGCCTCATTGGTTGTTTTCGAAGTCATGCAAGCATATTCAATCTTCCAAAAGCCATATATGCTCTATTTATGAAAAGATCAGATTTTATACTGTATGTAAATAAAAGAGTAAATGATATCAGTGTATATGTATCAGTATCATTTAAAGCAAGAAGATTAAACTACTCAATTCATATTTCTTTGTGAAATATAAAAGTTTTGATGTGATGGACTTTCAATGAAAAGACAGGAACGTAATTTTATTCGAAAGACAAAAGTCTTACGGGTTTGGATTGACAAGGCTGAGTAAATGACAGAATTGAACTTTCTCTTAAAATGAATAACAGCAGTGGTTAAAGTTTGAACCAGGTGAGTTTCGGATAATTCATAGCTTGCATTGGCTTACGAGCAAGCATTCTTATCCAACACTGCACTCACTTATGTCACCACACAGCAGCCAAGAACATCTATTCAACAGATGACTGATTGCTATCACAAATATGTCCAACATTTGAGCGGCTGAGCAGCGCAATCCTACCAAAATATATTGCTCGCAAAAATAATCAATGCAGCTGTCTACGCTAGCTAGTTTTATTGTTTTATGGAAGGATGTACCTGGAAGCTTCCGTAGCACTGATCCAAAAACAAGAGCTATCATTTAGTAATACGGTGATATCTACACGGAAATTCTACTATGATAAAGCCTCTGACAGGCAGCTGATTATAAAGTGCAAAAGGGCTTTCCGTTCTTCCTCTTCAGGAGATTTAAGGGAATAAATCAACCTCACTCAACACTCTTGACTTCTCGTTTTTTTGTTTCCATCCAGAGAGGACGCGCTCAAAAGAGCTGAGGGCTAAGTAAATGCTCTCGTTTCCCTCTTGCTCTCTGGAAGAAAATAAAAAGTCTCCAAAAAGTCTCAGTATGTTCTAGACGCCAAGGACTAGTGGGACATGCGCTACTGAGTGCCGTGTGGGACTAGGACCGAACTGTTTGTTCAGACAATCCAGCCACTATTTGGCTCTTTCACTTTGTCCCTCTCAGCAAGAGAGGAACACGTAAACGTACTTTAGCTGCAAATTCAGGTAGCTTTTGTTTATGTTAGAAAGCGCATTTGCAATTGTGAGAGAACGTTAGCATCGGACTAGCACAGAAGTCAAAACAACTCTATGTTAATCACATATATAACATTGTATTATAACATGATCACTATTCTTTAGAAAAAGTACTTTTAAGAGAACTATGATATAGAGATGGTTAGGTAATACTATCAAATATACTTTAGGTACTTTCAAAGAACACCGTGATACAGTCAGATTATAGTATAGATTATAGTATGTATACTATCATGGTATCAAAATTCATGTATCATGGTATACACGGGGTACTCCAAGAATATTATTATAGCGCAAATATACTCTTAAAAATAAAGTTGCTTAAAAGGTTCTTCACAGTGATGGCATTTTTGGTTCCACAAAGAACCATCAACCAGTCAAAGGATCTTTAAAGAAACATCCCTATAAGAACCGTCTTTCTTTTTCGAAACAGAAAGGTTCTTTATCAAACAAGAAGGTTCTTCTATGGCATAGTGAAGCACCTTTATTTTTAAGAGTGTATATTCATTTCCATGCTACATATGCAAAGGTACGATATGTTATTACCATTTTTACAACTGCAAGAGAGAAAGAATGCAGGAAGAACACATTTTGTGAGTCAAGATGACGTTGAAGTATGAGAAGTCAAGAGACCTCACCCATGTGAATAATTTCATGGCCTGTGTAAGGCGTTATCTCCTTTCTCACACACGCAGGCACACAAGCATGCAAACACACATGCAAACACCTTGGTTTCAGGTCACCGTGCCCTTGGTGCACAGTGAGATTGTGTGACAAACACAATCATCTCACCCTCAGCTGCTCCCATGGAGACCAAACCTTCAAGATCAAGGGTCACGGTTCTCACACATTGCAGCACAATGACACAAAAATGAAAAGCTATCAGGGCTCCTGCACATCCATTTCTTAGGATATATCCACGAATGAAGAAAGCCTCTGCTCCTGGAAGCCAATGTAAACAGCCTGACCATCGATCCTGTGACTTGGCATTCACAAATACTGTGGCCCTGGGATATAGGGACACTTTGGTCACATTAATAATGAATTGCATTGTACTAAAAACAGTACGTCAAATTGAGATCTCGGAAGCAATTTTTGGACATGTTTCACTTTGCATGCCGACAAAAAATATAGACGGTTTTATATAACATATAGACGGTTTTAATGAAAACGACATAAACAAACATTACTGTGTATGCGTACGTTTGTGGCCCTAACTTAACTTCCGGTAAACATCCAAATAGAATCAATTACAACAGCTAAGTCCTTTCTAGAGGAGTCTATTTTTTATTTAAGCAAAATATGTTCGCTGCGTAAATCAGATGGATTTGTTAAAAATGCAAACGTATTCTCTGCCAGCAGGAGGAGCGGTAACGGCTGTACACGAAGCAGCTCTGAGCTTACAAACGCTGCATTATATGCAAAATGACATGAAAATGACATTTTCTAAAGACACAGAAATAGTGATATAAAAACACCCACGTCTTGGTTCAACAAAGCCTTTTGTAAAATCGGTCGGTTTTTATATCGACACAAATAAATGCATATTTGGGAAACCCATCCCACAGCACAATAAACCGAGACCGACTTCATTAGCAGCGTTTGTTGCCTGCGACACTAACCAGACCACTAAACAAACACAGACCGGAAGTTAACTTAGGTCCAGGCGCGTCATTTGGTCACCCTGGTCAACAAAATGTCAAACCAAGATCTGATAAGTGATTTTTGTCTATCTATTTGATAACCACACAGCAACTAAATACTGTATTTTGAACTCTCAATTGCATATCTATTGCTTTACCATTTAAAATCCTTGTCTTTTTCTAAACTTGAAACTAGAAAAGCCCCTGTCTAGCCTTTGCATTGTTTCGTTAAAATGTCAATACAGTATGTCTGATATTGTGTATTCTTGGCATTTAAAAACACGGTGCCGCCGAAGCATTTGGACATTTGGTGAACGAAACAAAACGTCAAACCAAGAACTAAGTGATCTGACAAGCAGAAGTGTCTAAACTATTAATTTATCAATTAACAAAAACCTTTGTGAGTGTTTCATTTGAAAAGTCCTTTCCCCTTTTCTTTCAAATAAAATAAAAGTCTTGTTTTGTTTTTTTTTACTCTAATACAAAGACAGTAATATTTGTGCCTAAAGTATCCCAAATTTGTTCTGGGGCAACTATACATAGCGTCTTTCACACAGAACCTCTCATTTCTGCTTTGAAATGGTCTGTAACGTTACACAATGACTTCTAGAGAAAAAGAAAATCCTCCACGCAAACAAAAAAAGCTGGGGGGTCAGCAGATAAGGGTGTGGTTTACAGGCTCTGTGGTTCTCACTTTACCCCTGAACTACCAAAGACAGCAGGAGGTTAATGGTCGGCTTTAGCTATTAACATGAAACAGGTCACTGTGAGCCACAGCTCTGAGAGCACATGGTCTAAACGGGCCGACAGAGACAGTTACGTGGCCATTCTGACTATTAAGTTCTGTAGACAAAGACCCCCTAAATAGCTGGCTATCCCGTGGGAGAATTTCCATGACAAATCGACAATGCCATCTTCAAAAAGGAAGCAGCCAGGAGCTGTGTCATGGTGAGCATTAAAAATCACTGTCTCTATTGCTTTGTCATGACCAAGAGCACTTCCTTTTGCAAACCATTTTTGCATACAGATCAAGCTTGGGACCTTAACAAGACTCTCAGCAACAAAAAGGCCCTTTTGTTTAGGCAAAAAAATAAAAATAAAAATCCCGCTGGGTCAAAGCAGCCATGATTTCAGCTCAGGGCTAAAAAAAAAAGTGTGGCAATGAAGTGTGTGTGATTGGTCTATGGACGCTTGTGTTGGAGAGTGTGCAGATGATCGATAAAATAAAAATAAAACAGCCATTCGCAGAGACTTAATGTGTGCGTGCATGAAAGCGAGTGTGGGTGGGTGAGCGTGCGCATAATTACGTGCGTCCCTAAAGCTCATTTATTTGCGTGTTTGCGAGCAAGTCTGCGTGTGAGCCCTTCTCTGTCTGTGCGACGAGTGCGTGTGACCGCCTGAGCGCAAGCCGCAGTGAGTGGGAGCGTGTGTGTGTGTGCAATGTGTGTGCGTTTGACCGAACTAAGCAGAGGCGGGTCGAGCAAGTTCACGGCTCACAGCTGTCAGTACGCTTCCACATGTCAGGCCAGCCAACGGAAGGCTTATGGGAAAGAAACAATCTCTTAGTCACATATACCTCATCCACAACACACACGCTCCTACATACAAGGCAATTTCCTGTCACGTACTGCACTCTTTCACTTTAACTAGGTGTCTACTTCAATATGCCTCACTGAAAAAAAACAACACTGTCCCTCTGGTGGTTTTGGCCATTTTTAGCAGGATTGGCTGACAAGCTGAACTAGATAAGACCAGTCAACCAAACTGGATTAGGCTGTTTTTTTTGTTGTTGTTGTTAAGTAGGGAATCATACCAGTCCCTCCCTTGCACCAATTTTGTCGGGTTTCTAACTGAACTGCAAGCTTAGCTTCGCTGTACTTGGCCTTCTTGGGTAAAGCATAAATGAAGTTGCTCAAGAGGTTTCGATGAAAAGCGGCATTAACCCAGAGGGCAAAACCAGAAGCACTTACAGAAACTTAAGTCTGACATGTTCGTTGTCAGGGTTGCAATAAAGCCTTTCCAGTTGTTCTTGAGAGTCATCCGATATGCTCTGCCAGGTCTGCGTATCTGCTCTGCGGATTTGCCAGTGGTAAGGTAAAACGGTATGATGCTGGGCACAGTCACTGCCATAGACGCAAACGCCCTGGAGGAAATCCACACAGATCGATACAGCGTCCCCTTGATGCGTGTGATACTGGAGCTGGGTCAGGAGTTCAAACACTAGATCCAAAGAGGCCTCCTCGCTTTTATCCTGAAAGATCTCGCCCTCTTTGATGGCGAGGCAATTTGCTCCCTGCAAAGTCTCAGTGGTGTAGATGTCATTTAACTTAGACCCCGAAATGTCGGAGGAGGGCGCCGCCTGGTCGCGCTCCTGGGGCTGGAAGCGACGCTCGTTAGCGTCTATTGACACCCCCTGAATATCCGGCACCTTCTGTTCCCCCGCAAGCTCGCTCGCGGCCACAACAGGGTCCGCGCTCTCCTCCTCATCTTCTTCCTTCAGGCACACCTGACTAATCCTCGACTGCTTCTCCACGGCGGCGGTGCATATATTCCGCTGAGGTCGGGCCGGGTTACGTGGAACAAACACTCCGTCCCCTGACACGAGAGCGTCTGAGTTTAATAACGTGCTCAAAATAGGGTCCTCTAAAGCACGTAAGCATTTTGTATCCAGTTTTCTCTGCGCGTGTTTCTTTTTGAAGTAGGGCTTCACTAACGGGATCTTGTCGGCGAGTCCCATCTGCTGCTCCGCGAACTCTCCGGTCCCCAAGGGCAGGCCTAAAGCCGGCACAGTGGTGTCAACTGCGTCCTGCATGGTGCAAAAAAATGTCTGCAGGACACCTATTCACAAAAACAGAGAAAATATTCAGTGTATTCATGACTATAAACATGGTGGGGGGGGGGGTAAAGTATGCAGTGTTTTCTTTATTTATACAAATGATCGATTAACGTTTTATTACACAATGGCTAAAGTGTGGCTCAACGTAACGTCGCGTTCACCGGAAGAGGTTACTATAACAACGGTACGCCGCTCAAGCGCTCCTATATAAGGATACATCTGACATCACATGATCAAAACATTACCTCTCGCTTCACTGTAGGTTTAAACGTTTAGTAAATGTTTATTGTTTTGTTAAACAAGTCTCAACGTTGGTTAGCTGCGCGCGCAAGAGTTGTCAAACGGAAGTACAGGAGATTACCGACAGCTGCGTTGAATAATTCGCACACCCTGTAACGTTTCGATGTTTATTCTTCTAATTTTGTCCACTCGTGATCTGTACTGTGCGTACCACATTCTCTCATAATACACCAGCGTTTAAAACGACTGAAACGACCATTAGACAGCATTAGTTCACTGCTTGACGGGCATTAATAGGTGATTAATCAATACTTTTAACTGGGCGTAAGCTGAAACCTTTCCTTTCTCGAGAAGAGAGAGAGAGGAGGTGGAATTACAGAAACAGAAAGTTTCCTTTAAGACCCTCCTCCCCTAGAAAACTGCAAAAACGTTTATTATAATGATAGCAACATTACGCATTTAACGCGTAACCATCATTTCAGTCATTTTCAAGTGAAGGAAAAGGTGAAATGTACTTAACGTTACCCACTCAGGTTATAACTTTACATTCTATTACAATTTAGGGCAGCGTTCACAATTAAGCTTTCATTTTTAGCGTTGACTTTCCCGCACATAAACGCCAACCTGAAGCGCAATTGCGATTTAACGATCATAAACACATATCATAAAACATAACATTCGTCTTGATTTATCCGTTGCGAGCGAACTGTACTTTATTTACGCCGCTCCTCGCGATGTAAATCAGTCAAACGCAAGCCGAACGATCTCTCGGGAGTATTTTGATGGCTTGATCTAGATACATGGAGTTGGGAGCGTACGTGCCAGTTGCCAATAGCTGCTCGTTCTAGTTCGCACGTACTGCCTGTATTAAAGCGATCACTGCCCACTGCGGCGCCTGGCCTCCGTTCTTCTACAAACGTTACATTACAGCCACATTTATCGCTACGTACAGACCCGGGTACAGTTGAACGATTTATTGTACGCGTCCGATTGCAGTTTTTTTTTTCCACCCGTACGCAATGCAGAAACAGCGCTCTTTTTCCTAATGGATTAGGCTCGTTTAAACGCGGTATATATTCCGTATCCTTTCCAAATGTACCTGTAAAACGTCCCGACTCCTTTGATGCTACTATCGAAGCCAGTAGCCCGTCCCGGGGAATTCGCTCGCCTCTCTCATATAGGACACAGACAAAGCGTTCATCCACAGAGCGAAGCGTTCAGGTCCGTCTCCAGGAGCTTCTGAGCGGATCGCAGCTGTTGCAGAACACAAGCGCGATAAGACTTTCTCATCCAATCACAGCGCGGTGTGGAGGGTGAAAAGGGGCGGTGCTTTGGCTTCTGCTGGAGCGGAGGAAAAAAAATCAGGAAGTTGTCCGATGCGTGCATGTGTTTTGACTCACCCAGCTAGTTTGCTCATGCCAGGAATCATCAGGTGTTGTAATTATATGGCCTAAGCTGGTTTCAAATAATAAAACTCTAGCAGAAATGTATGAGCAAAGGTGAACAGTCAAATGGCACAGATATCCAAGAAAAGAAGTGACTTTCTGAAGGGCAGTTTTAGAATGTGGTCATGGGAGTGTTAGGCAAATTAAACTTATTAGGTTTAAAAGACCAAATAAGCATGTTAATAACTCATTTGTTGACTGGGTTAGGAAGCCAGATTGTACATTGGAGATCAATTGGTGACCCAACAAACAAAGATATTGTTTGTCGTTTATAACAGTGTCACTAAAACAAAAAATGTTGGAGCAAAATGTAGCAATAGCCAACAACACACCGTATGGGTCAAAATTATTATTTTTCTATCATGCCCAAAAAATCATGATATTTAGTATGTTCCATAATGATATTTTATAACTTTCCTACCGTACATATGTAAAAACGTCATTTTTGATTAGTAATATGTATTGCTCAGGACAACTTTAAAGATGATTTTCTCAACATTTAGATTTTTTTTTGCATGACAAGATTTTCAAAAAGTTGCATCCCAAATATTATCCTATATACGCTGTTATATTATTCTAACAAACCATACATCCATAAATTTATTCAGCATTCAGATGATGTATAAAACTCAATAAAAAAAAACAAAAACATTATGGCTGGTTTTGCGGTCTTGTATTACATACATAGGTTATTTAAATAAACAGACACTTTTTGTAAATGCAAATAAAACGTGCTGAACGAACACTAAGACAAATATCCCAAGACTAACAACAGTAAATTATACATAATTACAAGTAACAAACCCTAGCAGGTAATATTACTGAATATTTATTACACTAAGAACAAATTAAAAAGCTACATGTTGAATTGGGTTGTGACCTACCAGTTGGAAACCCCTGCCATAGATCATGATGTGACATTCGACTGAAATGAGGTGAAAGGTTATTCGTTGCGCTAATGACACAAGCTGTTTTCACGGAAACTTTACACCTTCATTCCTGCAAATTGCAAATGGATTCTGCTACAACCACCCCACACAGCTCACAACAGTAGCCTAAGTAAACACAAACCAGACCATAGTACGAGTGTAGGCCCGTCAGACAGAGGATGTCATCAGACAGACAGATGATGTCGTCATTTCGTTTAAAAACATATTCTCTTCACTGCAAAATTATATCTGCCACCGAAAGGAGCAAAAAGACACAAATGTTTAATTGCATGGCTACGCCTCTGTGGCCGAGTTCACATTGTACCTTGCCCAAAACACGTTCTCTGTCTTGTGTATAGACATGTCGGTACGGGCCCTCCCTCACAGCGGAATCTACAGTGAAATGGAGTGACGTCTGTGCGTTCCCATGGCTCTGCCTCTGACTGGAGCAGCTCTTAATAATCATCATTTCCCACTTGGGTTTTAAAAAAGCTGTTAACCTGACATAAAAAGCTGGCAACTCCTATATTTATTACACATCGCAACAATATTTAGAACTATGCATATTAAAATTTATAATAACATAATTGCAGCACATAGACTGGAACGTCAGAGTATGTTTAATGATCGACTTAACTATTTATACTTACTAATGAAACTGGTACTTATATTTTTGGGACTAAAATCTACTTTGTGTGCAACTGAACTAGTTGGTGGAAGTAGGTCATCTGTGGCTGATGTGTTTATTTGCTCAAAAGGTATTATCTTGCAATAAGTGGCTAGCTAGTGCATTATGGATTACTTCTAGTTTGATTTCTAGTTCCCATTTTGTATTCTACTGCAATGCATCATCGTGTAAACAGATGTGACGGAACACTTTTGCGGGGTTTTGTTCCCATGCAGTGCTCAAATTATAAGTCTTGTCTCTAGATCTTGTTTTTTTCACTACCCCGCATTGTGTTTTTAATTCATGCTAACTGTGTCACGTGCAAGATGCTGCAAAAAACACATTACACAATAGTCAAAACACGTCCGTCTAGCATATGTTTGCACAGAAAATAACTACGCAAAAGCAGCACAGCGGAATGCAAAACTCTATATAACCCCTACAAAGTAAATTATTTGGATGTGTTCTTTTTGGCAACACATTTTTAAAAATCAACAACATTACTCTTCGGCCATCTTGGATATATTTCTTACTGGGCTTGTCACAAAGCATTCTGTTTCCCTAAACTCTCCTTTTAAACTTCATAAACAACCTACCTTTGTCTGCTTGAAGGATGTCTGAGATTTTGACCTCACGACCTTGTCCTTAAGGGTATGTGTGTCTTTAAACAATCGGATGACTGCTTGAGGTTACTCTACAGAGGCCTGCGCGTTGCTGGGGGTTTCGTCGGTGGGGGGTTTATGAAAAGAGGTGGAGATTGAGAGGCAGGTGGCGGTGGCAGAGCTGACCAAAACAAAAAAAAGCTTCCGTACTGATTTAGCCCGAAGAGGACAGGAAGGAGGGAACAATACCCTGTTCTTGAGTTGCTGCTCTCCCTCCCTCTCTCTGCCCTCTTCTCTCATCTGCACATGACCAGGTCACCCAGTGTGCACTCACAATGTGCTGATCAAAGCCCTGGGTTTGATCTGGCAAGCTCTTGTTGAGGCCACCAGGGATGCAGGAAAATTGAGGCTAAAGGTCGCCTGAAACATCTTCAGAGCCAAAGTCATGTATCTGTTTCTACCCTTGAATGAAGTTCACCACCCTTCAGGGCTTTTACCTTTTTTTTCATCTGGCTGAAGGTTTCTGTTACGCCCTGATCTGAGAACGGTTTCTGTTCCTAATGTTCTTATCTATATTTTAGTAAGCGAAAGAGCAAAAGTCTCAGATCAGTGCAAAAGGGCACATTTTTCCAGCGCGAAAGAAAGGAGATGGACATGAGCCAACATGTAGCTTTTAGTAGCAGAGGAGAGAACAGGAATTTTAATGACCCTACAAAAACCCGCCCAGCAGGTTGTCATCTCACAAATGCCACAGATGTCTCTAAAAAGACAGCAGCGAGAAGAGTAGCCTGACCCTGGCTTTGGGTGGTTTTAAATCAATTAGGAATATGAAACTGAACTGTGCATTTTCGTAATACCTTTAATTCTTCGAATAACCATCGTTTTCAGTCTTAGTATAACAAACTCCATTTCAACAGTTGGCATTGGCGCCACTGGAATAAAACAAGCATCAGAAAAGAACACTAACAGTGCATTTTCATGCAGCTGAGCTGAACCAACCCTTGATGACACATTAACCAATGAACATGATGACAAACGTTTTGTCATATCAAAACCAGTTGCTAGAGTTGCTACAAAATTACCAAGAGAGAGGGAAAAAAAACAAACATTCAAAATTAGGTCTCCACATAATGTATTGGATAATTTAAGGACTACTCACTATCTGGGTGGCGCCATTGTTTGTTTAGGGAAACGCCATAACACCTTGACTTTCATTTCTCCATATGCACATTCATAAAGTGGTTATTGGAAAGTTTACAGACACTCAATGACTACAAGCATTGATAGGAACATGAGTCTGCTATTTTCCTAACTCTGTGAGGTAGTGAGGCTGTAAGGGTCTTAAGTTTCCTTTTTGAATAAGGGGGCCCTATGTTCTATTTTCTGTTCATGACTGGTCCTCCTGTGACAGGGGTTGCGGTACGTGGATCCCTTTTCCCGCCATCTGCTAGGAATGTTTCTCTTACACCACTCTGCACTCAATTGATTGTGAAATGTACACAAACTATACGTAGCTTGGTCAACAAACACATATACAGGGTCTGCTTGTCAGCCTGATGGTTTGGGTTAAAGGAAAACTTCCATGGCTAACTTCATCCCTGTTTAAGCCGTTTTAAAAAACTAACTAAAATTGACTGAAATATCTTTCTCTTCTAGACAATGTGCTGTCATCCCT
Source organism: Enteromius unitaeniatus (assembly GCA_032359435.1). Taxonomy (NCBI): domain Eukaryota; kingdom Metazoa; phylum Chordata; class Actinopteri; order Cypriniformes; family Cyprinidae; genus Enteromius; species Enteromius unitaeniatus. The sequence continues at coordinate 7,424,237 of JAUMHI010000063.1, read as the reverse complement.
GGAGATAAGGTTGCATTTACCTGTCTGGGCTTCCTTGAAATACGATTGACAGATCCAGCTCTCTTCGGGGACTAAAATGTCTCCCGTTTTAGATATCTGAGGCAGCTCTTTCTCACTCCGAATATCCCCCTGGACCCCTGCGGGATGCTCCAAGACACTGATATACGAGCTGTCTGCTCTTAAGATCCATGACAGACTATAACAAGCTCTCTCTGACAGAAGCAATGGAACGAGGAATCCAAACGAAGCTGAAAACCAGCTAACAACAAATAAATAATGGACACCAGGAGATGTTAAAGATGGCCTATGTTGAAAAAGAGTTTTGGATGAAGCAAAGAAACTATATTCCCATATTTCCTGAAAGGGAAACAGATTCATGGAATGCCGGGTAGAAAGGAAACTGAATGAACCCCAGATGGACAGCATGCTGGAGATGGGCTGTTGCCACAGCAAAGTCGTCTGGTTGCTTCCTCTTCATAACGGTGTCCACTGACCGCAAGCCTAATGCAATTCAGGAAAATATTTTTTTTAGGACTGGGAATTTCTCTAAAGCAAGAGGGCTGACACATGTTGAGCTGTGTTATGATTTAACAAGATAAATGCAATGATCACAGGATCAGATTAGGGCCTGATGCTTCCTGTGACCTCTTTCGAAACATTTCGTCTCCATCACATGGGTCTATATGCAGAACTAATTAGAGCAACCGTCGGGTCAGGAGTGGTGTAATTTAATAATACAGTACATCTGATAACATACACCTCTTGAGTCCTGAAGGATTACATCTTGCAAAGCGCGATTAAGATTTGCGAAGGAGATCAACATGTTCCAGGAAACTAAATGCAGAAAGCAATCCTGCCATCTATTGGTGATTTGGAATGGAGGGAGACGAGCAATGATGCTTAGCATTGAGTTCTCTTCAGTTCATATCCTCTTCGGTCTAACCACGAGCAGAACGCACCTATTAGATGGTTATAAATCTTTATTTAGGATATTTTTGATTGAATTCTGCAATGCATTGCTCACTGCACTGTCAAGTGTTTCATGAGTGGTTTTAATTGGGTCTTGAGCAGCTTATATTAACATGCAGGAAACCTGTTTGTGGATGAAAGGGAATGTCTGTGCGGTATTCCAAGAAAGCGCTAACACGATAAAGATGCTGCAGCTACTGGCACGTAAAGAAAGTGTAAGATATACAGCTGCTTATGGCTAGCCTAATAGACACTGGAGCATCTGGAGTACAGATGTAAGGCTGGGTGTGTTATTTCGCCTCTTCTTGCAGGCTCAAAGGTTCTCAAACTTGCTAGAGCCAATCTCAAGAAGAAAAAGCTGTAACTGTCTTAGTCTAACAACCTAAATTTGGGCCTGGAATATTCATCATTTTGTACGTTTGTCTTATAAATGTTTGATTCTTAAATTAGTAGTTAAAGAACACACATGTAATATATATATATATATATATATATATAAATTGTCTTTTGCTTTAACTACATTCCCAAGGTTTTGGTGACACTTTATTTTGCAGTGTCCTTTTTAAACATTAAATGTGCTTACTTATTATAATGACAATTAATAATACACGCAACTAACCCTAAAACAACCCTTCATCCTAGCCCTAACCCTTTTCCTTGATTAAGTAGCCTACTTGTGGTTTATTAATACTCAGTAGGCCTACTTATATTTAAATAGACTGTAATAAGGACACCTTCAAATAAAAAGTAAAGGTCACTGCACACTGAGTCCGAAATTTAAGACCTCACGTTGTGTCAGTCACATTACACACTGAATCAGAAACCTTAGTCTTTCATAATCCTTAAAGTATGCATAGGAAAGGATGACAGATATAAAAATCAATAAGTTTCGGACCTTAACCACAGTATTTTAGTTTAATAAGCCATACTTTATTTTAGCTTTGTTTCAACTAACAAAAATGTTTCATTCAGGGTTAGTACCTAGTTATTACTTAGGTATTGTAATTACATAGTAGTACATGCAGAACAGGACAATACAGTTAACAATAGAAATCCAAAAGCACACAAAGAAGATGTGCTTAAATAAAAGATCAATCATCCTGAATTTTAGCAAAGGAAAACATAAGCCTTTATCATATGGATTTAATTTGATAATGCACACTGAAAGGTTGTACACCTCACATTCTTTTCACATATCCATGCTTTTGGTGCATGTCACATAGAATGTGTTCCCCAAGTGGTATTTCAACCCCCCTTTTTCCACATCCCACATTATCTGGCTCCCAGGCTTCCTCTCTGCCCATGTGCAAGCAAGTAACTGACATAACACCCGTACAATGGGATCCATGCATATACAGAAACACACCCACGCTTGCCTTGTTGACACAACTCGACATGCACTACTCACTTCCTATTCACTAATCTCGCTTATGCGCAACAACAATGAATTATAACAAGTAATGGAAACTGCTGCCAGCTCAAAACTGTTCCATAACTACATCTGTCATTTGCAGTTTTGTTGAAACCTGTTTCCACATACGGATATTAAAGTACTTACATTCATTGACACCACCTCCAAATAAGTCATAGATGTTTCCAGACTGCTTTCAAGATTATCTCCTTATATGAGCTATTATTATAAGAGCCCTTTATGACACATATAAGTCAGCCCAACAACGCCCTATTTTAAAAAAAGAGTGAGTGTGCAATTTGCAATTTGGGATTTGGGGAATTGGTTGTTAGATGAAACCAAGACAGAAGACGTTAGACAAAATTTGAGTGAGCATAACTTCAATGTACATTTGTTGGTAATCTGTAGGGCTGTCCCAGATTTTCACAGTCAAGTCGGACTTTTTGAATCTTGTGAATAGTCGACTGATAGTTGAATCATATGTTTGGGGGCGGGGCAAAATAAGAGTCGTATCAGTCATTCGGCAGTCATAATTACTGATGTTAACACACTGATGGGACAGTCTCACAATCAATTTGTACGTATTTGTACTCGTACTTTTTTGTACCATTTATCTGAAACCCTGTGATGGGTATGTTTAGGGGCGGGGTTATGTTTAGGTCATTCGTACAAATTAATAACACCCTGCGAATATTCGACTGAGAGATTGGGATCAAATCAGGCTCCTCGAATCGAAGCATGGAATCGTTGAATATTTGAGGACACCCCTACTAATTTGTAAGTTGCTTTGGGTAAAAACATTTGCTAAATGACTAAATGTAAATGTAAAAAATGTAATTGGCACGGTGCTATAGTTCATTATACATAAAATATGCATCCATGCATTTCACTCTTGTATGAAAACTTCCAGCTAAATACGAAAACAATACATCTATGGAATTTTAGATGAAGATTCCACTTTAAGTGAAGAAATTACACCCTTAATATGAATTTTCAAAAATTGGATACTGTATACCAGGGGTGTCCAAACTTTTCCTAAAGGGGGCCACATTCGACAAAGTGGACATACTGGGGGTCTGGATGCTTGTCCATATATAGGCCTATATATGTCTGTGTGACAGTAGCTTGAGTTTTGTTGAGGACGTAAACAAAGAAGCAGATCCAAATCTCTGCAATCCTTTAATGATCCAAGAGGCAAAGATGCAGACAAGCAGGGAATCAACATCATCTGATGTCAAACAACATTAATGACCAGACAACAAGAACTGAACTGAACATAACTTAATATAGGGGTAGACAATGATGTTAATTAACAAGACACACCTGAACATAACCAACAATCGACAGAAACTAGGTCACAGAGAGCACATGGGGAAATTACAACAAACATAGTGTGTGGTGTTACACCTACCTTTTTTAATGTATTAATAATGTTTTTTATGTATTATTAATTATCCATTATAATAATATCAATTTTTGTTCATTAACACATAAAAGCACAAAACTGCTTATCTCCAAAGTATCTGTAATTTGGCCTATATTTCATAACTTTCTTACATTCAATTGGCCTTTATGTCTACATGAATAATGTAAGATTATGTATATATACATATACTACACTTCTGCCACAACACCACATACTGTTACTACTGTAAATCCATTGTAAATGTTTGTGGATTAAAAAGTATTCTTGCTGCGTTGTTGTCACACAACGTTTCTCCTATTTGCTGCGTCAGTGAGAATGTCTTTAAACTAGATCACTGCGGAATCTGTGGTTTGTATGGAATTCTCTGCTCCAAACTCAAACCCTTCTCACAGCACTGTTTATTAGTTGTGTGATCGACAGTAAATGCAGCTTTGTTTCTGAGCTCGCATGGTTCAAATTAGTCGTACTCGTCTGCCTCTGGCACGTTCAGGAATTCTCGTGTGCGAAAGAAATAAGAACAAATATAAGCTATCAAATTGTTTTTACTCGCTTTTTACTGCTACCCTGGACCACAAAACCAGTCTTAAGTCGCTGGGGTATATGTGTAGCAATAGCCAAAAATACATTCTATGGGTCAAAATGATTGATTTTTCTTTTTTGTCAAAAATCCTTAGGATAGTTAGTAAAGACCATGTTCCATGAACATATTTAGTCAATTTCTTACCGTAAATATATTAAAACTTAATTTTTGATTAGTAATATGCATTGATAAGATCTTCATTTGAACAACTTTAAAGGTGATTTTCTCAGCATTTAGATTTTTCTGTACCCTCAGATTCCACATTTTCATATAGTTGTATCTCGGTCAAATATTGCCCTATCCATCCAAATCATACATCAATGGGGAGCTTATTTATTCAGCTTTCAGATCATGTATAAATCTTAATTTCTGAAAATTAACACTTACGACTGGTTTTGTTGTCCAGGGTTACATATCTGGTCTGAAATTTAATGCTGTTATCTTGTAATGACATTGTGAAACTGCACATTTTATAAATTACGCCCAAAATTCATCTGCAGCCCATAGTTTGGACGCCTCTGCTATGTGCAAACCTTACTTTTACAGTGTAATGTAAATATTAGATATCAAAACTAGATGTAGAACTTGTAATTTGTTATTAGTTAAGAGTTTTTATAAACCAAAGATTCAAATATTGGCTAGTTGGAAATATTCTGCAAATTTGCAATCCTGAAGTCCCAAACAACTATTTTTATTTATTAATTCATTTCTTTATTTTAATAACCAGCCAGCCAGATTGAAGTGGGTGGTTTCAGGTTGATTTCAAGTAAAGTAAATAGACATCATCTACTTCAGAGTTCAGAAAGAGGGGGAGGATCTGGGAGTGTAAGTTAATAATGTGGTTTGGGAGGAGTACCTCGAGAGCATGTGCAAGGTCAATAAATGTATGACATATATTAATACAACTCAAAACACATCAAATGCATCTCTCCAACATACACAACACAAGGTCTTTCCCTTCAATGCAGCAGATAATGAACAGAGCACTCATTCATCTCATTCATTGTACACATGCCAAGCTGCATTCATGTAGTGTACAGCAAATGAGAGGGAGTGGTACTTCATTACAATCCTTGGTGTTTATTCACTGAGAGCAAACGTGACATACAAGCTTCATCGCCTTTGGCATGGTCACACCAGTAGAGCAAATCTTACAAATGTGAAAAGGGAATTTTACAACCTTTGAATGTTAGGCGACTAAAACTGTAAATATACCACATCTGGGTATATAAAGGTTTTCCACGTAATGACAAATGGCATTAAAGTATTATAATTTAAATACAAGACAAGACAAAACTAGAGGACTGTTGACTTCAGTACTATTGTCATTGATATGATGCAGCAATGTCAAAAATAGCCTATTGTTACTACACAGCCTACATTTCTTTTTATCTGAATTATGAAAGAAAAGATCTACCATTTGTAAAAAAAAAAAAGTTTTTTCTTTATTATGTGTTCTTTTATAGCTACCATTGAAGGATAGCACTGCCTGAGAAACCCGTACCTCAAAGTGAGACACTGTCACGCATTCAATGTTGAAAACACAACACGGACAAAAAAAAAAAACATTAATTATGAGAATATTTTTTGTACTTGTAATAAAACAAGCTCTTCTGTTTCAGCTGCAAAACAAGATTATGTTTTCTATGTGTATTTACGCTTTGATTTGAACCAAAACAGTGTGTTGCCAAAATGTATTAAATTTTGTTCTGAAGATAAACCAAGTTTTATGGGTTTGGAATGACATGGACATGAGTAATTAATGACAAAATGTTCATTTTGGGGGCGGAGTAACCCTTAAACATAAGAATGAACTTACTTGTACTAAGTGCATACTTCAAAGAGTATTATTTTTATACATATTCGTGTAAATATGAAGTATGAAGTTCCAGGAAATCTACAAATTACCAAAAAAAAAAGAGAAAAATATGAAAAGAAAGAAAAATACCATTATGTTTAACGAGGTGTACTTGTTTAAGCTCTTTTTTCCCACATATTTGCAAACAGTCACATTGAAGTAGTTGTGATTTAGTTCATAGCATCATATTTAACTTTTCCAACCCAGTCTTTTTTTTTTCTCCATATGAAGTCACAAGAATACTGTTTATGTCTCTTTATGCACAATATGTGTTTGTTCAGCAGATTGGCCACATAATAATAGCTCACACGAAACCATATGCTCTTCTTTCCTCGTGTATCTTCATCTTAACGGTGAAGTCATTTTGGGCACACAAACTTTGATGATCGTAATGTCAAGCTAACTCAGCAGTCATTATTTCCTCCTCTTTTTGTCTCTTTTTCAGTATTTGTTCTGGTCTTTCCTCAGATGAAAAGGTCAATTTTGAAGTCAAAGAGCAGCCGAGTTTTTATTTTTTTTATTTTTAACCCTCAACCTCCGCTTTTTGTTGGAGTTCCTGCTGTGTTGTTTTTGCTTTTTGAGTGGTCACAACAAGTTTGTTTTTCCATCTCCCGTGTTCTTCACACACAGGGTTGACACTACACAAAACGCAGTGACCTTTTAGCTGCAGACAGACGAATGAGCTTTCCTCTCCTGCCAAAATGTCAATGTCTTGAGGTTTTATTTCCCTCTCGTTTAGTTGTTTGCTTTTGCAAGCGGCCTTGGCATGCCGGTGTAACCCTCAAGCCTTTGGCCTCAGGCTAAACATGTGCTGTGCTTCTGAAGAACAATATGACCCTTATTACAAACAAAAAGCCATATGAGATTTGGATTTAGTATTGACGTCCATAGGATGCAGTTCTTAAGTGACATCATGAATTATACCTTGAATTGTACTTCTTATTGAGGAAATGAGAGTTTTTTTTGAGAAAGTAGGCATTTTTGTTTTAGAACTTTTGTCTAGCAGATGATTAAACTTGATAAAACAGTTACAGTTTAACAACCTAGCAACTGAATATCAAAGGCACACACTCAGAAAACACTCAGAATACTAGAAAAAACTGTAATACTTTTACAGAAATTTACTTTTTTACAAACCCGATTCCAAAAAAGTTGGGACACTGTACAGATTGTGCATAAAAGGGAATGCAATAAGTCTCATAAACTTATATGTTATTTACAATAGAATATAGATAACGTATCAAATGCTGAAAGTGAGACATTTTGAAATTTCAGGCCAAATATTGGCTCATTTTGGATTTCAAGACAGCTACACATTCCAAAAAAGTTGAGACAGGTAGCAATAAGAGGCTGGAAAAGTCAAATGCACATATAAGGAGGAGAAGGAGGACCAATTTTCCACTTATTAGGTCAATTGGCAACATGATCGGGTGTAAAAAGAGCCTCTCGGAGTGGCAGTGTCTCTTAGAGGCCAAGATGGGCTGAGGATCACCAAATTCTCCAATGCTGCACCAAAAAGTGGAGCAATATCAGAAAGGAGTGTCTCAGCGAAGAATTGGAAAGAGTTTGAAGTTATCACCATCTACAGTGCATTATATCATCCAAAGATTCAGAGAATCTGAAACAATCTCTGTGTAAGGGTCAAGGCCTGAAAACCATACTGGATGTCTGTGATCTTCGGGCCCTTAGATGATGCTGCATTTTTGCTTTCCTTGCTCAAAAAAAAAAAGGATTCTTGAGCATCGCAAAAGTAAAGTTGTATTCTAGAGTTGTCACATGGACTGTTTTACCGATGTTATTACGTTTCGGGACCTGGGATCATTTCATTTGTGTTGCTGGAGGATAAGCTAGCTCTAATTTCATCACAAATATCTTTCTTTTTGTTCCGAAGATGAACGAAGGGCTGGTTTGGAATGACATGATGGTAATTAATGACAGAATTTACATTTAGGGGTGAACTAACCTTTTAATATATTAAGCCTGCAGAGCATGATGGTTAATAAACAGATAGTTCACCCACAAATGAAAATTCTGTCAACCCCTGTCTGACACAACCAAGTCAAAATCTTCAGTTTCTTTGCTTTTTCACACAGTCTTTCGTAACCTGTTCACTAATCTTTTTTTTTTTTTCTCTTTAATGTTGCATTTGGCAATCTACCATTTACAAATCCTGCCATGCATTTTCAATACGCCCTACATCTAAAAATGGCAAGAGAACAAAAAGCAAATTCTGCTGACAGAATGCACATCACTCAGTCATCATATGCAACCTCTTATAGTCTGTTGCTTTCGGATCAAATGCATAACTGGCTATCATTGAACGGATCCACCCATTATACAGAAAGAGGTGCAAATGTGATCAAACCAGCTGCCTTGACTTGGCTGCAAGTCATTCTGATGTCAAATAAAGAAACAAACCCTGAGGTCTCCACCCATTTCATAACTGCCCTTTGTTGACTGGGGAATCCCAGTATGTGTTTACCTGAACTTTGCCCTGACTAGTGTCTCCCCGGTGCTTTCTGATTTCCTTTATCATTGTGCAATGCTGTGTACAGTCAGCTAGTTTTCAGTTTACTTTCATTCTCATTTCTTTCTCTCCTAACTTTTATTCTTTTATCATCTGTGCTTCTGCCTTTCCAAACCCATCTCAAAGCTTTTGTAAATATGTAAATGTCATTAGGTTTTCAGGTGACTCTGAGGTATAGAGTGTAATTTATTCTCCTATGCAGAGTACAAAAATTCCCCCACTCCAGGGTTCATCAAATCTAAGCTGAATATCCATTTAAACGACCTGTTCCAAACTTCTCTTCACAGAGGTATGTCTCAGACATGGAGGGAAAAAAAAGGTTTTCTCAGACGTTTATGCTGATTGGGTGACAGGCTGAGTTTCTTCCCTAAAGAAACTGAATGATACTTCAGTCGCTGTTGATGTGAGAAAGAAAAGTAGACCGAGAGACACCATTGTCTCAGTGAGCCTTTCTGTATTGTGAGTCAGCAATAAAAGTCTACCTTTGTTATATTATGAATCCAATTTCAGACTATACTTGGAAAAACTGCCAGTGTCACATTTTGTTTTTTAATAGCCTGTCCTGGGCAGGAAAAGTTAGATTTTTTTTTAACATCTGCAGTATATAAATTCCCAAAAAAGGAGATAAAGCAAGACTAAAACTAGTTTAGAATATAGAACCAATCTAATAAAAACATGCAAACACATTTGTCATTTTAGGACATAACAATTATTAATACTAAAATAATAAAATCATTTCAAATATGTTTACTATTTTGAATACCTTAAACGACCATAAAATTAAACAAATAAAAAACAAAAACAAAACAATAGCCTGTGCAATTTGAGGTATCTCATAAAACTGAATTAATGTTTAATAGAAATGATTAATTAGCTAATAGTACAGTCTGGAGCCTAATATGCAATTTGTTTAGGGCTTTTTAGTTAAGCTACTTATAATTATTATTAATACATTTTTGCATAATTAGCGGAAATAGGCAAATTATTTCCGGTTTCCCTGCTTCCCAGTGTGTGTATCCACTCTATCTGCCCTAAATTGTATTGAAAACTACTAATCACATTCAATTTAGGATGGATAGTATGTAGGCTACAGTGGGACAAGCGCTCAGATTAATCTGAACTACACAGTCAACATAGTCAAACGTTCTCCCTAAACTCTAATATCTGTCTCCATCTAGTGGTCAACGAATATACATGCGTATCAGTTATTATAATAATTATTAATGATTTTTTTTATGTAAATCATACATTTTATAAAACATATAGGTAGAAAAAAAATATGATTATTTTAAAATAATAATACATGTATAAACTAATAAATTAGAATTAAATGTTTCATTTCTCATTTTCATTTTGAGTTCTTTTAATGCATTCCACTTTTTTTTCGTTTGACAGGACTTGTTATATACACCAGGACAGGTTACTATAGCTGGTTAAAAAAAAAAAACTTGTAAATATATAAAACGAAATAAGTGTGAGTAAATAATGACCGGTAACGTTAAATGAACTTGAACGCTGTAAATGCTATTTCTCCTCCCGGGAACTAGAGAGCAGCAGCTCCTCGAGACTCCCTGAGCTCCTCCTCCTCTGCGCGCATCAATTTTACGTCACTGTTTGTGCTGACGCGGCGTAAGCGCTTCATCCGTTCGGATTTCATACGTGTCTGTCTCTTTTCCCTTTTGGCAAGACTCGTAGAGGAGCGCAGACCGGAGACATGGCACCCAAAGGCGGCAATAAACAGCAGTCAGAGGAGGATCTTCTCCTGCAGGATTTCAGCAGGAACCTGTCGGCCAAGTCTACGGCGCTGTTCTACGGCAATGCGCTAATCGTGTCCGCAATCCCCATCTGTAAGTTCCTCATCTGTTCCTCCTGACGTGTAGGTCGTGTCTCAAAAGTGAGCTGTCCTACCTAGTTCTATTCTAGATTCAAGTATCATTCATACAACGCTTTATTTGTAGTCTCTGTTATTGTTCTACTTTAGTTATTCATTGGGAATAAATCTCACCTGGTTCTTGTATATGTATCGTTTTGTAACAGGGCTGTTTTGGAGGATCTGGCACATGGATTTGGTTCAGTCTGCAGTGCTGTATGCTGTCATGACTCTGGTCAGCACCTATCTGGTGGCCTTTGCTTACAAGAACGTCAAATTTGTCCTCAAGCACAAGTAAGACTTACTTAATGAAACCTCACACATTGTTTCAAAGCATTCTTTTTCTTTTCTCTCTCGTAGGAGACCCTTGCAGCTTTTGGCAACTTGAATAATTTTGTGCTGTACTTGCAGGGTGGCTCAGAAACGTGAAGACGCTGTATCCAAGGAGGTGACCCGCAAGCTCTCTGAAGCCGACAACCGTAAAATGTCCCGCAAAGAGAAGGACGAGAGGTATGTCTTATTTGTGATAAATACTGCAGGTATTGTCAGCTGTCTTTGATAAAAAATGTTTACGTTTTTGTATTATGGTGTTGGTTTTATTAAATCATTTTAGTTTTATGTTTTCAAAACTTTGGTTTGTTTCTTGTTTAGTTTTTTAATTCAGTTTTAGTCATTTGAGTTTATTTCAGTTGAAGAACTCAAAGCATCCTTTCTTTTATTATTATTGTAGTTACTGAATTGTTTTTATTTTTAATAGTTTTTGAAAATATATAACATTATATAAATAAATATGCAATAGAATTTTGGAAGTTGCTAACAGTGCTTCTATGTTGCAGGATCCTGTGGAAGAAGAACGAGGTCGCCGATTATGAGGCCACCACGTTTTCCATCTTTTACAACAACACTCTGTTCCTTTTGATTGTCATCATTGCCTCTTTCTTCTTGCTGAAGAACTTCAATCCAACAGTGTAAGTTTACTGTAATATTTAGTCTTTTGCGTCCGTTATAGCCTATTCATTGGCTCAGATGTCTAACACTTACTTTATATGTGTTACAGGAACTACATTCTGTCCATTAGTGCCTCTTCAGGTCTGATCGCCCTGCTGTCCACAGGGTCCAAATAAAAGACTGATTGCGTTAGGAGGAGAAGATTGAGGAACAAATAAAAGGATTATGGGATTGGGGGTGGGGACAGGCAAGGCGATTTGTGAAAGGAGGTTTGGTGTGTTTTAGGAGGGCGTTTATCATTTCATCTGTTAAAGTTTCATGAAATTCATGATTGGTTGAGGCCCTTTTGTCTGGTCTTCTCTTGTTTTTGTTTTGTACCAATAAAAGACTGTTTGCTCACATATGTTGTCATATTTTCTGTGTATTTTATATATAAAGAATCGGTAGGATAAAGTAACTAAAATGTTAGATATCAGTAAATATAATTCTAAGCATACAGCATAGTTACTTCTGGCTTATATGATACCAGT
>JAUMHI010000063.1:7381603-7399162 GCA_032359435.1 Enteromius unitaeniatus | reverse complement strand
TAAGTTGCCCTCTGTGATCCAGTCTTTGTCCGTGATCGTCGTTGTTAGGTGTGTGTAACCCTGCACAGTCTGTATTCTTTTTTTGTTGAAAGAAGTAAAAGTTTGAAAAGAACGATTACGCCTCTCTCCGTGCCTTCCCACTACACACCCGTGACAGCATGGCGTTCCATATCAGACTTCAGGTGGTGACTTAATCTACGATTGTACAATATAGTGTCATTCACTGTGTGCCTCGGCGTGGGTAGAAAATTAAGTTCAGCATGAAGTACTTATGTGAGGTTTCACATAATTCAATAAGTGCACTTATGAGATAAAAAATGAATAATAAAGTACAGTGTAACTTCATATTCACTTTAGCTTTTACCCTACATGCTGATGATATTGTAATCAGGTAAGAAACAAAAAACGAGAAGGCAGAGAGAGTCAGGGGACTGCAGAGCCACTGAGGAACTTTTAACATGCACTGCACACAGCGAGGAGCGTTAAAGTCTGGACACTTTACGCATCAATGCAGCAGAAAAGCACTGCATAGCGATCTACCTGCCCATGCCTATGAGACAGACAGAGAGAGAGGCATCCACATCTGTCCAGTGTTTAAAAGTAAGAGCTAAGATAAAATATGTGGTGATTGATGGTAAAAGGTTAATTCTTTAACATGCATTGAAACCAACCTACCACCTTTACTAAAGCCTTCCTACACCTAACACAGAGTGTTTGTAAAATCAAACATGAGATAATAATACATTTGTTACTGTCACGAGTGAGGTGAAGCAGAGACGAAGAGGCGTTCGGATTCAATTGCACACAGTTTAATAAACAGAGTCAAAATATACACGGACTGAGTCAGCAAAAATCTCAGTTTAGCTTGCTTCTATGAGTCTTTGAGTATTATGACTCTTGTTTCACAAGTACAATGCTTTACCGGGTGAGCTAATGAGCATGTCAGAAAAGGAACCTGCCCTGGTGGTTAAGCTGGTAAATGATGGGCTTGCATGCCAAGTTAGTACATGAAGAGGCTTGTTTACAAAACATAAAACACAAAGTGCTCAAAATGTTTAATTTCAAGTTCTACTGCTTCTTACAGTAATATACTAAGACATATCTTAGACGAAATACATCAGAACGTGATTTAGTTGGATTTTTAATCAGGCACTTGAATGGGCACCCATTTAAAATTCTTTTCAGATTCAACGGAATGGATTTAGGGTCCCATAGGTAGACTCAATGGGTGAACAGAACTGGCAGGGTTGCAATAATTTAGTTTGTAAAAAATAAACTTTTGCTGTTGTTGTTTGGGGAAGATGTAAAAACTATAATGGGAAGTAACATTTGGCAGGCACTGTATTAGATTCTGTGTGAGAAGTGATGGAGGGAAAGCTGAAAAGCCTGTTAAAGAAAAGAGGTCTGGAACAAATGTCAGGGTGACCTTGGCATCCAGCGCAGAGCTTTGAAATATTACTAAGCCCTGAATGCTACATAACAGAACAGCTCTAAGCGGTACATACATTACCAGAGGGGCATACCGATCCCCCTTAACAAGAGAATATTGATTGAGCTCAGGAACTATCAGGAGCTCAGGAGGGACTATGAAAATATTTCGCTTCCGAAAATCTCCTTTTATAAAGTGCTATGCGATTTTGCACACAGCAAGCTTGAATGCATAAAATGCTTTACACTAATAAGGGTGTAGTAACAGATGAGTTTTAACTAAGGGTGCTTTTGTTTTTTGGGAAAGTGATTAGCTTCCTAATCTGGGTGTGACATGATAAACTGCTTTCTGTATTTAATATGGAATGCTGCATACAGTTGGCAATCCTACTTTGCACTTAGATTATGTTCTTACTTTGGCCATACATTAAATGCACATCCTTGAAAGAACACAGTTTGCTGACATATTTACTTTACAGTTGTGTGCTGACTGGATTTCAGTGTGGTGGCGCATTTCCAAACGAAAGTGAATATTGAGTAGAGGGCGGGGTTTTATTTTTGCGCTCCTCCTCTCATCTTTCACTCACAGCAGACTAATGGTTGGAGGGTTAAGCATATTCTGTCCAACCAGTCAAACTGACTTCATCAGAGACTTCATTTCTCATACAGTTATGTGGGAAATTTTATTCCATTGAAAGTTTTTTGAAAACTCATTATATTCTATTGCAATAATAATGTAATATTTATCCCATTATGTGCATATATTACATTATAACGCTTTCTAATGGGCAAAAGAGTGATCAGAAGAAAAACTATTTTGAAGCCAATCACTCTCATTCTATCGTTCATGTTTTCCACCTGCCTTCTATTCTCTCTTGTCTGCATGTTTTGAAGCACATGTCTGGAGATAATAGGATGGATAAACGAAAGAGAGGAGCTGTTTCTAAAACAGCTGGTAATGTCTTTATGAATACTGGAGGTCAAAAAGGCTGGCTCAATTATCTTTCTACGTTTCATTTTGCTCTTCTGAGAATAAAACTCTCAATTAAAAAAAACTGCATCAGCAGCAAATATTCTTTTTAATTAACAATCCACAAATATTCTCCAAATCACTCTTGGTGCAGTTGTTTCTCTGAGTCTCCTCGTGTGCCGAAAATGGTTTATACTGTTCTAGAGATTTTGCTGTCCTGTGGTTTGTACCAAAAGCACATTATTAAACAGTAGATTAGATTTTCAGGCTGACTGCACTTGAAGCTTTGGGCAGCACAGAGCTTTAACAGCAGCATGGTTGCCTGCTGGCTGCATTGCGTACTTTGGGGTAGAAGTAAGAAGTCTGGTTATTCAGAATTATTACCGTGATGGCACCCCGGGGACTGCACTTAATCGTAACCCTGTTATCACGAGTACATCTTTTAGAGGACTTAGACCTTAGATGGATGTGCCTGCAGGACACCAAACCTTTTAGTCTGACATACTCATTCTTTTGTACATGGCTTTTGATGCAGTATTGTGATCGCTAACTTCTCAGCACTTTCCAAAGACTTTCCCAAAGTGCTTTGGCGAAGGTCAGGAACATTCAGTTGAGAGGAAACTTGTACTAATAACTAACCCTAGTCTACTAGTCTTCAAAATGTACCCCAAACTATTTTCACTATTGCACTATATCGAAAAGGTTGGGGTCAGTATAGTTTTTTGTTCAATAATACTTGTATTTAATGCAATGCTATATCACATGAGTAAACCAACTAAACTTGAAAATTAATATATATTAAGCTCAAAAGCTTAATATATAAAAAGTTTTTAAACCGTGCAGGACGTTAAAAATGTTTTAAATTCATACCATAACATTCTGCAACTAATTGTGTGAAAATGTGCCTTTATTAATCAAAAATGTCCCTGTAAATCATAATTGTCTGTAAAAAAGAATAAAAGTTGTGGGAGTTTTACTGTGTCTAGTGTTAAGTTTTTTCAGTTTTGCAGAAATGTATGAAGAGGTACGTATTTCCAATGAGCCTAGGTTGATGCTTTGCATGTTTTTGTTGTCTTCTGCACTATTGGGCCACTGTAAAAGAATGCTAAATTTTGTACCAGTAGTGTTGAAGTTTAACTAAAGATATGTGAATCTAGAGTTTAAAATCATCCAACATAATGTAAATAACATTCTGTGAAAATATAACATAGATATCTTGATTATTCACTGAGTTAGACCCATGTCAAAGACTTGCTTAACTTAAGACTCAGAAAAGAATATTTTTGAGAAATTCCAATCTAAATAAAAGCTTATATATAAAACTCCAACACATTTCAACCATAATTATTTGGGTCATGTGGAATCTATCACATCGAACCTGAGATTCTCTCATTTCCAGTGCTACATCTGAATCTATTCTGAAAAAATCTTTAAGACACATAATTCTTTTTTTAGCATTTTTTATGAAAATTTTGTAAAACAGGTCTATTTATTACAATGTGCACGTTCAAAAAGCACAAAAACATTGAAATGAAATGTTTTCCTTTTTTAATTTTTTGACCAAACTTACCCTCCATCGGTGTGTTGCTATCCGGCCGGTTGGCGAAGACCACATCTACATATTCCAGCTGCATCCTCTGCAAGGAGCCCTTAAGACCTGAAAGACCAGATGTATATTGTAAGTCAGTCTGGGTATTTGTTTGTCTACCCTTTCAAAAAAAAAATTGCTAGTGTTTAGAATTATTAGCTAAACAGGAGGGAAAGGTTAGTGCTAATTAAAACGTTGCATGCTTTGTCAGACAACAGTTTGTTGAAGACTCTTCATATCATTAAGAATTTCAAGCCCTCATAACATCAGAACAAACTTTCCCCACTTAATCCAGCTCGGCAGACGAAGGATACCCAGCTGTGTGAGTCTGCTGGACTCTGTAGTAATCAAGTTTGTCCTGTACAGGGCCCCAGGGATCGTTCATTCTTTTTGTCTCTGTCTTTAATTCGGCAGAGTGCTGGATTGATCGTCAAGCGTAATGAAGAGTGTGTGGGACTGGATTCCCTCCTGTGTCAACCTCTAGAGGTTCACTCTGACAGGGTCAGCATCTTGAGGTCAGAAGAGGCTTTATAGTCAAGACATGATGGTGCTTGTCAGCGGTTTGAGACACAGTACGCCAAAGATAGATATGTGATTGATCAATTATATAGTGCCAAGTAGCACAACAATGTCAGCAAAACTGACAATCCTTCCCATGATACATTTGATTGATTTTATTATTATTGATTTGATTTATTCCAAACCAAACTATTGCTCTATTTGTGATATAAATTCAATAAATATAAATCTACATTATCATTTAAAATCTGTTGGGTTTGTTATGTTTTTGAAGGTCTCTATGCATGCAGAGATGATTTTATATGGTGAAAATACAGTAAAAACTATAGTAAAAAATAATGACATATATTGTCTAATTTAATATATTTGTAATAATGTAATTTATTGTTATCAGTGCTGCGTTTTTTTTCAAACAGTATTTACTTGAAAAAGGTAAAGAAATACAATTATAAATATATTTTTAATATGTATTTTTCTGATCTCAAACTTTTTTGAATGTACAAAGCAACTGTTGTTTTTTACATTTGCATCAATGACAAAGTATCCAATATAGAGAACTGGAAAATAAAAACATTTTAAATTCTTACTCACGGTTCACATGGTACATATGCTTTTAAAAAATATGCTTTTTCAGAAAACATCTATGACTCATAAATGTCATACGATGTGAACATCATGTAAAAATAACATTGTCCTTAAATTGTCCTTTTAGCCTACTTAAAATATTTTTTTTATTAAATTATACATGCTCATATCATCACAGAAGTCGTCAGTATATGTATGAACTGCATTTTTGTGTATTTCTGAATAACCTGATTGTCATCCTTTGACATAAATTCACAATGTCGTGGGGAAGGGCTGTCGTTTATTTCACAGGACCACACACACAAAATATTTAACAATATCTCTGTATACCGAGAGACAGACTATATGTCTAAACCTACATTATGTGCCAAAAAATGTGTCTCACAGTCCCGGTCCATCCTTATCTGTATGAATATGTGTATCTGCTTTGCAGCTGACCAGACCAATGACTGAATCAAATCCATTGATGTAACTATAATAGCAGCTGGCTTGTTCACAGACATGCTCCAAATGCAGGGAGCTGCAGGTGGGCGAGAGCCGTGTGTATCCTGAGCTCTATGTTTGTGAAATAGGTGTCTGGTCCCAAACTTGCTGGCAAGGAAGAAAAATAAGGGCCAGTGCGGAACAGCACACACAACCAATCATTCATCCTCCCTGTAACCCTGGATATCTAGGCCAGGGGTGGGAATTATTTTCGTACTTTCGCATCAAATGTTACTCTGACCCTATAGCATCTACTGTATGCATTAGAAAATAGTTTTTCAAGCAAGCAGTTTATCAAATAAAATCACAAATAAAAGGGTCTCATTATATACTTAAGGGATAGTTCAACCAAAAGTGAAAATTTTGTCACCCTCATGTCATTATAAACCTGAACAAATAAACCTAGTCCTTCGTTTTTTAATATGTTTGCAACTATTTAAGAAGAATACTAGGTTAACATACTAATGTATCTGAAAAAAAAAAAAAAACAATGCAACAGTCAGTTATTCTTCTTTGAAAATGTGGGTTCCGGCCAGAACGTCGTCTCTGTTTTGGTTTGTGAAACCAGTTGGTGGAAAACACTGCGATTTTCATTTCATTCACCATCATGTGCACTCTTTTCTGTTAGAGTGGTCAATCTGGCAACCTGCATGTGCGTCTTGTCTGAGGAAAAGGGGCCGTGTCTCCAATATTTAGAATTTGGACTGCCTAGTTCAACCATTCAGTGTGAATTCTACATACAGCACCTTAAAGATATTTTTTTGATGAATTCAGAGAGCTCTCTGACCCTCTCATAGACAGCAAGGCTCCTAAGGTTCAGAAAATAGTCCATGTGACATAAGTGGTTGAACCGTAATTGTACAAAGCCACAAGAATACTTTTTGTGTGTAAAGAAAACAAAAATAAGGACTTTACTCAAAAATCCATTTTCAGGAATAAATAATGCATGCACCTTGATCTTGTTAGGATCCTTGCTGTCTATAGGAGGTTCAGTGAGCTCTCAGAATTAATCAAAAATATCTTAATTGAGTTCTTGAATGAGCACAAATGTCTAACAGGTTATTTTCATTTTTGAGTGAATTTTACAGTATGCTTTCAAACATTTTCCCTACATCTTATAGCTCGATCCATTATTTTTTTTATAAGCATGACATGCTTAAATGTAACATTAGAATTCAAGGTGCCTGCTGGAGCACGATTATGCACACGATGGCTTGATTTTGTGCATTGTGTATTCAGATACTGATGCCATTAAGCAACTACATTGTCTTAGTCCTTCTGACCGTTAGTTCTGCCTGCAAGAGCACTAACACTAAATTCGCCTAGAGAGGAGCTGAACACATCACACACAAGCTGTGATCACAGAGTGAAAGTATTTAGAAAGCAAATGTGTGCACTTCACCTTCAATAATGTGTTTCCTAGAAAGGCCTCGTTCTGTCTCGGCTCTGTGGCGAAAAAGAGACACACAAAGAGACAGATGTACGTCAGAAAGCAAAATTTCAGACAGAGCTAAGTTCAGTCTAGCATATGAGACATGTCCTCCTTCTGCCAGAGTTTCTTGTTCATCTTTTTTTCTTTTTTTTTTTAAACTGGCCCTTTTGCATGTTCATTCAACTTCAAATAAAACCCTGGCATATTTAAATTCTGATTAGTATTCATGAGAGAGGATTTGTGGGGAAATGGGACAGGCCTTTTCTTTAGTCTTATCAGGCTACGCAGCTGCACTTTTGCTCGCTTACTTCCAGAATACTTACTCATATAGAAAACGCTGGCTCAGCGCTTGACCCAAATGGAGGTTTGTAATTGCATTTATGAAATGTGTGAATCCACAGATGTCTATGTTAAATGTGCTGCCCTTCAGAATGTGCAACAGTGTGAGAGGTATGAAATTAAAGTTGTCATGACGTGACATCCACATTCAGCAGAATCACAGTTTACTCACTTTCCACCCCAGTAGAGCTTTGTGGTAATAACCAAACTGGATCGCCTTGAAAAAAAAAAAAAACATAGGACAGACGGAAAAGTGCATTAGAATTTGTATTCCATATTAACTTCAAATCAAGGACAAATGTGATTAACATGTGCAGTTATAATTAAACTGCAGTTTGTGTGTTAAGTTACAGTTTTTTTGTTTATTTGTATTTTTTGTAAGAAATTAAGACAGACCAAATCCCTTTCAATCCCTTTTTAAAATTCAGAAGAAAAAAAGTTTTTGGAATTCTAAAAAAGGTTTTCAATTTTACAACATTTCTAATTGTATTGGAGAATTCTAACAATATTTGTGCAATGCTGCTGTATTACTGTATTTTTGATCAAATAATATATTAATACACATTATGTTTTTATTCTAAAAAATGTCTATGAGGTGATTCCATTCCATTGCAGTTTGATTGTAACTGTCTATATTTAACCTGACAATATATTTAATCCCAAACAGTAGTAAACATGGCATTTTTATGCAAATATTGGAAAGCTCATACATATACCCAATAGATTCTACATCACTGGCCATTAGTTGCATGTTTATTGGTCTCAAGACTTCATCAAACAGGAAGCAGACTGTTGAGGCAGAACTGCAGAGATAGTGATGCTATTGCTCAGTGATGATACATGTGTAACCTTCGCCTGTAGCTGTTTTGGCAGCAATCTGCAGGTCTCTCCGAGTCGCTCTCATCTGCATTGTAAATGGGTGTAAATGAGCTTTCACTGGTGTGAACTCTTGCTGTGTCCTACATTCTCTACTCACAAAAACTGAGAGTTGCCCTCTAAATTCTGGCCTTACAAAATAATTAAGATTTTAAACAAGAAAGCTTGGGCTCCAAAATTGATCAGATATATTAGGCCAGATGTCATATTATAAGTGAATTCAATGGCTTTGTGTTTCACACCCATTTGTCACTGTGTAGCAAACGAGCAGCTGGTGTAAAAAAAACACACACATGGACTTCTCACCAACATCTCCACAGAGGGAATGAGTTGGTGAAAAAGATGATGAAAGATAAAAATAAAAAATAAAATCAGCTGGCAAGGAGAAACTGGGTTATGGGAGAAATGGGGAATGAGACAGGAATTAGAATATTGGAGAGAGAGAGGGAAAGAATGAACTGGGAAGATATAAATGATTGAGTAGGAAAGAAAACTGATGAAAGAAGAGAGGGCAAAATAGTCCCTTAGCGCACCATCTCTGCTCTGTTCATTAAAACTGTGGATCTCAGGGGTCACTTTTCTTTTAATGAACATCCATCAAACATTTACAGGAGAGATCCATACAGACAAGCTCTTGAATTTTGATTGGGGGTCATGGTATATTCATATATGTTTTCTGCAGTGGAATGAACTGATCTGTCAGCATGCTCTGTAATACAGATCTAGGATCTGAGAAGATTACAAAGGTGGTCAGATTAAATTAGTTAGAGTGGATCTGAACCCTACAACTCGGTCTGATGAGAGATATGTATCCAAGAGAAAAGAAGAGGGAGTGAAAAAGAGAGAGAAAAAGTGCTTTGGAATAGTATTATATCATAATTCTTGTGCAATCTTTATACATAAATAGTACATTTCTGTTCGAATAAAAATACCTGCTAATTGCACATTATCACTAAGAATGTTTGGGCTTGGTTAAATTAAAGCTTCTTATGATCACCAAGGATGCATCAACAATATAATAAAAGCAGTAAAATGCTGAAATATCACTGCAATACATTTAAGTACTGAGTAATATTAATTACCTGTACTTACCATATGGTTAGGGTTTGGTTTAGGGTTACTTATATGTAATTATACATAGTTTATTCTTATTAAATATAATAGTAAGTACATGTAAATGTGTAACAAGGACACTTTAAAAAAGAAGTGTTGCCATCTTTTATTAAAAGGGAAATTCATATTTATCATTCCTGTGATGGCAAATCGGAATTTTCAGCAACCAGTTTTCAAATTCATGCTAAAATTTGGGTTGTCAAAAAATACTGCAGTGACGAAAATTATTTGTCAGTGTCAATAAAAACAATCTGAACAAATTTAAAGTGTTTTCCATTATTCAATGCACTTGCAGAGGAGGTGAAGTAAAATAATAGAATTATTTAATATTTCTTTATAATGATTTTATAATATTTTATCTTTTATAAAATAACTACTTGATGGACTTAAGACACTTTATTTGCCAGATTACAATTTATTGCTGTCTTTATGTACTTGCACTTATTGTCAACATAAGTTGCATGCTGTACATTAATGGCCCCTTAAATCATAGTCAAGTTTTTAACTTTCCATTTCGAACTCTTCCCCTCACTACACAGCTAATGTGGAAACTGCTGTGAATCTCGCAGTGAATAATATATCTCACTTCAAGTGACAAATCAGCTGAGTAATTTTTCATAGTTTTCATAGTCAGCAAAAGCGCTGTCATTCCAGAAGTCATGGTGATCACAGTGGGTCATCATCTGTTGCTATGACAACAGCCTTCACCAGGATGCACTCGTCTGGTGGCATTGATTAAGTGATACAAACTGAGCAGGATCCTAATGATCAAAGTCGTCATCAGAAGTGTGTGTGAGTAATGACACATAACCCATGCCAGAGCCAGCAGGTACACAGCAACTTCAAAGGGAATAAAAGCTTCAGTTCCACTAATTTTTTTTGTTTTTACTTTATCTTGTATTACAGTTGTGCACAGGTGTGCTTGACATATATACAACTCAACCATACCTCCAGCCCTTCTTTTTGATGATGTTTCCCAGTATGACTTCAGCTCTGTAACAGACAGAAATGTTAATAATGACTCATGGAGTAAAGTGAATTATGGGTAATCTTGCTGGTGCTGAGTCATACTCACTTTCCAGCAGCATACACCTCTGCTGTGTCAAAAAGGTTTACCCCGCTCTCATATGCTATAGTCATCAGCTGCTCCGCCACCTGGAAAACACACACACACACACATAAATAAAAATAGAGATCGAGGGGTCAATCTATATATATGAGCCATCACAGTAAATATATAGTGATTTTATTGTCATTTATTTTCACTCCAAATTTGTCAAATTGTATAAATAACTCAACCTGGTCTAATAAAAATATGTACCTCTGTGCACTTTTTTGTGCAGCACTGTTTTTACATGCCTTCAAATGTCTACTGAGTGGAGCTTAAACAAAGGTTAATGAACTGGCATACTTTTTATTACAATGATATAGGTGGTTTATTACATATTGGCATGGTTCAGATTTTAAATATCCAGGGACTGTCACTATAAGCTAATGTTCTATCATTTTTGAAATATACCCTACACCAAATCCAATCCTAAACCTACCCAAGAGTGTTAACAAATGCATAACTTATATAAAAAGGAATTTTTTGATGAAACCGTACCATTTCATCTATCTTTTATGCAGTTTTGAACTGTGTTTTCAAACTGTAGTTAGATGTAGTTAGCTTTGAACCGGTGCTCCTTGTCTGTCCGTACTCAGTGAGCTCCTGAACAAACATACCCTCTATAAAAACCCATAGATTTGAAGCTGGATATGTGTTATGATAACATTAAAAAACAATTAATAATAACATATTAATATTGTTTTGAAGTCATAACATGATATTCTTCAATTAATTGTGCAAAAATTCTGCTTTATTAATCAAATTCGTGTAAAAGGCATAAAAGGTGTCAGAGTGTAACAGGGGTTGAGAGACGACGAGTCATGCAAATTCAAATGCAAGTTGTTTATTATAGACACGGGACGTAGACAGACAAGCTGGTTCATCACCGGCGAACATAAACAGAGAAGGCTAAGCAAGAGAGTAGTCAGTGTCCAGGCGAGAGTCGGTAAACAGTCAATAATAATCCAAAGGGCAAGATAGAGACGGTGGTCGAAAACAGGCGAGGTCGGTAACAACAGATCAGAACACAGAGAGTAACATGGAGTGGAAAACCATAGAATTGACAGTGCAATGGACCGTGGCAACACACAAACACTTCCGGGTTTTATACATGTGAAATTAGGTCAATGGGTGGAGCAAACAATGAAATACCATGACAACTGACAAGCGGGGTGGAGACATGAGTATTGAATGAGAGTCCATGAATGAAAACAGACACAAACACACACAGACGCTGGGCGCTGGAGTGCCATCCAGAGCTGGGCTGGCACATCCAGCTGATCGTTACACAGAGTGGAGGATCGGAGATGATCTGGGCTTCAGCAAGGTTGGAGTTGGGCATATTTGGCCTTGTGAAGGGTGCATGAATCAAGAAATGTACAAGATAATTCTGAAAGAAAATTTGCTTCCTTCTGCTTTCACAATGTTCCTCAACTCTGAGGATTGGTTCTTCCAGCAGGACAATGCTCCATGCCACACAGGTCAATTAAGGAAAGGATGGAGGACTACTAGTTCAAGACCCTGTCATGGCCAGTTCAATCTCCAGACCTGTAACCTCATCGGAAACCTCTTTAATGTAATGAAGAGGAAGATGGTCACAAGCCATCAAACAAAGCTTAGCAGCTTGAATTATTGTGCCAGGAGTGTGAAAGATTGATGGAGAGCATGCTTGAATGCATGAAAGCTGTGATTAAAAACCAGGATTATTCAACTAAATATTGATTTATGAACTCTTTCCAATGAAAAATATTAGTATTGTGTTGTTTCAAAAATTTATATGAACTTGTTTTCTTATCATTATTTAGGGTCTTAAAACAGACCTTTTTTTCTTTTTTTCCCTGACCTGATTGAATATGCATTTGCAGAAGTTTCCTTTCAAACACAACATTTATGGGAGGAGAGTTTTAAATTACATCATGCAACACGATTTATGATTTTATTTTTGTCTTCATCAAATTACTGGTATTTGTCCTATTATTTAATGCCCCCCAAAAAACATGTCTTTATAGCATGTGGTAATTTACTTTGGTCATTATGGAAATTATCTGTCTGTGCTCTTTAATGTGCAAATGTTCAGTCACCTGTGGAATTTTCCCCTTCTATCTGTGTTTTATGAATTTGCCCTGTTTAGTAAATCCGGCCCTTGGTATGCATTTTGTTGTTCAGTGGGCTACAAGTGAATTTGCAGTTCAATCTGCAGGGTGAGAGTGGGTTTGTGTGTGAATACATTTGTATGAGTATGCAGGTATATTTGCATAAGTATGGGTGTATGTGGGGGCATATTTGATTGTACTGGCTTCAGAGTCTCTCATGCTTTCCCTCAGGCCTAAATCACTTGATTAATCAGTATCAAGTGATTTAGGGGCATCAAGTATTAAAGAGTACGAAAGCAAACCACTGGATAAAGAAATAAAAAATAAAACAAATTAAGCACAGCAGCTAGAATAGTGTGATGTTTTATATATTCACCTTAATTGTCATTGCGTGTAAATATAACATTTATAAATGGCTCTGTGAATTGTTTTTGACTTTATGTTTGCTTGTGATGTTCTTTGTGATTAAATCAAGTTCCTGCTAAAGTTTTCTTATGGAATGCCATTAAAGGATCTCCAAACTCACTGTAATTAAACTTCTTTTTTCCTGTCAAGTTTAACAAATCTCCCAGCTCATCAATAAAGAGCTGCTCAGCCAAGAAGGTGACCCTCAAGAGCAGAAAGAGAGGATGAGCAATGGAAAAATGCCAAATACTTTCACAGAAGATTAAAGATGACGAAAGTTGAATTATCAAGAACCTACTGTGATGATGTTGCTGATGTAGGAGACAACAATTTAAAGTTACATTTAGACAAACTGTGGTTACCATTGAGAACCTTAAGTAGCAGGTGTGACTCTCAAATGACCAAACTGTCAAAAATGCTAATTCATGTGGCAACTCATCAAAAATCATATGAAATCGTACTAGGTCGTATAAATTTGTACGAATTAGCCACCTTGTAAAATATGTACGAATTGCCATGAGACTGTGCTGCCAAAAGCAGTGGATCAAATATTGTAGTAGACTATACTTTGTATTGCATTTTTATTAATTAAATACAGTTCTGGCATGAAACTATATGTCACAGTTTGATTTATCTAACTCAGTTTGACATAATGACATCTTCACCTCACAGCTGGTTCTGTCCTGTATCGGTAGCCAATGAGCTCACTGCTTAGCATTCAAATTCTTGGCTAGTGTTTGCTGTAGCAGTAGCAGCGCACTTCAGAAACCCTCCACCTTCCCCAGCTCCACATGTATGGATAATTTATGGCGTTATCCATATTATATATATATATATATACTGTATATTAATCAACAGATATATCCTGCCAGCGCATTTCAGAAACCCTCCACCTTCCCCAGCTCCACCTTTATGGATCAGCTTGGTAGTTATCATATATGCTATTGGGTTATCCATATATATATATATATATACACACACATACATACATATACAGGTGCTGGTCATGTAATCAGAATATCTTCAAAAAGTTGATTTATTTCACTAATTCAGCCCCAAATTCAGTATCTCAAAAAATTAAATACAAATAAAATGTTCACATCTTTACAGAAGTTTTGTGGACAACACAATTATTCACCCCCCCCATCATTCCTTTTTCCTTCTAATCAAATAAAGCTCAAATATAAGGGCTGATGTTCATTTCACAGCCCTGTGTGATCATCTGTACAAGAGGAACTGAGAGAAGAGCAGTTTTCACAGTCTGTAGCCTTGCAGTTTAATGCAAACGTCAACTCTACTTCATTTAACAGAAGCCTTTTAACACTTCCTTTAATCCTCTTCCTACTACTTCCACACACACTCTTACTCTCCAAGAGTGTTACTCACACAAAGTGCTAACATAAAGTCCTGATTCAGACATTGCCCTCTGACACTTCAGTGCCTCAGAGAAAGCAAATCCCTTACGACAGCAGAGAAACAAACTGCCCTGTCACTCCACGCTAGGTGTCCAGTCAGATGGACTCAGATGACAGGACGCTGAGTCATTCCTCTGCTGAGGGGAGGTGAAATCTGGGCGTGTGCGCATGTTTAGGATGGGGTGATGATTCCAACATTTCATGCTTTATCTCAGGACAACCAGCACAGAAAGGAAGGGGCTGTTTGACCGCGGAAACTGAGGACATTTTAACCCTTCCATCGAGGCAGAAGAACGCCAAGCTGATTTATATAAATTTGCATGCCCTCAGAAGCAAATTATAATCCTCGCTTGTCCTCCAGTTTGACAGAACTGTCCCTTTTACAACATCTGTCTGTGCGCTTGTACATTTTACACAATGTCTAGAACAAAATGTCAGGGTCGCTTGCATCATGTGCACACACATATATTTGCCATCCGCAGGCTATTCTTGTCACTCTTGCTGTTATTTTCAGTGCTTTGATTTAAAAGTGTTTGATTTAAGTTTTCGTGCTTCAGGTAAGTGCAGTGAAGAAATAGAATGATTCTCACTTACTTCATCTGAAATCTGTCCTCCAAATGTCACCCATGTCCCTGCAAAGAAATAAAGAAAAAGAAGATTAAGTGTTGAATTGTGATATTTTTTTGCAAGAGCACTGCTGTCTCATTTAATGACTGTTTGATTACTACTTAGTGAGCAAAAAGCAGAGAACAAGAGAAATCCTTCTCATTTGTGTTTTCTGTTTTGTCAGAATGATTCTCCACAAGGGTCTACTAACTATGCAATTAAGCAGCCAATTCTTTTTCGACCTTTAAGATTTCCATGTGTGCTGCGGCTGAACATGTACAAATTACCAGCTGTCCAATGTGAAATAATAATGCTGCAAATAATAGCCAGTTGTTCCTTATTTAAAGGTTCTTCCTCAAAGAACCTTTAAAAAGTAAATTTCCAATGACATTAATATAAATGATGGCTCGCGACATAACACTATGACTATCAGGAAACTTACTGTATATATTCTAACAATCTTAAACATGAAGGTATAGTTCACCCAAAATGTTGTTCCAAACTTGTAAGAACACAAATTAAGATATTTTTGATGCATTCTGACCCCCCTATACAGCAAAGATCCTTACATAATCAAGGTTCAGAAATGTAGCAAATGTACATTTTTGGGTGAACTATCCATTAAGCATGCGATTACAACAATACATATTTTTAATTGTTTCAGTGCAATTTAATTGTAGTGTATTAACAAACACTATCACGGTAACACACAATATTAAAATAATGCAATAAATGTTAATTATTTTAAGAATAAACCATAATCAATGTTTGATTTTGTTAAACTAATGAGAAAAAAAACATAAAATGTGAAATATCATGCAGAGAATGGCAATTTACATTTTGTACCGCAATTTATACTACAACGTTTTTCACTTCTAAAAACTGTACGTTTAACATGTTTTACTGTAAAAAAATAAATAAATACAACAAATGTAATGACAGTTATTTACTGTATGTAGTATGGAAACTTACTGTTAACCAATTAATATGTTTGTATTATAGCATTTTACAGTGTATACTATTCCAATCACAATCTTTTTTTTTTTTACAGTGTGTGAGTTTGCTCTTACCGTATGTACCAAGATTATACTACGCTATTTTTATAAGTGGTAAAGGCATGCATAATAACTCATTTCTCAACTCATTTATTACGAAACCCACCATCTAAACTAAACTGTATCCACTTTTACCTTTAACATTTACATTTCATTAGACTGGAACATTTAAATTTCTATTTCAGATTAATACTCAAACCTTCAAAATATTTACTCAACTCCAAATGTATTAAAAAGCATGACATTTGAAAACGGCACAATCTCTCCTAAAGCACGATCAGGCTAATTACGTTGTCACTCCAGTTGAAATATGGATCTGCTGTTTTTAGCTGGTTACACGCTCCAGAAGTGGGAACCTACAGCACAGAAGCTTTACCTATTTCTAACAGCTGCAGATTCAGAGAAAATACTCAAAAGAGCTGTAAATCCAGGCCAGCGGAACAGAAGTTACAAGCTCAGCCAACAGAGCTTATAAATAGCAGCTGCTGTCTGACTCAGAGATGTAATGCTGCTGTGGTTTGACAGTGTAGAAGACCCCGAATTTACGGCACATTGCTTATGAAGTACCAGGATATTGGGAAATGTTCTGCGCCTCTGAGGCTGTTACGCTATGAGTTTTAATGAGGGATGGAGTTCTATTTTAGCGTGGGGAATTATCATAACTTTATTCCTGCTCACTCACTTACTGCTGCAGTGGGGTCAAGTAAAGCTGGCCTATATTTATTCACACTCTTCTACAAAATGCTGCTGACATCAGCAACTGTCTTCCTATTTCTAGATGTTCCAATAGGTGGGTTTAGGAAAGCAAAGCAGTTATGTATGGCATTTGTACTCCAGTACAAATGGGGGTGGCATTTCTATTTCAAACCAATGTGATTTGCTTTCTTCAGTTTTTCAACACAAAAGGAAATACCTTAAGAAGCTGTTACTCTTTTTAAACGCAGTTGCAAAAAGGATGCAGAAGCACCATTAAATTATTTTACGACTATCGTAACAACAACAAATTACTTGTGTGCTATATTTTCATGATATACAATCGCTTTGGTTGGTTTACATTGTTATTTACTGATATTCAGTAGTCACCTAAAATGAGCTGTTTACCAATATGACTTGATAATTGAGTTGAACCTGAGAACGTGATTAGTCTGATTCATGAACAAATCCTGTTGACCAACTTTGAAATCATAGAGCCATCTGACCCTCCATAGTCAGCCACACAACTGAAATGTTCACTGTTCCAGAAACGCAAAAACATCGGTAAAACCAGCCCAGTCTTACGGCAATTCATACATATTTTACAAGGTGGCTAATTCAAATTCATACAACCTTTCATACAATTTTTGTATGAATACGAATTAGCACAAATTTTTCACCTTGTTCGAATATGTACAAATTGGTCGTAAGACTGTGTTGGTAAAATAGGATCTGACATAATCGGCTCAACGATGCTACGAGAATACCTATTTTTTGCCAGAGGTGTAAAGAGTACCCGAAAAACATACTTGAGTAAAAGTACAAATTACTTACTGTAAAAATGACTCCAT
>JAUMHI010000063.1:7330586-7348143 GCA_032359435.1 Enteromius unitaeniatus | reverse complement strand
TATATGCTCCGTGTCTTCCGCTCCTTGCCAGCTGAGAAGCGCGATCTCACGCATCATTCAGCGGACCGATCGTGACACTATGTCTATGAATTTTCTCATTTGCTGCTTATTAATAGTCAGTAGTTGTTAAGTTTAGGTATTAGGAAAGATTAGGAATGTAAAATAAGTTAATGTAGAATAAGTAATATATGCTAAATTACTACTAATAAATGGTTAAGAATCTAGTAATTTGCATGCTAATGTACAACAGTTGAGAGACCCTAAAATAAAGTGTTATTGAAGTTATATATGTATACATAAAATATTTCAGTAAATGTTTTATTTTTTTTTTTTACCAAGACTTCATTTATTTATTTAAAAAAAGAGTAATATTTAGAAATACTATTACAATTTAAAAACGACTCTTTTCAATTTTATTATTTTTTAATATTCAGATTATTCCTGTGATGGCAAAGCAGAATTACTGTCTTCAGTGTCAGATAATATTGCTAATATGGAGATCAAGAAACATTTAATTTTTCATTATAAACGCTGAATGCATCAACATTTGTGCTGCTTAAAAATGGTTTTGGAAACTTATATTTTAAGGATTATTTTATGTATAAAACATACAGCGTTTATTTGAAACAGAAACATTATGAAACAACATTTGTCTTACTGATCATTACTTGAAAAAGCGATCATTTCTGTCTCGAAAGAAAGCAAGACATAAAGAAATAAGAAAGATCTATGCAAAATTAAGTTCAATTATAGATGACTATCTCTGCTCTGCAGGTAAATTATTTCTGTTGTTGTTATACACATGTAATTATACATATATCACGCTGATAGTGTGAAAGCCCTCTCTGGAGTGTTATAAAAGAGGTGGACAAAAGAGTGAAGGTATGAATGATAAATGTATGAGTCAGATGCATTTAATGACAGTATGCATGTATGTACAGTATATGCTTTTAATGGTAGACTGAGAATAAGGGAAAGAGAGAACAAAGTGTGATGCATGGCTAATGTGCCAAGGATACTCCTCCTCTATGACTTAGTTCTGTTATTGATTGCTTAACAATCATAGTGATTAAGTCAACTTATCTAAGAGCATCTCTATTCTCCATAATCTACTTCTTACCAGGGAAGCACCTGAAACTGATAAAAATGTGAGTGCGTGGATGCATTCATCTGTCGCTACCATTCATGTTAGTGCTTATCAGATGTGTTTGAAGCTCTGTGACTGTATGCACCTGAAGAAAGCATGTTCTTTATGCTGGCACTCCAGTTTGAGTGTGTGTGCATTTTTATGTGGTTTATGAGGACACAAATTTGCATAATGACATGGGTATTATAATATGAAGGTGATTTATGAGACCATTTTCAGTGTCTCCTTAATTCAAAAGCCTTAAAAAACATACTAAATTGTTATTTCAAAAAAATCAAGAAATGCACACAGTTTCCTGTAAGGGGTAGGTTTAGGTGTAGGGTCAGAGTAGGGAAATACCACATACAGTTTGTACAGAATAAAAACTATTACGCCTATGGAGAGTCCCCATAAATCACAAAAACCAACATGAGTTTGTGTGTGTGTTCTCAGAGGTAATTAACACTCTAACCTCAGTCCTGCTGATGGTGGAGAGAGTAATGTGTGGTATCTGTCAGACAGACAGGAGTCTAAAAACAGAAAGCTTTTGTTCACCTTTCACACTGGCTCAGCTCTACTTAATCCATAATTACTCATGCTAACGCAATTTTTCAATTCCGTTGTTCAAAGTGTCATGTAGCCTATTGCGTTGATGTACAACAAAACCTTTAATTAAAACCATTCATTTGACCAGTGCTAAATGTATATTGTATATTGGTTTGCCATAGAAAGAAATCAGCCTTTTGATTGCTCAATTACTTTCTGCACGTTTCACATTTGCATAACACAGATATGTGAAATAAAGATGAAATTTTTCCCATTTCCAGTTTTTGTGTATTTAGGCATATCATTATTTTCTAAATGGTAGAGTTGTCTTTTATTGTTACGAGTTTTCTCTAAATCAAATATGTATTGTTATTTCACCAAACGCAGCTACGCCATCAGCAAACACAACTCATCCTGTGCCTCGAAAACACTTTTGTTATCACCCCAGCTTCTCATTTAATGTAAAACCTCTTTGCATGTCTCAAAAAAACAGAAGAGGAAGTAATGTGCAGTGATTTTTTTGAAGTCTGTTGAATGTCAGCTCACCATTCTCCCTGAAGAGCAGTTTTAAGGAATAAAATGAAATCTTGCCAGCTTGGGATTTAACAGAAGTATAATGGCGCTAACAGACGTCACAACGGGAATGGCCATATAAGTTTTAAAGGGTCACAACACCCCCCTGTTTCAGAAGTGCTTTTTCACACCTCTGGTTTGAAAAATTTTCTGAAAAGGGGCGTTGTTCATTGGGGGTAAGGGGTGGGGGTAGAGTGTGGAGACAAGGAGGAGACTGCATTAAAGGGGGAGTGACAATAAGTGAATAAATTTTGCTAATTTGCACACCGACTGTAAACACACACGTTGGCAAGATGGACAGCGACACCGAGAGCAGCAGCTACAGCGGTTCTTAGAGCAGCGTGGAGGTGGAGGACTTCTCCCCACCAGAATCCCTACACTTTGATCAAAACGATGACAGTGCAGGTCAACTGCTATGGCGGCAAATCTATGCCAATAATACACGAGCACACCACTGATGCTGGCGTGCGCGGTAAATCACATACGCGAGAGGAAAACAGATCTACACGCGAAGAAACGGGAGCTGCGAGCTCATTTCAAAACCACGCGTGCGCATGAGATGTCACCTGGGCGCAATTCAATTCAGTTCAGCACGCCTCCAAACTTTAGCTCTGGTCGCATCGTGGGGAAACGAAAACAATTCTTTAGATTTGTTACAATGAAGAAAGGCACAAACATGACCCATGTTTTAGAAACAGCAAGCCAGCCAACGTTAACAAGTGACACAAGTGTTGATTTCCATTGCTGAGATAGCTCATGCAAAGCACAGTGATTGGATTAGACGAGTCCTTTGTCATGTATAATATTACACTGCTCTTAAATAATGCATTAGTAGGGCCGTCAAGCCGATGACGTAGATAGGTACTGTACAAGCCACGCAGCGAATGAGTGCAAAAAAAACCCGCATCTACGTCACGGGCTCAAATGTAACTTTTAAAACCGGATGCACGAAATGGTCGCAAAAATGACCAATTTCCACTTTGTAACATTTTAAGTGACACATATTACTATTTTAAGCAATGTACAACATGTATATATCTGTAAACAGCTCAAAAAAAGTGTTTTAGGGTTTTGTGACCCTTTAAAATTACGACAGAACTGTCTACGCTCAAAATTATGTGTTTTAAATCTCACTGCTGCCAAGTTTGGAGGTTTTACTGCCTGATGCTCACTAGAATATCTATATAAGGGAGAACAAACAGTCAGACGGTCATTATCGCAAAATAAACCAAGACAGGAAGCAAAGGTCAAACACATTTTAGTGGTCATTAGACTACAGAATGCTGCAATTGACCATTCAGAAAAAAAGTTTTCCTGAGAGCTGGACAATTATCTGTCTTATTTTCCAATATTTCACACATTTTTCTACTAGCATACACTACCGAGGAAAGATTGTATTATGCACTTTTACAGGTTTAGATAAAGACAAAGTCATTAGTCTAAACAAAACATCATAAAACAATTGTATCCAAACACAGGAGAGATTTCATATTGAGGTGAAGGAATGAAGCTCAGAAATGCTTGTTTAAGGATGATGGGGGCATATGATGAAGAGAGGCAGGCAGTGCTGAGGGGAGATGAACATGACAGCCCACCATCACCTCCAGGAGGTGTGAGAGTCATGTCCATCGGACTCCAGGCTGCATCCTGTCACAATCCATAGCTTGAAATCCATTTATGTTCTCATTTCTGGACAGGCAATGGCAGCTGGCCATCCTACTGTACATGCTGTAGATGCTGGGACCAGGAGTCAGAGATAGGAGAGGACGTAAGTATTAAACCTTAAGACTCTAAATAAAACAACCACCTTAACTCCTAAAATACGAGTATGACACAAGATTGGACGATTGATCGAAAAGTAATTTTCCTACGTCGGCTAATTAGAATTTTAATCCTGTCAACACACCCCCTGGGTTGCCAGGTTCGTGAAACAAAGCAAGTCAAAACTAGATCAAAACTAGCCCAACTGTGTGTCCCGGAGTTTTCCCCTCTGTCAAAATTATGCTAAGGGTGATCGCTTTAATTAAAAAAACGGACTAAAAAACAACCCACGGCAGCAGCCCAACTTGGCAACCCTGACTTACCCCTTAAAAACATACTAGTGCTTGTATAGTCACATGACTCTGTCAAGACTCAGCGGCTTGGAAGCAACATAGAACTTGAATGCCAAGTCATCTGAGCAACTGGAGCAGCATGAAAATATTCTTTTTACTGTACATGTTTTTACTGTGAATAATATATTTAAAACTGAAATGTGACCTTTTTTTATATGTTTTCATCTCAATGTGTCCTTTGATTTCAGTTGTTCGGAATATTTTAAGAAATAAACACAAATAGTTGCAAAAAGTCAATGGTAACCAAATGTTTGGCTATCAACATTCTTTAATATTTCCACAGAGGAAAGAAAGTCATGTTTGGAATGACATGAGCTTGAGTAAATGATGGCAGAATTACCCTTTTTCTGTGAACTATCCCTTCAAGACACATTTCTATTTTTGAAGGATGCAATAATGTGCAACTAACCAGTAAAATTACAAAGCGAGACGCCTCAAAGTCTAAATGTTGTCATGGAAACTACTCAGGCTAATTTAAGGTTTTAGCTTCAGGGCCATTGGAGGCCACAAGCAACAAGATGCTCTTCATTAACACTTTGTAAATGACAGTCAACAAAGACCCCCCCTCCAACCCCCCGCGTATGGGTCTTTCATTTATCTCCGGCCAGTTTATCTTTTACTTTAATGGGTAAAGAGTGTATCTTTATACTTTAAGCTCTAGAGGACAACACACATCAATACAGCTGAGCTGCTAGTTTAGGGATTTTATCAATCGAATCAGCAATTACAAATATTTCAGCCTACTTGCTTTCTCCTTTAGATGTTTGTACTCATTTTTGTCTTCACATATGGTTAGTGTTCTCAAAAAAAAGGTTACAGGCATCATTAAGATCTACATATTGTGTCAAAATCTGAAAGCTGCTTTGTCATGGTGCCAAACTTCTTTGGGTTTTGTGATGATAGGCAAGTTTTAGCAGGATTAGCCTTGATCTTTAAGCACAATCCTATTATCCACCATCCTTAAAGTATGCATGCAAACTTTGGTTCAACTATGTGAGCGCGCATTCAATTATTTATTCATCAGCTAGGCTCTTGATGCAAGTATGGGTGCTTGTCTTGGCGCTTCTTATTTTCTTTGCCTCACTGCTGCAGTGGGAGGTCAGGTGACTCTGAGCTCTCATGCAGAAAATAAGACCCCAGTGACAAGCAGTTTGCACCAAAATACCGATACACAAAAACAGAGAGAGAGAGCGAGATTTGTTGGAAGTATGAAACAATGTTGACTAAACGAAAACTGCATTTAGTAGATGTTAAATAAACCCAGACTTTATGTGTACATGCTATTTATGATTACTAATCTGATCTAGAAGTTAGTAGTCTGTAAAGTATAATATGAAAGGATTCAAAAATCAAGAAGAGAAGTTAAGAAAAACTCACATGCAATATAATTCATTCTCACTTTAACCTCGGCTGTAAAGCAACATCAAAAATGCATGACTGTATTGGGAAGAATAGGTAGCTAGAGCTCTTGGTTGTTAACTGATTAAGATTAATATAACATTAATGTGTGTACTTTTGACCTAACAACCTCCCTTGGGATAAATGAGAAAAAGGTTATCTTTTTAAAATAATTATTATAATAATAATAATGAATCTGTTACATTAAAAAAAGGCTTGATTAACATTCCAACTGTCCTTTTAAATACACTGTTTACTTGTTTAAGAATTGAGGATACTAATTGTTAAACAATGTGATGTAGAAGTGAACATTTATAACAAGTTTACAAGTTTGTCAAATCCAAGTAGTATCAAAAGTACTACTTTTTGTAGTTTCAAAAAAAGTTCTAAACTGACCTGTCAATCAAAAAAGCCCCAAAAAGTTATTTAAAGATCGTCTCGGTTACGTATTGTAACGTCGGTGACCAACGAATAGGGAATCTTGCTTTGAGATGCCAAAACAACTCTGCGTGTATGCAAACATGCCAATGAATTCCATTGGCATACGCTGATTAGGATCAGCTGAACCCAACTGCGGCGTGAGTATAAGTAGGTCAGCAGATCTAGCGTTCATTAGGTCTTCGCTGAGGAGCCGAGCCGTTGTATGAAAGATGTGCGGAAGTCATTCTCTTTAGAGTAAGACAGAACTAATAATGACAAATGCATATGGAATATAGGAGGAGATTGAACCCTCAACTGAGATCCTCATGGTGACACTCAGGGGCTCCCAGCCCTCTAGCAGTTCTCAAGGATACATCGCCTCGAGTGCTGAGCGTCAGATGCTCCGCAACATCCGACTGCCGAGGGGATCGGAGGACTCACAGTGTGAACTGATAAGTACCAAGCCGGCCGAACGGGCCCTACACCGGCTCTTCAGCTCTGTTAGATGTGAGAACATAGGAAGAAACCGGTTCAACACGAAAGCTATAGAACCTAGCGAACGTGTTAGGGGTCGCCCAACCTGCAGCTCTACAAATGTCAACAAGCGAGGTGCCTCGTGCCAACGCCCATGACGACGCAACGCTTCTAATTGAGTGAACGCGTACACTGAGGGGACAGGGTGCACCCTGGTCCTGGTGGGCCAATAGGGGGCTACCAGTAGGACCTGCTCCTCGTCCTCCCTGACCTTGCACAGGAATTGTGTGAGAAGGCTCACTGGGGGGAACGCAAATTTGCGCAGCCCCTGAGGCCAACTATGAGTCAGGGCATCTCTGCCTAAGGTTCCCTTGGTCAGAGCATAAAACAACTGGCAATGAGAGGATTCTGGAGAGGCGAACAGGTCTATCTGTGCCGCACTGAACTGCTCCCATATCAACTGGACCATCAGGGGCTGAAGTCTCCATTTTCCAGGGAGCACTTGGGCTTGAGACAGCTCGTCGGCCGTCTGGTTGTAAACACCTGGAATGTGAATGGCGCAAAGTGGCCTCAGATGCTTCTGACTCCATAGAAGGAGGTGGCGGGCGAGCTGCGACATACGACGGGAGCGTAGACCACCATGATGGTTGATGTATGCAACTGTCGATGTGTTGTCCGTACGGGCCAGAGCGTGACGGCCCTGAAGGTGCTCTTTGAGACGACCTAGGGCTAGACGAACTGCTAGCAACTCGAGGCAATTGATGTACCAATGCAGATGAGGTTTCGTCCAAACCCCTGAGATTGCATGCTCATTGTACGTGGCGCCCTACCCATTCAAAAATGCGTTTCGGCGTCAACATCTTGAACGGAAGCCTGTGAAGAGCTTTATTCAAGACTCGCAGATCCAGGATCGGTCGTAACCCACCACCTTTCTTGGGCAATATGAAGTACGGGCTGTAAAACCCTGTCCTCATATCGGTTGGAGGGACTGGCTCTATTGCTCTCTTCGTCAGAAGAGTAGCCAAGCTCTGCACGCAGGACAGGGGCATTGTCTGCTTTCACCATCGTGAAGTGAACACCCCTGAACCTGGGAGGCCGCTGGGTGAACTGAATCGCAGAACCGAGCCGAATGGTGTGGATGAGCCATCGAGACGGTCTGAGCCATATCCAGGCATCTAAGAACTGAGCAAGAGGCACCATTGAGACCACCGTGCCAGAGGTTGGGCAGCGAGGGGGAATGCAGGGGACCAGTCCGAGCATCTCTGAGTTCGGAGGGAGGCCTGCATGTGTGTGTGTGCAAGTTACCTGCGTTCCGGCAGAAGTGAGACTGGAAGTCTCCCCCGGAACCGGAAGCTTCGTGGACGCTGGCAGCGTGAGCACCAGAACGCTTAAGAGGAATAGGGACTCCCCCACTGGCCATGTAGTTAAGCCTTGTCCACAACTCCGAGATGGTCATTTTCCCACAGGAGGAACATGAACCATCCCAAATGCCGCTCTAGCATGCTCGATGCCCAGGCATGTTAGACAGTGTTTGTGACTGTCCGTCGGCGCCAGGTAACAGCCACATCCAACAACGCATGGATGGTATGACATCCCGAAGGAAGCATCTTTGAAAAGACGTACCACCCGTGAGTACTCTTTTAGCTTTGCTCTTTTTGTAAAAGGCTGAAGCCAACAGGGAAGATGGTCGCTCGGTAAACAATGCAGATTGTTGCAATACAATTGTTACCGCCACTCGACTGGAACCACCATCGCTGCAAGCCTTTCTCCATCCTTTCTCAGAGTAGAATTGCTCCTGGAACGTTCGCATGAACTGCTCGGCTCCGAAGCAAAAAGCTAATGAACGCTAGATCATAATGCTATAATGCTGATAATCCTAATCAGCGTATGCCAATGAAATTCATTGCCGTGTTTGCGTACACGCAGAGTTGTTTTGGCATCTCAAAGCGAGATTCCCTATTCGTCGGTCACCGACGTGACGTCGAAGTGACTGACTGAAAGGGAACAAAAGTTCTGAAGTGTACTAATATAAGTACAAACACTTTGCTAAACACTTCCACAGGAAACTTCATTCTCATTCAGGGATGTTAAATGTGTTTAATGAATCTTTGGGTGAATCTCTTCACTGTGACCTTTCAGTCTGATCTCCTGCTTTGAGATCTTGACTGAGAAGCTCTTTATTCCTTCCCTATAAATCCCTGTAAAGGTCAGTCATGACAAATTCACACCAGAAGAAAAAAAAGTTTATTTATTTATTTATCTCTCCGACATCTTTGTTTCCTCAGGGCTGATTCAGACACAGAATGGCTCAATCTCTGTTTGCCCGTTCTCTATTCATGCTACATTACATGATCTATTTCAAAGGTACTATTGTTGCCTCAAAACCTATTAAACCTCTGTGACTTGTAAGTGGTTTCAAGAGGATTATTGGTCATGATTGGCCGCTTCCTCTCATTCTTCATTTAAAATTTCAAATTGGCCACCATTGATACCGTTTGAACAAGCTGTACTTGGTCTTGCAGTTGGTTTCAACTTCACTTCATAGAACGGTTTTGAATCAACTAGCAGCCATAGATGTTTATCCAGTATTTTTAGTCAGCAATTCGAGATTGGGGATGAACTGTTCAAAGGAGTCAATGTGAATAAAAAAAAAAAAAAAGCTCACCTAATAGGTTTCCAGGGTTTCTATTGCAGCACTATACATAAAGCCACAATGAAGCCTACTGGCCTCCGATGTTTACCATGAGTGAGTGTGTGTAATGATAGCAATAATAGAAAGCCTTCTCCAGAGCAGCTCCCTGTCAGACCTGTACAATGAAGTCATGATGGACATGCAGAGCTATAAGTATAACTTCTAGAAACCCAATCCTCCTCTATCTGCAGCTCACTCATACACTGTATGTTGCATCAGTACGTGCTCCTGCACTTTTAATGCTGTCTTGACGGGCTGTCAACAACACAGAGATCACTATCAACACAGACAAGGGAAAGAGAGAGAGAGAAAGAGAGGGGGGGAGCGTTCATTGCATGTGGCTTGTCCCATCTCTGCTAAGCGTTTTCCCCCTGTCTTCCTCTTTGTTTTGATTGATTACCTGTTACTGAACCTCGCTGCCTTTTGCTACGTTTCTGCTTTTTCCCATCACCACTGTACGCCAATCAATCGACCCTTCGCCTGTTCTTTGTATTTTGTTATTGTGAGTAAGTTTTAATAAATACCTGCGAATGGATTTGTCTGTCTCCGTCCCGGTTCATCACACTAGTAAGGGGGGAACTACATTTTGACTTAAAAATCTTAAAATCTTGGTTTGAGAACCTTACAAATGCCAGGATGCAGTGTAAGGAGGAGACTACCATCTTATATTTCATATTTACAGCAGATTAAAAATAATGGCGCAGATGGACCCATCACCCCCAAAGTGCTTGGTTAATGTATCTCTTGAGTACTCAAGCAGACAAAATGACCAAAACATCTCTAGAAATTACAGCACTGGACTGAGGTCTGAAATCCCCGGGGAGGATCAAAAAAAGGAACATGTTACAGCCTGTTTACAGTCAGATTCATACATCAAAATGATCACACACACACATACGCACTTGTTCAAATTCTATTCAAATTACACTTCCTCATCTGCTCTATTTAAACACTTATAGCAATCAAAAAGTTCAATGGCTGATTAAACTTATTTCCAGAGAATGCCATCTTAGATTGATCTAATAAGATAAATAAAACGTAAGAATATAAAATTCAAATCAGAACTGATCCAATTTTCCTTCCTAATACTTATGATTCAGTGCATGCTATAGTAGCATATAGTATACATATTTTTTTCATTGTGTATCCTGTTTCACTTGAAAATTTCCCTCTTTTTTCACACACATGTGTTTCAAAGTTTACATTTGGTGAACTCGATTCAAATACACTTAGGAAAAAAACATCAACATAAAAATATTATTTTTGTAATAATAACAATTAAACTTTATTTTACAGTACATGTTCTAACAAGTATTTACAATGCATTTACAGTGTACTTACCCAAGAAAGTTTTAGTATATAAGGTAACTACATGGGGTAGAGTAGGGTTACGTTCAGGGTTAGTAGCTAGTTATTGTAAATACTACAGTATGTGCATAGTATGTACATGAGGAACAGGACTGTAAAATAAAGTGTTACCATCATAACGGCTTGTCAAAATAGCAGTGCCCATAATCACTCCCCCTTAAATATGCATATTACTACCTCAGAGTAGAAATATGTAACCTTCTATTAAGTTACTCTACAATTAACTTTTTGGGGTAAATAAGGTACAGTATAAACAATTTGACGGTACTGCCCCAAGTGACAAGATGACAAATATAACCCTAGAGGTCAAGAGTGTAGGATAAAGATTGACCAATAGATCTAAAAAGCACATATTAACCTCTTGAATTTGTACAAAAAATCCAAACATCAAAGCTGCAGTGTTTGCTATCTTGCGGGAATATGAAGTACATAATACATGTAGTATTATTATTTGTAAATTATTAAAAACCGAAGCCCTAAATCCATCATCATCGGAGGGTAATGAAGTAATTACTAATTACACTAAGTAAGCTTAGTATGACCACTGCTTTAAGGCTCTGTGTGTGATGTGCTGATTCAGTACACCAGGGGAAAGACACTAATGTGGTCCACACAACATTTTCATTTATAAACGTTTACTCTGCGGTTAGGCTTAGAAACTACTGGCACCTGCGCACACTCGAACACAGGCACAGCACATCCCACCAGAATCCAGAACACATGCAGCAGAGTAGGTAGAAAATAACCTGAAATCACTGAAAATATTGCATCAAATCAAGCAACAACACAAACAGAAAATGATCATGGATAATCTGAGAAAAAACACCTACAATTATGCTCTACTAGAGCAGAGAGAGGGGAAACACTCCAAAGAATCAACGGTCTGGGTATTCTCTGCACGTAATGAAGCATCAATCTGAGAACTGTGTAACTATGGAATAGCAAACAATTATGGTTTGTTTGTCCCGAGGAACTCAGAGCTAACAGAGCCAGCTCAGCTAACAAAAAAGTACAGAGCAAGAGGAGATCAAGAGTGGGTGAAACCCATAAATCACACTGATGGAACAATATCTATGATGAACAGTGATGGACAGTGACAACCACAGTTCATGCCAAACATCATGTCAAACAACTACTACTGATCTTCTTAAAACTGATCTCAACAGAGTTTAAGTTTACCAGTGTTTATCCAGAGTTTATCCAAACCATTCCAGCAAGAGAAGGAGCCACAGGTGAAGGGGTCCCTGGAAGGAAGAAATGGAAATGAAGGAGAGTGGTTAAGGAGGGAGAG
Source organism: Enteromius unitaeniatus (assembly GCA_032359435.1). NCBI lineage: Eukaryota > Metazoa > Chordata > Actinopteri > Cypriniformes > Cyprinidae > Enteromius > Enteromius unitaeniatus. The sequence continues at coordinate 7,336,141 of JAUMHI010000063.1, read as the reverse complement.
AGAAACATACCGGTACTTCATGCCAGTGAGTTTGCCGGTGGACTCTTTGAGGGAGATGTGGTGCCGTGGGGTGAAAGAGCCAAAGCTCCGGGCGATGATGGCAACCGTGCGGAACTTTGCCCGTGCCGCATTCACCACGTTGGGGCTGGTGGTGTTTGTTTTTCCATGGTCCCCATTTCGACCCTTCAGATTGTGGTCCGTGCAAGCGATTGAGACCTGCATGCTGGATGAGGAGGACGAAGAAGGTGCAGTCTACAACACAGAGAGGACACACTGAGAGATCATGCGGGGGTCACAGTCCCGACCTTCCTCCCTGATCCCGTCCTGTGGATATGGTCAAAGCAGCAGCAGCAGAGAAACTGCATCAATTATTGAGCACAAGGAAAAAGGAGCCGTCTGCAGTCCAAAAGTTGCGTTGTTCCTTGTCCAAGACGTTCCCTCATGAAAAAAGAAAACTGTTAAGGCTGCGTCGAGGGGTCAATAAGCCACAGAACAAGAGCTGCAGAACTGTCCGGAGGAGGAGAGGAGATTCCCGCAGCACTGAGAGGATCCTCGCATGGTCAGCCACAAAAAGCCCGCCTGCTGAAGGGGGGAGGAGAGGAGGAGGAAAGGAGGGAGGGATGTCAAGACCGGACAGCATAAATCCACAGATCTGCTGACACTTCGCTCCTCTCTTCTAAGGTCTTCCTCTTTTCCTACACTCTCTTTCACACACACATTCATTCACTTCCTTCAGCTAATAATAATGTGAGCTTCTAATGAGCTTCTGTCTTTCTCTGTTTACTTTCTTTTTTCTTTAGATCTGTTTTATTTTTTGAGCTCAGCAGTGATGCTTCATCTGCGCTACAGCTCTAGGGGAATGAGCAGTAGGCAGCCGTCCACGTCTGTTTAAAGCGCTCTCTCCCTCCCTTTATCTTCCTCGCTCTCTTTCTTTTCCAGCGTATCGCTCTCTTGCTCCTCTGCTGTGGAGCATAATGTCTGTGACACAGACCAAGCGCAATGTTTCGTGCACCTGTGCACACATGAGCTCAACACTCTTTCAGTGCTAAGCCTAAAACCATCAAATGCTAAATAGAAAGGTGTTGAAAGATCTTTTAAATGATAACAGTGAGGTTAAAACATATTCCAGCCCTTTAATGGTGGAGTGTGTAATTTTAGGTTAAAATATTTTCTTTTATCACAGCTAAATATGCAAAAACAACTACAAACAAGATATTTGCTGGCTGATTATTACGAGGGTTGGGTACCAAACCCGTACCTTTATGACCCGTTACTCAAAATTAAATTTTCAGTGCCGCTTAAATGCCTGAGCTATCGACTGAAATTTTCACTCTCTGGTGCTCCGAAATGGATGTAAGAAGCATCATCAAAGCACGTGAAAGGTAGTTAAATTTTACTGTATTCATGCGGGGTCAGAATAGTTATATTATATATATTATAAATAATTTCACAAGAATGCAATTCAGAAATATCCACTTGAGCTGCTTGAAATAGATTTTCTGGAATGTCATGAGTTTACTTACATGATGTCTATTACTTCTGTGATGCATATTTGGAGTTTCTGCGTGAGGGTGCCCTCCATTGTCCAATATGAGTGAAACAGTACATACGTTTATAGCACTATAGAATAGCCAATCCATCCAATTTCGGATTCTTTATTTATTATTATTATTTGTAAGTACCTGTTCAGGCAGTGGTGCCATTTTAAAAATATGTATTTGGCACTGGTATTTTAAAAAATAAAAAAAACAATACCCAAGCCTCATTACAACACAAAAAGTCATACCAGGCTCATTGGAAATATGTGCATCTACATACATTTCTGCAACCTTGTAATTATGTACCTTACTGCACGTTTTGCCACAGTTTCAAAGTGAAATGAGAGTGGTGCGAAAATACGTGTTTTGTGGCCGTTCAAAATTCAAATATCCAGTGAGTGTTGCTAAAGTAAATTCTCTAGCACAGGGGTAGGCAACGTCGGTCCTGGAGTGCCAATGTCCTGCAGAGTTTCACTCCAACCCTAATCAAACACACCTGAACAAGCTAATCAAGGTCTTCAAGGCTGCAGGCAGGTGAGTTTTTTTCTGCCTACCCCTGCTCTAGCATGTTGGAAACATTTGTTTAAATATCCCAACCAGCAGATTATTCTCTACATCCATTCCCTACATACTATGCATATTATACGGAAAGCAGTATGAGTTAACAAGAACATACGTTTTTAAACAGTTGCAAAGTTCCTATTATGTTTGGAATATGGTAATTGAAGAATTCAAATATAAACTAAATATAAACAATGTCTTCAGCACTTTATTTACACTCCTGTTCCACATGTACATACTAAATATATATATATATATATATTTTTTTTTTTATAGTAATTACAATAAAATAACTGGGTAATAACTAGGTAATAACCCTGAACGTAACCCTAAACCTAACTGTAGTTACCTTATATTAACCATCACTTTCTTAAGTTGACACAGTATACTGTAAGTGCGTGTACTCTAAAATAAAGTGGAACCATACTGTTTCTCAATATAACTAACCTTAAATTTATCACTGCATCCGATTTAACTGGTGTCTCGTAGATATTTGTTTAAAGAGGATATATTCAGCACAACACAAACCTACAGACTTACACCTTCAAATATATAATCAAACAAACAGCCAACATACACATTTGAGACAAATTAAAGGAAACATGAAAGTCTCTATTATTAATTATTGAATATTAGGTACTTTGAGTCGGTTGACACTATTCTGACCTCATTTAAATCCATTACAAATCAATTGACCTCTGCTTGAGTGCTGGAGGGCTAATTGAAGCTCCCAATCTGGAGTCACTCTAATTTATGACTCCCCAGTGCCTATACAGTATTCTTAGCATTACCTAAAGTTCTTTTGGGACAGTGAGTCGCTTATAAAGTTGGATGTTACTAATGAGCTTGTTAGCATCCCGACAGTGTAAAAGGAAAACAACAGGGCAAGACAACAACAAACACACACACACACACATATATATCAGTAAGCCTTGGTCACGTTAACCAGTTAAGTACCCCCTTCCATAATTCCTTCAACTGCAATCTCCAGCCCTCTACCATCTCTTATCAGTAAATTTACTGATCGATAGTGTTGGGTTCACATGCTTGCCATTAAATCTTTCCACTTTAACTGTGGGTCTCAAATCGATATTGGTCAACGGAGCTGTGAAAATTTTATGACTCTTACCATTCGCTCAAAGTTGCTCATTAAACCAGGAGGCTCTGCAAGATTACACCTCAAAAGAGAGTACCAGGCCGTGTCTATGGAAACCACAATGAGTGGAATAAGCTTCCATTAAAATGTTCCCACAAAAGGCTCATTTTTCTCAGTAGTAGCAGTTACATCTGTTTTATTGGTCAGTAATAATCAGCTAAGCTTCAAATGGTCGCTCTGTTTCTCACCCTCTTTTTCTTCTTCAGGATCAAGCGTGTAAACTGCTAAAAACTTATTGTGATTAACATGTGAAGGAGTGCCATCACAGCGCATCTAATTTCTCAGATCCAATTTTTGCCGCCCCCACGAATCACAGAACAATTACGGCACAGGCCAATGACCTCAACTGTGTCCCATTTTTTCTGGATCATTCTTTGGGCCATACAGCACCTTTTCGAGCCATTTTGGCACTCATTTGAATGTTGGCTAGTGGCTCCAGTGCATGTGATAAATAGTAATATTAGGACATATTTGAAAATGGGCGCAATTACAGATGAGGCATATTAACCACTCATGCTGTGGACCACTGTATTCAAAAATTCAGTTAACCATACCTGCTACTCTCCTGATAGTATGCTGCACTGCACAGACCATTTCTCACCATAAATACTCAATCAGTAGCTGAGCTTCCAGGTGTACGTGAGTCAGAGGACTTCTTTTGAGTGGTGTGGGGGTGGTGATTCTCTACCAACCACTGAAAGACTTTCCACAATAGTGTTTGATTTGCATCAGAACCTGTACGACAATGATGATAATTATTATACAAACAATGGCATCAGGGACATGGCAACACAGTGTGACGAGATCCCTCTGTCCTCTTCCTGACCTCAACAGCACTGACATGCTTGACCTCTCTGCTAATATAACAAGGGGAAATCTTTTTTTTTTCCACTGGAGAAAAAAAACTGAATCTTGAGTTCTGATTTGTCAAAAATGCATGTTTAAAAATTGACTTATGGGAAAGATGTAGAAGAAATGAATAGAAGGGAAGTTTACAGAACATTTCCCACAGGAAAAGACATTTATTTGCCATGGAGCTTTTTTTTTGGGCCTATAAAAGGTTATGCTTTGGCAAATATACAATGGTTCCAAGAATATTTTGTAACCACATTAAAAAAATAATTTTTCCAGTAAATCAAATAAATATTTTCCCCAGTTTTAAAAGATAAACCGATTGCACAATTTTGAATGTAAGTGTATGTTTTGTCATAATTCTGAAAAGAATTCTCTTGTTTAGGTAATGTTTTTCACATTTTCACATTATATATTTACATTATTATATATGGGCCTACATAAGCATTAAGGTAGATATAAATAATAGAGAATATACATTATGCTTATTTTATTTATTACATTATATTTTTCAAATGAATCCTGCTTTCTGTTCAGAGAATCCTTAAAATAATATGACATTTCCGCAAAAATATTAAGCAAATCAACATATTATATGTATTTCTGAAGGATAATCTGACACTGAAGCCTGTAGTAATGACTGCTGAAAATTCAGTTTTGCTATCGCAGGAATAAAATACATTGCAGCATATATTAAAATAGAAAATCCCAATATTATTTAAAAATATTACTGCGTTTTTGAACAAAAAAACTTCAGAACTATATGAAGCTATATGAGACCTTCAGTAATATTTTAACCTCAAACTGAGAGAAGAGCGCTGTTATTTGCACACCTTTTGTCTGTAAATTGTAATGTGTAAATCACATTAATATGGTATTCCTTTGTGTTAAAAAAATATAAACAACAATAGAATTTACACGCAAAATTTAAAGCAATGCAGAGTAAATCACTTAATACTTAAAACACAATTGACAATTTATTTTCCAATTTGCCGCTAAAATCTTTAGTTGTAGTCACCTTGATCTCATTTTTGAGAATGGATAAAGAATCCTAGGCAATTTATTAAGGTTGTTACAGCCATGCTGTCAAGCAAAGACCTTGCATGGAGACACAACAACTAAAATAATGTGACATAGGTCTAAAATGACAGCAAGGCCAGGGATAACCTGCCCTCTTTCTTGTGCATTTAAGGAAAGGGAATGTAAAACTCATGCAATCATCTATAACTCATGCAGCATATCAAGTTTTGAAATTAAAGGTTATATTAAATTAAATGACAGCAGTTTTTTTTTAAATTTTTTTTTACAGTTTTTCTTGATTGCTAAAACACTGTAACCGAGCTTTTAAACTAACATTTCAAAACCATAAACCTATTTTTCTGAAAGCACACCCATTTCCCTGAACTATAAACACTATTCCCTGCTTTGACACATGAGTCAAATTTGGT
>JAUMHI010000063.1:7309887-7326163 GCA_032359435.1 Enteromius unitaeniatus | reverse complement strand
AAACTTTACTTTGGTGTAAAGCTGCTTTGCAATGATATGTATCATGAAAAGCGCTATACAAATAAATTTGAATTGAACTGAATTGAATTGAATTAAATCACAAGTTGTTGTTGGCTTACAATACAATCTTGCATGTATGGTGTCCACTATTCTCCTTCTTAAGTCTTAACTTATTTTTGAAAAGAAAAAAAGAGAACAACAATATTATTAAATTCTTGCTTTGTAAAGATAAATAAATGATTTGTGTTTACATATTTGATCCATCAGAGGGAGAAAGGGAGGTACAGCACAGAAGAGTATTATTAACCAATGTCTATTTTTCTGAAATTCAAACCAAAATATTCAATGCATGTTTCCTGTAAAAGTGTTGAGCGGTTAGGCAGTTTAGACATCTCAGGGATGATGGAACTTAACATCACAGTTTCCTTAGGCGAGATTCAATACCACATGAACAGACTGAAGAAATAACTGGAGGCTTCTATGAATACGTCTACTGCAAAACTGCAAAATAACAACACAGCTTGAATGCATAATTGTTCTATGACAGCTGATTGGTTGTCTGAAGGTTTGTATGCTGACTAAAATATGCATAATATATAAATGAGTTTTACAATGTAAATTTGGTGTCAGATATATAAAGTATTATTAATATATATATATATATATATATATATATATATATTAATACATTTATTGAGCAAAGACTCATCAAAAGTGAGGGTGAAGATTTTTATGATGCTATAAAGCTATGAATGCTGTTCTTTTGACCTTTTTTTAAAGTCCTGAAAAAATGTCTCTTGATTTCCACAAAATGCTAAACAGCACAGCTGTTTTCAAAATTGATAAATGTTTTATAAACAACAAATCAGCATATTAGAATGACTTCTGAACGATCATGTGACACAAATTACTTTTAAATGAAAAACTGATTAACTGTAATAATATTTCATAATGCTACTGTTCCAGCATATGGATTTTTAAAAAACATTTAAAAATGTTACCAACACCAAACTTTTATAAAGTGAAGTGAAGTAAATAAAATGCCAAACAGTAGAAAAAAATTGAGTTTTTTTTTGGTTGTTGTTTGTTTGTTGCTTGCCTTCCCTGATTGTGCATTAGAGGCCTGTCCAGAGGCGATGGCAGGTGGAACCATTGTTTTTCCCCTGAAAGCTGAGATTTTGGTGTGAAGTGTTTTGTTTGTAAGCTAAAATGGCAGAATAATCATGCATAATCATGTCCAGTGGCCTTGAAGTGAGTGAGATTATGAAAAAGAGATGGGAAAGTTTTCTGCTCTCACTAACTGAATACATAAAAAAAAAAGAAAAAATTTATTTCTCAACACAATAAACAGACAAGAGAAGACAGAGCTAACAGGCAGATGCTCAGAGAGCGTGACCTCTTCACACTGCACACTATATGTGTTTCACTCATCATGTTTGCCTTCAGAAAGACTGTCACCCGCATCCCACATAAACACAGCCTCACCATTTCTCTCATACACGCTCTCAGTTCTACACACGCTTCAGTGGTAACATGTATAAGAGGGACAGTCTAACGAGAGGTGTGTGATCTCACTGAGCAATCTCACGGGTGTAATTACTGCAAACGGAACACACTGTACTGTAGCATACTGAAAAAGAGAGAGAGGGGTTTAAAACATCACCTGGAGCTGCTGCAGCAATAGCTCCATAACTGTGAAATAAACCAAAGGGGAAAAATATTTTTAATTGCTTAAAAGAGGGGTTCTCACATCAGGTGTTTTTCACTTTAGTGATATCCAGCACAATAAAGTATTTGCTTTGAAATGATGCCATTGTTGTTAATTGAAGTACATGCTTATAGAATAAAAAAGACTGAAGAAAATAAATACGTATTACTTTATAATTAAAGTATAAAGAGTCAGTGCTTGTGTATTTATTGATGTTGTTGTGCAGTTTAAAGCTCAGCAAATTTACTATTTTAGCTATACACTGTTGTTTGACATCATATTATATATTTAATTTCCAGCAAAAGTGTGTTTATGTTGATGCATTGATGCACTTTTGTATTTTACATGTAACACACACACACACACACAACATAATAGTAATACTAATAATAATATTAATAATAATATTAATAAATGTAAAGAAAATGTAAATCTTAAAAGAAAAATGTATAATATATAAAAAATATTGTCGCAAATGGCAAAGGAGCACATCGAGGTAAGGGTGAACAAAAAAATGCCCAGGCGGGTGGATTTCTTGACAAAATAAAGGGTTTGAAAGTCACTGTAGCAGGAGCTAAGCGGCCCCTTTAAGGCACTCCTCCCAAAGCCTCTGAGTCTCTGGGCTCTGTCTCTGAGCAGATGCAGGGTTAGATAGGCTCAATAGCTGGCTTCTGAGGATAAAAAGAGACACGTTAGTTCAGCGTGTTGGAGTCAAATGAAGCTCAGTCTCGTTGGTGCCTCACATGGCTTATCTGCCTACGGGCAAACAAGCCTCAGCTGGGCCAGATCAGCCGCTGATGAGCTCGCTGGGTGCTTCCTTGTTGGTAACCAGGACAATGTTGATCTGAACTCGGGAGGCTCATCACACTCCCCCTCCCTCCTAGTCCTGGAGGTAAAGAAAGGGAGACACAAGGGGGAAATTGGGGGTGGGTGGGGAGTGACCCCTGACAGACCTAATCTGACCACAGCCGAGAGTCCGTCTGCGTTGTTATGGGCTGCTCCAGCCCAATGGTGGACTTCAAAGTGGTAATTCTGGAGCGCGAGGAACCACCTTGTGACCCGGGCGTTAGTGTCCTTCACCTGGACCATCCACTGTAGGGGTGCATGGTAAGTAAATAAGATGAACTTATGGCCCAGCAGGTAATACCTCAGCTCCAGGACTGCCCACTTGACAGCCAGGGCTTCCTTCTCCACGGTAGCATATTTCCTCTGGGATCAGCTTCTTGCTGATGTACAGGATTCTTCACCGTCCGTGACCTGGGACAGCACGCCTCCAAGGCTGACATCCGAGGTGTCGGTGTGCAGCAGGAAGAGGCAGCTGAAGTAGGACGCAGGATGGGCTCACTGGTGAGCGCTGCTTTGATGGCCTGGAAAGCTTTCTCCGCGTCGGTGTTCCACTCCACTTTCTCAGCACGGGTCATGGGCTAGGCGTCAAACTTATCGTTACAGAACCGGAGGGTGCCGTAAGGCTTGGGAATTAAGACGATGGGGCTGGACCAGAGGCTGCGTGATGGTTCTATCACCCCTAACTTCAGCATTTGGTCCACTGCCATCTTTATAGCCTGCCGACAAGCCTCAGTCATCCGATAGGGCCGAACATCCGCATTTGCAAACACTTTTTGCAATAATATTAATTCCTGTTATATTTTTGTGCTACACAGAGAATTGTGTCTTTTGTTTTGCAAAAAGAGTCAAAGGCAGAAAATTTGCACATGATTTTGTAGATTTGGTGTGTGATTCTGCTGTTTGAGTGTAAGGTTTTGGAAATTGTTTGACAAGTTAAGATTTTGTGTGTAAACTTAAGTTACTTAAACATGGTCAAGGCTTAAGATGAAAGAATCAAGGAATAAGTCCCTCATTTTGATATTACTAAAATGAAGTTACGAAGCACATACTGTATATTAAAAACCCACAAAGAATGTTCAATACAAATGATCCCTGCACAGCTGATATAAAGTGAAAGAGTTCAGCTTCAGGTGAAGTAAGAACAAGAGCTGGCCTAATGCACATTGACCTCAGCTTCTAATAGTGTACAAAACTTTTGTGCTATTCTAGTGACCTTCAGGTGTATGTCTTGTGCTGATCTAAATGAGAGGAAGTCAGGAGGGGAATGAACAGAGTGTGAAGGAACATGGCAGTAATAATGATAGAGAGCGCGTGTTTGAACCGATAGAGCATGATTGTCATATTAATGCAGTCTACCAGCTTATAACTCAGGTGCTTATTAAGAAATATAAATGCCTGGAATGACTGAGGTGCCATTTACAGAATGTTAGTGTGTCTTTGAGAGTTTAGCCACGTTAAGCTGTGTATTACCTGCTGCAAAATTGTCTTACATCAGAGGGACAATGTGTGTGTGTGTGTCCATCAAGTGCACAGTTGCTGACTTTCCCTTTAATTTGCTGCTGATATATGAAAGGTGCTGTACATACATGTCAACAGAGACTGACGGAACACATTTCACATCCAATACAAATTTGGAAGTACACACACATACATAGTAACAAAAGAAAAAGAAAGAGAGAAAGTTGGAAACATTGCTTTTCAACCTCTACCGTGGAAGGAAGTCACGGGCCAATCTTCACCGCGAGCTTCACTCTCAGAGCGGGCAAACGATCTGGCACGCGAGGAAGGAGATAGGGACTCCCTCTCCATTTCCTCGTCCGCCAGATCTCATTGGGAACCCCTCGATCCCTGCTCTACCTCGGCAGCCGTGGAACCCGAGCCGCAAGGTTCACCAACAAAAACCCCCTCCTTGAAAAGGGCTTTCCGGGAACAAAGCGTTTGTGCGTTCTCTGGTCCCAGGCAAGGAAGACACAGGAAGCATGTTCTGAATGACAGAATACTGATGCCGACTGTGCCACATGTGCCTTTTATATCCTGTTCTGACGTCACCCGCCCTGACATCATGCCCTTCCATTGGACAGATTCTACAGCAGATTCAGAGCGTGTCACACAGGAGGCGTTCCCAAAGCGTTTCAGTACATATTTCGAGTTCCCGAAAATAAACTTTAAGTGAGCGTTACATAAAGGCAAAGGCAATCGAAATGTAAAAATAGGGATATTAGCATGAACCTTTAAATATTAGGTGATACAATAAATCAAACATATAATATCAACAGAGAATGAATAAAACATCCTTTTTAAAATTGTGTAAACAGCAATTTGATAACTGGCAGCAGTGTTCAGCAACTACATATAAAGTGTAATATAGTTAATTAGTCTAAATTTGTCAGCTCTTTACAGTTGCCAAGCAGCTTGGCACATAGTAACAGAGAGTGTGATCACAGGTGTGCACATGATGGCATTATAATGGCTTCAAACATGGCTTATCCAATCAGAGTCTAAATTGCAAGTGTATTATAAGGTCAAAGAGCAGGGCAAAATATTTGCATTCACAGATAATGCTATCTGAAGCTTATAATGAGTGGACATAAGCATCCTGTTGTATGTTTACATGTTTAGTGAAGGAGAACGAGAGAGCTATATAAGATCCATCTGTTTGCCCCAAACACCTGCGTTTGAATGCACAGCTAAACCACACAATTATATCAAACACATGCATGCATCTACAGATGTATGTGGATCTCAGCTGTATTGACACAGAATAACAAAGACATGTCCATGTTTGACAGACAGGAAAAGAGAGAGAGGAATGCGAGAGTAAGAGTAAACGAGAAGAGAGTGGGTGAAACAGATTGTGCTGTCAAAGGGGATGGAAAGGGCTCATGTGACGTTGCCACGGCAATGCAGAGTGGGACAGAATAAAGTAGCTGTGTGTGTGTGTGGGCGATACATATTTCCCCTCACTCCCTGCCTGACTCACAGCAGCATAAATACTGCAGGCACTCTCAAAGGCAATGCTCTCATCTGTCCTCTGTCTCTCTCTTGTCTCTCAGGCCTGACAGATACAGTCACTGTCTCACACACGGCGAGGCATTTTACGGGACAGTAGGATAAGTGCAGTAAATGACAGATGAGATAGACAGAAAGAAATCCCACTGTGCTTGATGGGAAGTGCTACACAGCGTCTACCAATGCAAATAAAGCTGTTGGGGTCCCGTGAAGGCCAAAGGGAAGGGTTTGGTAATGCCAGTGGCCACTAGGGGTAGGAAACACAGTCTTAGGTTTCGCAGATTCATTAAGGGGTACCTTCCAATAGCCTTTGGTGAGGTCCAGCGTCGAGATGTACCGGGCCCTTCCCAGGCAGATCAGCAGATCATCCACCTGAGGCATGGGGTAGCCCGGTTATAGTGGCGCTGTTGTGTGCTGTGCTTTCACCAGGTGTTCCCGGACTAATGGCATGACGCGGTCGATCTTTCCCCTTACCTGCCTCACGTTTTCCACTACGGAGGTCAGCCATTAGCCGGAAAATGAAGAGGGTACACTGATTGGCCAGGATCTCTGCTGGGATGCCAACGCGGCTGGAGAATAGGAACAGCTCCTGGGTTCATGCCCCCGGGCAGACGTAGGCAATGGCACCCACAAGGGGCAAAGTGCACCTCGATAATGGGCAATGGGATCAGCGGACTGGGGGGAGGTTTCCTGGGCGAGGTCACTTGGCAGGTAGGGCAGGCTTGACAGAAGCTTTTTACTTCGGCCTCCAGGCCCAGCCAGTGGAAACGGTTATGGACCAGTTGGGTGATATTCTTTGCCCCGCGATGACCTGCTACGGGGTGTGAATGGGCCAGTTGGGTACCACTAATAATAATTTTACCTCCCCCCTTCGCTGAGCAACACAATACAGCAGGCCATTTTGGACCACAAAGTGTGGGAGAGGATGGGGACCAGGTGGACGTAAGTCCAGCAATGCCTCAGCCTGTCGTCCTTGCGTTGCTCCTTTGCGAAAGAACCCCCTCCTATCACAGGACAGCAGGCAGTCAAACCAAGGCCAGTCTTTCCCGATCACCGGACGGGCACCTGTCTTTTTCGTTGACTTCCACCTCCACTTCCAGAGCTCCTGTGCGCAGTGTACAATGAAGCCTGCCAGCCAACTCCGAATGGGAGGTGCAGGAATCTCCATTGGTATTGGTTCATCCCTTAGGGAGGGCGTCGGCCTGCTTATTGGTCATGGGGTGCCCTCTGGTGCGTACCACTCCTGGACCACCCTGCCTGGTCTCCCGGTGATGGCCAGCATCCGCCAGCTCAATGAACTCTTGGGTGATGTTGGGATTCCTCATACTGACTGCCTGTCGGTGAGATCGGGGAGGGGAGCGAAGCAACCCGTCGATCACCACCTGCAACCTGTTCGGCTGTCAGGCTCCCTTCCAGGAGCCAATGGTGTGCAAGCCACGTGAGTTCAGCCACCTGGGCACGGGCTGGCAAACATGGCTTATATTCCAACTCAAAGAAATATTGGGCTGCACGTATCACAGATAACCCCACACGGCCCAGGATTTCCCTCTTCACATCTACATATCGATCAGCAGCTGGGGAAGCGAAAAATGGGCATATTGAGCTTCACCCATTAGCAGAGGAGCCAGCACTCATGCCAGTCCTCTTGCGGCCAACCCTCAGTGGCTGCTGTAGTCTCAAACATTTGGAGGTAGGCTTCCGCATCATTGTAGGGAGTTAGGTTTGGCAGGATTTTAGCAGCCTGCACATGGGGATCCGGCTTGAAAAGCTGACGAGCTGCAGCTGGGGCCGATCAGCCAGAGATGAGGACGTTCAGGTGTGTGTCCTTTGTTTTCAGGGCGATGCTGATGACTCCTTGGGATGCTCAGCACAATACATATATAGATATACATTCTTTTATATTTAATGTACAGAAACAACTATAAATCTTTCTCAAGCAGTATGAAGAGGAAGTCTTTAAAATACATTTAAATTAACTCCAATTCGCCATTCAATTATTAAATCATTAAATATTCATTTGGTAATCTCTGAGGCTCACTTAAATTTGATCTAATCATTAGAGGTCCATTGAGATGTCTTACAAAGCATATAAATATTAAGCAGTGCAACTGTTGGTTTTCAACAATGTTAATAAGAAGAAATATTTCTCAAGCACTAAATCATATCAGAATGATTTAGATCATGTGTCTCTATGGCTGCTGAAAATTTTGCTTTTTCATCACTGGAATAAGTAACATTTCTAAATATATTAACATAGCAAACAGTAACTTCACAGCAGTCCTTAAAAAAAATAAAAATTGTACTGTTTTTAATCAAATAAAAACAGCCTCAGAAATATAGTGGCTTTTTTCAACAATTTTACCTACCCAAATTTTGAACAGAGAAACATGTATCTGTAAAACCTCCAATGCAAATGTAAATATATTTAGTGCACCAACATGTAACTTCTAAAAGTATTATGAGGTGTATTCTCATTTTGATTATGAAAACAACACTAATGCACACATCAACAAAAGTGAATCAACTATTAAATAAAGCTTCTAAGATTTATAAGAGTTATAGGGCCCCCTCTTGGTGAACAAGAGTATAATCAGTTATGTCTACACTCTTACTTGAGCTCAAGTTTACCCACCACATGCTTGCCATAGCACACACCTACACAGAGCCATCACCACCCATCACCATCAATATCCATCTGCTCATTAAGAAAACTTCTAATGAGTCTCTATGAAGAATAATTGCTTTCCATGAATATTGAAAAGGGGGTAGCGGGTAGGGGGTCTAGAATTTTTTCTCATGCTTTCTTCAGACCAAAGTCTAACAATGAGTCTAGACCAAAGTCTAACTCTTTAACAATGAATGCTGATGCCACGTCTGTGCGGTGAAGGATATGTCTTTGCCAATTTGCCTGAGGTGAACCCGTTTAGACAGTTAAGGATGTGTGAACATCTCAATTACCATGAGACGGTCAGACGGTTTGGTTAATAATTTACACACATCACACACTGCATTGGTCTGACTGAGGTTTGAATATCAAAACTGACAGAAAGCTTTAAAAACGTAATAGTAGTGAGCTACAAAGCAGACGATTGTGGAATGCCACAAACAGAGATCTTTAACTGAGAAACTTAAGCATTGGATGTTGCTCAGTATGAATTACATAATGTCTGTGCATCTGGTCTGGGGTTAATACAGCAGGGGTTATGTAAATAAAACACTAATTCCATGGAGTCATGGAGCGGTAGAGAGAGAGTGAGAGAGAGGAAAGTCATAGGCAAACAGTGAAAAAGAGAGACAGAGTGACCCGCCAGGCTTACGTGATCTGAAACTGACGTTTGCATTATTGATTGTGTTTAAAACCCGATGCCAAGATCACATCATGAAGACATTTCTCCAACACTACTGCCTACTAAATAACATCTAGTCAGCATTGTTAGTGAACAAAGACAGTGCTATCCAATCACGTTATTAAGGATTCTAAATACAAAATACTTTTGTCACGCTGGCTCTTAGGCAGGTAGCACACAAAGAACAGATCTTGCAGATGATAAGGTTTTAATAAACAAAGGCAAAATAGCAACAGATCAAACATGGGGTTTGACACATGATGGCACAACAACGACTAGAACACTATAAATATACACGCTGACAATGGATGCAGAACTAAACACACATGGGGTACACGGCTGGACACTAATTAACACAATCAACTAAACTAGGACAGGAATAACCAAATAAGGGCAAGGAAGACACAAGGGGAGCAAAAACAAAAAGCACACTAAACAGAGAGTCTGACACCTTTACTCTTTATCACTTCATTCAGTCTAAACAGTGTGGGTGTGAGAATGCTCATACAATGCTGTTCAATAGCACGAGGTCGATAAGTTTGTTAAAGAAGTATCTTATGTTCACCAAAGCATTTATTTACATACAGCATTATTTAAATACAGCAAAAATAAAAATAAATCGCATCATCACCAAAACTACTGGGAGCTCATTTTTTATTATTATTAATGTTGAAATCAGTCCTGCTTAATGTCTTTTTGTGAAAAGCTTTAAAAGTTTAAAAGTTTTCTTAAAGGTTTAAAAATTAATAGAAAGTTTGATATATATTATATATATATATATATATAAATTTAAAACTCAAGTTAAAACTGAAATCTTTTCATCTTTTGTACCAATCTAAATATCTATAAATATTTATTACAAATGAATCAGAATCAAATAACAGCTGTGTTATAATGTCTGTTTTACAGCTGTAAATTACAAATACATAAATTAAAAAAAAATAGCAACATGACCCAAACTATACAGTTCAACTGTTATTTACTTAAGTTTAGACAGTTTAATTTAAATTATTAATAAAAGTAGTTTGCTGGTGAATCAGACTGTTGTTCTGTATATTTATGATTTGCTTAGAAAAGAAACTGGTTCAAATAGTTATTTGTTTGTGAATTATACTACACTGGTACATTATATAGAAGTATTTTTATATAAATTTTTAACCATGGAATTTTAAAAAGCCACTAACTATATGTATTATATGTCTTTAATGTATAACGACAACAAAATCTTTATCAAGAGGAAGTCATTAAAGTAAATTAAAATCCATTGTCTACAAGCACATTAAATATTCACGTGGTTATCTCTGAGGCTCACTTGAATTTGAATCGTTATAGGTTACATTATGGCGCCTTGCAAAGCCATCTGAAATCAGTTCCCTTAAATGGTGACTTCAAATGCTGCCAGTTAAGTAATTGACTGTCTGGGCAGAAAAGAGGCCAGACAGCTGCCTTGAGTTTCAAACACAACCTGTGGCTCTGTTTGCATGGGCAGCCCGACAAGTAAACCTCTGGCCAAACCAATGGCATGAGTTTGGCTGTGACAATGGAAGATGTTGGGGGGAGGGTTTGGGGGAACTATTTGGATTCTTTTTACAATTCAGCGTTGTGCTGCTAGGGGCGCATAAATTGCACACCTCATCTTTTAAAGCCAAGTCATATAATATCCCAAATCTAGAAACCAGAAATTGCACAGAAATGATTTCATGAACCAATATTATGATAAAGAACATAAAAGTGTTTTGAGCTGTCTTGTTTGAACGTGGAAGGACTGATACCATTCTGTCTATGTGACCCTGCTTCTCCGCTTCTCCCTTTAGGCCTGTATGAGACACAGGGGCGCAGAATGACGCATTGTCACAGGTTTATCCCTTATCTAATTGCGAAGGCAATTAAGTATTTAATGGGGACACCTGGTGATCGTTCCTCAATCATTTATCAGCTTTCCAGGATGAATAAATGATCAGTAACTGGCACTTTCTTGGTGATTTCGAAACAGGCTCATTTAAAGCTGTTTGTGTTTAGGCTATGACAAACAGTCTTAAAGGAATAGTTAACATAAAAATGTATATGTACTCACTCTCAATGCCTCAGACCTTTACTTCTGGATAAAATTCAAGTCCACTTTCCATGATATTGCTTTCTCCTGAGAAAAAAAAAAGTCTTCTCATTTCAATCAGGAGAGAAATATGTAAACAAAGATCATCCACTGTTTACAACAGCACAAAACTTATCTTAGCGAATTTAATGTAATAACAACAAAGAATGGGCTTTTCCCACTGAGAATAAGCGTTATTATAGATCAGTACGGTTATTATGGTCTCCTGTGCTGTCCGGCAGCAATGGTTTAAGTAAAAACACCTTAATCATGTATTTGTTGTAGCTTTTCATTAACAAGATGGACTTACTTGTGTGGATTACTTATTGATTGTTGGGATAATCAATAAGCATCCATTCTGACGGCACCCATTCACTGCAAAGTAAGCAAGTGATGTAATGCTGTGAAGCTAACCAAAACTGAATACATTTTCAGCAGATTTCTATTTTTGGTTGCACTATTACGTTAAAGGAACGTGCAAGACCAGGAAGAAACTTAACCTGCAGAGAAAGAGAGTGTAGAGAGGTCATTTAAGACGATTTCTTTTGTTTTACTACGTGTGTATGCACAAGGCAAAGGTATTATGGGGAGAGACATAGTAAGACAAACATAATCAAATTTTCATCCCCAAACTCTAAAAATGACAGAATTGGCCATACTTCCTTTCAGGACCAATGGAAAACAAAACAACTGAGGGTCTTTGTATTTGGTGGAGACATTTTTTTTCCTTGATGAAAATAAGACCAGACAAGTCACCTTTATTTAATGACACACTGTTGTAAAACACAAACAAAACCATCCCACCATAAATGTTTTCTGGACTAACCTGTCAGAACCATAAGTCAGACTGAAACTGCAACTGAACTGCAACTACAACCCAGTGCCCTGAGCAGAATACAGGGTCATAAATAAACTAACAAAGAAAGCGATGACAGAAAATAGATCAAATAGATTATGCCCTAAAGTTCTTTCCAGTCAATATTATGCTGTGCATTCCCTCAAATGACAAACAGATATTAATCACCTAGCGCTACTTGTCCATAAAAGTGTATTTAACAACACCATGCTGGCTCATAAATGTATAACACGGAGTAGATGTTATGGTCATGCACTATAAGAGTTTTTTCCACAGGCCTTTGCACTTGGCAACACTGGAGACTGTAAATGCTTCAATTTCTGTTAGTGTTGTGGATCTGAGATGCCTCAAAGTTACATAACAAGCTACAAATGCACTGTGACCTCCCTATGGAGCTATTTCCAGGCATCAACGTGCAGTTGCTACGATGCAACAGGATGAGGTCATTGGACTTATTAGGTTTGAGGTCAGTCGTTCATGACAACATGTCACTGACTGACAGACCATGATGATCCGGCGTCACATGCCAGGATGTAACTGTTGTTGTCAAAAGCCAATAGGTTGTGGCCCAATTTTTTTCTTCCCAGTCTGTTTATATATTCATAAAAATGTATGCATATAACAACTTCTAGTACACCACTTCTGTAATAAACATGTTTTCATTTCTGAATGAAAACTAATTTAATGTTAAAGCTAACATAAAAAATATCAATCTTGGTATCAGTTTGGCGTATTATTTTACTATTACATCTTGGAAAACATATTCTATAAAACATTTTCACTGACTTTAAAACAAGGCACAGTTAGTGCAGTTTGTAAAATGCCACATGGTGCATCGTACAATAATATATTTATGAAATAGTAATTAATGATATTTATTCAAAAACATTTTGAAATATATATGTTTTTAATTGATTAAGAACACGGTGTAAGGAAAAAAGTTGACTGATGGTACCCCAAATGACTAAAATTAAACAATTAAAAACAACAATAATAATAATAATAATAATAATGAAAATCCTTTTATTGTGCATACTCTTACATATCATGAATAATATCTAATGGTGCAACTCCTAAAACATGAAAAGATAATTATATTAATGAATTAAAAATGAAATAAAAGATGTGGGTGTTTTGAAGGTCTAAGGAAACTTTTTATTTTTTACTTGAGGGTTACACTACATGACGCTGTACATATGAAGGTTTATCGATTTCGAATCAGGTAACACTTTTTTAAAGATCTCCTTGTTACACGTTACATACACTTACTATTATAATAACAATAAATTATGCATGATTGCATGCAAGTGACCCTAGGCCAAACCCTAATCCTAACCATATAGTATGTACATGTAGTCAATTATTATTACTCAGTACTTAAATGTATAATTACACTGTAAAAAGGACACCTTAATATTAAAGTGTAACCTGAAACCAACATGAATGCAAAAAGAAGATTACAAGACATTTAACATTTTTAAGCTTTATTTTAAATCTTATTTCTTTGTTTTACTGTTGTCATTGTGGAGTATCCATGCTCATTTGTGTGTAGAGAGAGAGATTTGAAATCAAGAAGAGGGAGAGAGAGTTATAATAAATGACCTTCATGCAGATCAAAAAAGTGCAATAGACAGTTTACAGTCCACTCCAATACACTGTCATTGAACCAATATGCCCTCCAACCCTGTAAAGACACCATATGTTATTAAAAGTGGAGCAGCCCTGTTATGTCAGAATCTTAAAAACTTGACAGTGACTTTGGCCATATGTCCACTTCCTACCTACAGCATCAACTTCAGCCTTCAAGTCCAACACAAATCAGCATGATTTATCTGTTGTCCATTTGTCCGAAACACGTGTGTGACAAAACTGCCTCATGATGTCACTGGTTTGCTAGCAACGTGACCCATGGGACCTATTCCACGAATACACCCCAGAGAACACACTGTGAAAGACAGACAAATCCGCAAAGCAAACCACTAATAAATGAACAGACCAATAAAAGCTAGTGCAAATCCTTTGTTATTGGCTCTCCAGCATTCTCTAACTCCTTTCAGCTCAGCCAGGAACATTTGGACACTGACAACCAGCTGAAACTCATGGACCAAAAAAAACAAACTGGAAAATACAGCTGGACATGCAGATTTGTGCAATAACACATCAGGAAAATCGTACCATTTCCCACAATTCCTTGTAAAGTGTCTTGTCACTTCTGGAGTAGGCTATAGCAATGATAATAGTTTTCTGAGCAACTCACAAGTTACTGTCTCCTAGGATGAATCACTTTTGTTGCAGCATTTTAATTCCATAAGTCTCTTTGTATAAAAGTGCACACTACATGAATAAATCTAAATGACAAAATTATCATCATAAACCAGAGCTTTTGACCTCGGGCAACCAATGTTCCTGATTTCCCTGTGGGAGATAATTAGAAACGTGCAGAATGGTAATGAGCACAAATGAGAACAATGGAAACGTCTTCCTCCTCTGGTGTCTGTTAACGTCACTCAGAGCATAACACAATATACATCAACACGTGGGCGAAAAGAGGAGCAGCACGTCACAAGAGTTTTAAAAGACTCTTTCCTCCCACTCTTGCTAGCTACTTCTTTGTTTTCAATAAGTTCATTTAATAGCAACTGTCAAAGATTTGCAAATTCAGAAGGACACGTAACAACATAAACACAGAATTCGAACATCTAAAAACGAAATCCCACAGACATACTGAATGGATCTGGTGTGTATGTCTCTTTGAGCTTTACTCAGTGTGTACCTGTAGGCCATGCCAGTCCTGGCTCGGACAGAATCCTGTAATGAGAGTGTGTGTACGTTGAGGAACTCCTCCAGATGTTTTAGTTCTACCTGAGAGTTGGAACGCAGGCACACGAGCGGAGGATAAAGTTTCCCTCCAGCGTTCTGCTTGCCGCAACGGCTCTGACCCCTCTCCTTTTGCCCACCCTTCTGCTTTGGAGTGGGGATATCAGGACAAGTGGCTTTGTACAAATACATCTCTACTGCTCACGTCCATACAAAGTCCAAGCAGGCCCTCAGGAAACAACCTTCTGTTTCAGCCTTTTAGAAGAAACGGAACAACCTGGATGTCTTCTTTAGCCAAGTTTCACCAGAATCCTGTTGCTCTAGTCTTTGCTGGTAAATATCCTGATGGAATTTGTCTCTCTGTTCACCGTCTTGTCAGTTACTCATCTGACTGCAGTCGATCGACTCTAAGTTTCACTCACTAATAAACACCATGGGAATCTGGGACATTTTCCCTGCCTGTATCTCTCCCTCCATCCCTCCCCCTGCTCTCCCACCCTTTCCATCTCTATCGCTCCACCTCTCTCTCTCTCTATCTTTTTCTCTCTCTCTCTCCCTCACTCACTATTTCTTCCCCTATACTATTTTCTGATCCTATTTCCATGTCTCCACAGATACAGTATACTTTGTCTACAGTTAACCTCTGACCCTAGTGCTGGAACTACAACTCTGACTTCACGTCTGTTCCAGGGGATTGTGGGAATAAGATTAAGACTTTCTTTCCCATATCTAGATATATCGGCATGCTTGAGCATCCCAGCCAGAATTCCATGGAGACGAGCCAACAAACACACACAGAGGGGCAGTAATCCATACACACTCACTGACAGAGCTTGACAAAGTCATACACATATCACAAATTCAGGAGAGACAGAAAAGTACACAACAAAGCACTGATGGATAGCTGTGTGGATTAGAGGCGGTGGAAAAGTGGTCAGCTACAGAAGTGTCAGCAGAGGTGGTGTAGCTGTCAGTTATGCTTTTGTTTAAGTTTATTTTTAGGAGTCCCATAAATAACCCCAATGAATTTTCACACCTGCAGGACTTTCCCAAGAGCACATGAGTTCATGACTGAAAACAGAACTCATTCTCTGCCATCACAACATAAACTCAAAATGCAGTGAGCAGCATTAATCCTATCGTTTTTTTACTTTATTTTTTTTACTGGAGGCCTGGGACCCAGAAAACCTCAAAAAAAAAACAAAAAAAAAAAACATAAAATAAAGATGTAAATTAAATTGAGTTTTTATATAAAAACTTTTTTATATATAAAAAAAAAAAAAAAAAAAAATCTCATTAATATACACTCTGTCCTTCTTAATAACAAGTGAAAACAGAATTTTAGAAGTGTTTCTAAAATTATTAAAAGTAAAAAACTGAAATATCATATTTACATAAGTATTCAGACCCTTACTCAATTTTAGTTAAAGCATCTTTACACACAAACACACACATTTCTCCAAAAATACTGCAATAAATTTTTTGTAAAACTTCAATATACCATATTACACTTCTAATATATAACCATTTTGGTAACACTTTATAATAACGTCCAGTTGTAAGGCATTTATAAGTGATTAGTTAATGATGAACTAATCATT
>JAUMHI010000063.1:7290315-7309829 GCA_032359435.1 Enteromius unitaeniatus | reverse complement strand
TGGTAGATCTTTCAGCCCAGTGTATACGCACACAAAACCTGTAACCAGCAGGCTTGTAAAACATTCACAACTGATGAGTAGTTTACACTTTAGAATAGGGCAGGCAGAAAGTGTTGTAAATTATTTATTAATGTGTTTATAATGTGTTGAAAAAAGGGGAGCTTTCAAGTGAAGAAGGTTGAGAACCAATTGTGTTAAATGTATTCTTTATCAAATCTCAAAATTAATATAAATTTTTATACTGTAGGTTTTAACCTCAAAACAGACTATTATCTGGTATTACACAAGCATCTGACCACAGAATGCAACCACTAACCAATAAGAACTAAGTATTGCAGAGAGCTTGTAATATACCATAAACAAGAAGACACCTAAGGCCATTCAGGCCTAGTTAGACGTCCATTCATTGTCCCCATTTAAACATCAATTTCCGCTCCATTTCTAAAGCATAGTATGAACATCATCTGTGCTTGAGATGCACACATGAGGCAGCGTTGTATCTAACAGACCTCATATAGTTTTTTGCCATTAAAAGATAATGATCTACAATTGCATTGCTACATGGATTAATGATCAGGACACCCCTGGGAGGGTTGTAATTTTAGGAGTGAAGGCCACAGGAAGTGTCATATACTGTATGTCCTACACCTCACAACTTGTTGTTATTAAATCTGATCTGTGTGAGACTAATTATAACTGAACACTTGCAGCTTATCAGCGCTTTTAATGTTCACAGCTAGAGAAGATATATGAGAAATGTTTTGCTACTAATGGATGTTGAGCAGAAATGTAAGAGATATTTTACTGCTAATAGATGATCAGATCTCTAGCTGCAATTATGTTAGAATCTCAAAGCTGGATAGGAACAAACAAATAATAAACAAACAGAAGTACAAATGTGAGCATACTTTAAAGGGAGAGCCCACTCAAAAATGAAAATTCTGTCATTAATTACTAACCAAGTAAATTGTTCATCTTTGGGACGCAAATAAAAATTTTGAAGAAATCTGGGAGGTTTCTAAACCTCGACTGACAGCAACTATGTTCAAGACCCAGAAAGGTAGTAAGGACATTCTTAAAATAGTCCATGTGACTTCATGAATATGCATCACAGACTGACAGTGTTGAATAAAGTCATTGTTTTATTTGCACAAAATAAGTATTCTTGGGGCTTTATTGAACCACTGATGTCACATGGACTTTTTAAACAATGTCCTCGCTACCTTTCTGGATCTTGAACGTGGTAGTTGCTTTGCTGTCTGTTAAGGATCAGAGACCTTGGATTTCATCAAAAATTGTCTTACGTGTTTGGATTGACACGAGGGTGAGTAATTAATTACAGAATTAAAGTTTTTGAAATATCCCTTTAAATTCCAAGCATCATGTTGGTAAAATTCTGCATTATTTTAAAAACAGAGTAAGCCTTATAAAAAATAAATAATTAAAAACACATGGTTGAAGTTGTTTGAGTAGTTGTTATTAATGAATTTGGACTATTCTAAATGTTTGCCTAAGGTTACTTATTTACATAAAACACAGTCAAACCATCTTCAAAGAAGGGCTTTTTGCACATCCCTGCAGCTTTTCATCACATATCATGCTCTCTAAAAGAAGTGAGAAATGTGCTGCAAAATCCTCGAGCAATTCCAAGTTTGCATCCTCAAATCCAGTTCAAACGCAAAAGACCTTTTATACAGACCCAAATTACAAATGACCTCTCATTAGCCAGCTGTTTCCATATCTGCACTTTAATACAGAGAAACCCTGCAACAGAAGAAATCTGTGTAAAATGTCTTACAAACATAGGCCTACCAAGAGAGTATGTGATTTTTTTTATGTGTTTTTTATGTTATTTAACACAGAAACCCCCTGCAAACAGCACAGACCACAACAGAATTTTTCAGGGGGACCTCAAAAAGTGACGAACCCAGAAGAGAGTAACTCTAGCTAACATAGCATTAAAATAATGTTTCACAGTTAAGTGTGTAATTCGTCAGATTAGTGGCTTTTCTGACCAAAAGCCACTGAACAAATAATCAGGTCCCAGATGGGTTCGTCACTTTTTGAGGTCCCTCTTTTACATTTACACAGATTTTTATACACCGTTAGTGAATAACACTCACTGTTACTAAAAATGTACTTTAAAAATAATGTCCAGTGAAATGCGTCACCCACTTAATAAAAAAAAATATATTAATTAATAAATATTTTTAAAGCAACACTATATAACTGTGCTATTAAACTCGGCAGCTCCATTCCCCTATCGAAGTAAAATTTTCTCACTAATTGCCTTTTATTGATTTTTCCCTGAAAGTATTAAAACACAAGAATTAAGATCAGTTAAACAATTCATCATTTCACCCGTTACTGGAATAACCTGTGAATAAAAACACAATTTCTACTGCAAATAAACAATCTGTACTAGGTCTTTCACTTCATGATTACTGCTTAACAGTAAAATAATTTTAGATACTTCAGTGCATTTTTTTATTTGTGTGCCACAAGAACTAAATACGAAGCTGTAGTAAACTATAAACGTTAAGACTTGCTTCTTTCTGCCTGGCATCCTGTCTTTCTGTCTCACGACCTATTTCCTCAGATACGTTTTCAGCTTTCAGACAAACAGAATAAAAGGCACCCAGCATTCTCCCATCCTACATCTGCAGGGCTCTGGGTTTAAACCCTTTCATTAACCTTTTCTGCATGCTTCATTTTCTTAAAGACATAAAAAGCTAAATCAGCTCAAGGACAGGCTTCTGAAGCTGGAAGTGGTAAAAGAGAGACATACACATATATGGCAGGATGAAAAGATTAAGGGTAGAGCACATAATGGCAAACATCCCAAAAGAGAATTAGAAGCGCAAAACAAAATTCCCTCAAACACTTACAAGTTTTGGCATTCATGTGGGGAATAAGACTACTGTTGATGACGAGTGATATTATGTGATGTCAGTATATGCAGAGGTAAGAGTGTTGGTCGTTTGTGGAGCTTGAGGGTCAAATGCTAATTAGCAGCAGTTATTCAGATAAGAATAGCTTACTGTAAAGGTCCTTAAAGTGCCACTATTCTTGATTTTTTAAAATGACATTTCATGCAGTATGCAGCACAGCTCTAAGCAAATGAAAACCCCCTGCAAAGTTTTAAATCTAAAAAAAACCACACTGCACCGTGTGTAAAGTTCTTGTCTTTTAAAAGAAAGAGTCGTCTCTGAATTACTGAAATGAGCCATTTTTAAAACAAATCACAAGCTGTTTCATGTTCATGTCAACATAAAATATCAGCATATTGCCCGCTCACTTGTTGGTGTTTTTGCATTGGTCTAAATGAAAATGCCAATTCATTCTTTGCCACTAGGTGCCGCTTTCGGAGCGGTAAAGTGGTGGTTTCCCCTGTATGGGCAGTAAGCAAAGCAGCACTGCATCTTTATCAGGCATTACAGGCATGATAATGAAAATTAAATATTGAAAATTCGACCAATGGGACCGATCACTGCAGGTTACTGAAAGTCAATGAAAGTGTGGCATGCATGTCATCCTGTTGTTGGGGACTCTCAAAACCAAAACTTTTCATTACCCATAACAGGAGCACTTTAACCTTAAGGTCAATGACTTATTGGTAAAAAAAGAGACAAAAAATGGATTCACTGTTATTATAAAAATGACTATAGAATTTTAGCTTATAGTCCCTGAAATTAAATCAAATGTTTTGGGTTTTTAAATTGTTTCATGTTTTTGAAAGCAGTCTCCTGTGCCCATGACTATAACTGCTGTACCCATGCACTGACGACCCCTGACCTGTATGTTTTAGTAAACGTCAGTCAACAATTGCTCTCTGCAAGATTTCTCCAACATTTACTAATTATTAAAACTACAAATGTACTAAAACACACATTAAAGCTTTA
This sequence comes from Enteromius unitaeniatus, assembly GCA_032359435.1. Classification (NCBI taxonomy): domain Eukaryota; kingdom Metazoa; phylum Chordata; class Actinopteri; order Cypriniformes; family Cyprinidae; genus Enteromius; species Enteromius unitaeniatus. Next base: position 7,305,927 of record JAUMHI010000063.1, on the reverse strand, counting down.
ATCATTTTCTTGTGCGTCAACACACAACACCAGCAAAAAGCTTCTGTGCTTCTATGTTTTACAATCAAATTTATATAAACCAGCACATGGAAACAGATAAAGATCTCATACCTGAAACTATTTTGGCCTTAAACAAACAAAAACACATTGTGGGAAGGTTTTCTCCATCCGCGAATCAACAGCTCACATAACACTGCTTTCAGGACTCACCGGTAAGGCATGCCAGTCTCATAAGCAACACAATCTTCTCTGGCCCGGCCACACAGCTTCAAGTACCAGTTGGTCTCCATCTCCTTGATGAGAAAGGCTTTCCTCGCCCGCAACAGCGCCCCCTGCCGGTGCTGAGCATGGTTATCACGAGTGTTCTCTTGAGAGTTGCGGTGGCTACGGTGCCCTGCCAGAGAAGCAGCTGACTGCCTGCGGTGCCTGGAGGGCTCCTCGGGGCCCCCTCGACCCACCGAACTACTGCGAGCTGCAATCATGGCGAGCAGGGCCCCCTCCCCCCCTTTGGAGCCCGCAAGAGTCTGGGTGCAATCACAGTATGACAAGAACGTTCAAACAGAAGATGGCTAAAGCTCACTCACAGTCAGCTATTGATCTCTCTAATGCATTTCTCTGTCTTCTTTTCCTTCTCTTTCTGTGTGCGTGTGATCTTCTTCTCCAGCCTCTCTTATAACCTCCCTGTGTGCTGAGGATGAAACCAGATCTGGCTGAGCACTTGGGTCCGGCTGCAGGGCTGGGCAGGGCCGGGTTGGGCATGGCAGAAGACAAAGTCATCAGGCTAAGCTTGGGGTTAAGATGCCTTGCATGCTAGTTATTGTTATAAAAAATCATATGAAACCAAAAGTGGAATTAAGTGGCTTTTAGCCCGTGCTAGTGCAATAAAAGTTACCTAAAGTAACATTTAGAATAGAACATTTATATGAAATGGACCATACTCATTTTAAATAATAAATTATACATTATACAAATAAATTATACATGCCTGTGGCCAACTTTTGTTTTTTACTTTTTAATTCTTTAAATTGTATATATAAATAACATAATTTCTTTTTATTTGTGTTTAAAAGTGACCAATAATTTTAGGTCTGCATTAAATTAATTAAATGTCATTTATAATGTTACAAAATACTTTTTATTTATCAAATAATCCTGATCAGATCAGAAAAATAATTCAACAATGGTAATATGATTTTCTTTATTTTCCTTTTACCAACTCAGCATATTATAATAATTTCTGTGACACTGAATACTAATGGCTACTGAAACTTCAGCTTTGCCATCACAGGAATAAATTACATTTTATTACATTTATTTTTCATATTTTCCATAATATTGCTGTTTTTACTGTATTTTTGTTCAAATAAATGCAGCCATGAGCATAAGAGTTTACTTACAAAAACATAAAACAGTCTTACAGATCCAACATTTCTATAGCGTCTGTATAGTTCAATAGAAAACAGTTATTTAAAATATTTAAAAAATTGATTTTACTGTTCTTACTGTTTTTAACAAATAAACTAGCCTTGGTGAGCATAAGAGACTTATTCAAAAAACATCCTACCAACCCTTAACTCATGAATGATAGAGTACACTACTATGGAAGAGTATCATGGAACCTGTTTTTTCTCCAAATAATATGTTTTACAGTAAGAATAAACCTGCTTAAGAAGTAGTATGGTGTAAAACATGCTATTTAAAAAAAAAGGTGGAGGGGGGGCCCTCAGGGCTTCAGTTTGTCTCACAAAAAAATCCAGCTTCAACAGGACATAGGTCAACACAGACAGGACAGAAAATTGCATTCATCAAGCCATTTCACAGACTCTACTTTCACAGGTCGACACCCAGCAGGTCCCAACAATATCTCATAATCTCCTCTTAGTGTGACTGCAGGTGCTCAGATGAAGCTCACTGAGGCTTACACTCACCAAACAAACAGACACGTAAAGCCATGATTAAAATGGTAAAACATTAACTTTCTATATTTAACCATATAGACTAGATTTCTGGGTCTTTGCACAATTGCTGATATCAGAAGACCAGTGATTTTATACTGCTAGGAAATATTATACTCGCTTGGTACTGTGATGATATTGTCAAGTATACAGCACTTCATAAGACTCTATAAAGCTGCTGTAATCTGCAATCTATTCACTTTCACACAGACACACACCTGAACATCTGCTACCTAAACAGAACAAAATAAAATGGATCATTAGCATCTTTGAAAAAGCTCAGTTTGAAATAATAAAAAAAATAATAATTAGAACGGCCCTTTGGGTCATTTACATAACTAGGTAACATAATCTTAAAGTAATCTGCCTAATCAATTCATGCTTACCTCAAGGGTCCAAATGAGATAAATATGGAAATCATTCAGCAAATCACTTGCTTCCCCAGAAATGTGCCTTTCACTGCCACTAAAATCAGGATAAAAATTAATCCTCCAAAACAAAAAAAAGAAGAAAAAAAAGTTTTATGTTGTTAAAATGTCCTCTCAAGCGCTTCAGACGAGTATGGAACCTTATTTCATGCTTGAGTAGAGGAGTTTGAAAGCAATCTTAAAGTCTCTCACCTGAAGGTTACACAAAAGGACGTCCCAAGATAGGCTCTCTTAATCAATTTCAGCAATGTGCCAGCATACATGCCAATGGGCGCGAAACAGGAGTGATCGATGCTCTCTGAGTCCATCAAATCTCCTGTCAGAGGTGTGTCAACGCTAAAACACAGGAAAAATCGGGAGACTTTTTGGAGTTGTGAGCAAGTGCCTAGCACAAGCCCGTGTGTTGATCACAACAGAAAATATGATATATACGTACATTATAAGCTTGAGTATCACCTTACTGATGTTGATTAGTCACAATCACTTAGGAATTAATGGGTAATCAAATATGAATTTTAGAGTAACTCAATGCCAGATATTCTCCACAGCCCACAGGCTTTGAACTCACGGTTCACATTTCTAAAGATGAGTGCTATTCTCAAGGCTTAATAATTGATACAGGTAATGTCTATCTGGTCTGGCTGATGATTGGGGTTAAGAGTATATGCGTGTGGGGTTTTGGTTTGGGCAAGTGTCTTGCGAAATGGAAAGTGAGAGGTAGCAGAAGGAGAAGCTAAAGAAACTAGAACCCCTCTGAGTGGACCTTAGATGTGCCGTAGAGAGGAAACTGGAGCACAAGTAGGTCAGTCTTTGGCCCAGTGACAAATGTGAGAACGCCGTCATTCACATCTGAAGCATATTGGACTCCTCTCACGCTACGAGTGTGAAACAATATGCTGAAAATATACAGCAAAGACTCTCACACACAGGAATACCCATATATATATATATATACAGGGTCAAAGGTGAAAGAATTCATGATCTTTTGAGTTACTCGTTTCAGACAAGGTAACTAAACTCCTCCTCGTCTGTGTATATCCATCAGCAGAGGTCACGACCTCTGCACCCGGTATTGCAGAGTTGACTCTGTTACAGTTGCCGTCCCATTACTCAAATGCTATCGCAAAGCCTGTTACTATGGTGGCAAACATAACATAGATCACAAATACACTCACACATGCAAACAAAAACCAAACACTCATATTGTAGACCAGCTCTGAAAATGTATATGGCCCCAGGCATTAAAGGTTGAACAATCAAGGCTTATTGGAAATACGTACCTCTACATACATTTCTGCAACCTCGTAATTATGTACCTTACTACACGTTTCGTGAAACTTTCAAAGTGAAATGTTCAGAGAGTGGCTCTAAAACACACAATTAATACGTGACCGTGGCACATTTTTATTACAATGGTACAGCTATGTGTACTTGCAGCGAATATCTAGTGAGTGTCACTAAAGATTTATGCTTTGTCATGTTGGAAATATCCCATAAAACAAACCCAAACCTACCCGACAGTGTTAACAAATAAATGCAAAAGTATTGTAAAAATCGTAATTTGCTGATTCAGCCATTTTAACGTCCTGAACGCGGATTCGAGTGGTTTTATTGAACCGTAGTTTCACAGGATTTAAACCTTGAAGCTTTTCATCATCTAAGTGCAGCACTGTATCACGTGAGCTACCGAGTAAACCTACTGAATTTGTCATGACCCTGCCCTCACCATCTTGTCTGTGTTGTCTTTGTTTAATGTTTCTTTGTGTGTGTTGTGTGTTTGTGTTTGCCATGTGCTCACCTTGTCCTGCCTCCTTGTTTTCCATTGCCACACCCTCTTGTTTAGTCCTTGTCTGAGTTTGCTCACCTGGTCCTCGTGTTCTCCTTCCCTTTCTATTTTCCGTCCTTTCCCTCTTGTTTTGTCTCCCCTCCTCACCACCTCGTGTCTACCTATTGTCTAATAAACCTGTTAACACTCTCCCTGCCTTTGAGTACTCCCTCCAGATTCCTGACAGAATTAGCAAACTCACACATATGAAGCTGTATATGTGACGACAACGTTTAAAAAGGTATTAGTTTTCAAATCGTGGAGGATGTTAAAATAGTTTTGAAGTCATGACATACCAACATTCTGCAAGTAACTGTGTAAAAATTGACCTTTATTAATCAAAAATGTACCTCTAAATCATACTTTTGTTTTAAAACGAATGAAAGCTGAGAGTTTTACTGCCTCTATAGTTAATTTCAACTGGAAACTGCAGCATTTTCAGAAATGTTTGTAAAGGCACATATTTACAATGAGACTAGGTTGAAATTAAACCTGAAACAAAAAGAAGAGATCTGTGACTTAAAATTTTAATATTTTCAGAGAAATGGGTCTGAAGATAATCATAGTTGGACAAATTGAGAATTTAGAAATCAGCTTTGAAATTTCAATATAATGACTTTTGTCTTAAGAATACTGAAATAAACTTTACATGCAATGAAGCAAAGAGAAATGTACTTATTTTTGATAAAAGACATTCAGAAGTTAGATTGAAGTTTGACGCAAACATATGATTACTGAAGATTATTTATCCCTTGATCGTATATATATATATGTGTGTGTGTGTGTGTGTGCACCCAGTTTTGAATAGTAGTGTTATATCACAATATATATTAATAACGCACCAACGAAAAGTGTACAAACTTTAAGAAAAAAAAAACACACAAAAAAAAGACAGCAAAAACGTATAACTTTTGTCGTAAAGCACTATTAAATATCCACCAGATATGCAGTGAAATTAAAGTATTGATAATGAAATTTGCTATAAAGCAAGTATGTATTGCTGTAATTAGCTTACATTGACAGAAAAAGTTCACACAAATGTGGTAAATTTGTATTTTTTTGTAAATGTGCCAATTTGGCTATTCAATCTGATTAGTTATTATAATTAAAGCCTTAGTTCTGTATTCTGAATGTAGCATAGCTTGCACAGACCAGATGGATATAGGGTGTCATATCCTGCTTTTTCCACATATTAAAAGATGTTTTTCATCTTGAGAGTAAAACTATACATCACTTTAACACTGTAACAGACGAGACCAGAAATTAAGCAACTCTGAGAGGGAAGGGATTGCAAAATGTAAATTAAAGAAAAAATACTCAGCAAATAACGTGAGCCATGATAATGAAGACAATTAGACAATCAGACAAAAAAAGAAAATCTTCTTGACTTAAATGCGCTAAAATCTCTGTCCCTGGACTGGGCTCTGAGAAAAACACATACTTTTTGCTGTTTGGCATTGAAAAGACTGGTCATAACGCACAGATATTCACACTGTGCTGTCTGAGTAGGGGTCAAATAGGTTACTTACTATGAAATAATTCATCAAGCCAAATAATATTGAGTCATAGCCAGGAGAGCTTCAAATATAATTGTCTTTGTCCCAAGGGCTCTCATTCAGCCAAGTGATTTTATTTCAGTTGTGAAGGCTGGAGATTAAAATGAAAGGGGGGAGAATAATGGAATGATGACTGCCTCTTATCTAAAAGAGCCAAGGGAACAGCTTTATCTCTAGTGGATATGCAGAGCAGAAAAAACACAGCAGTTTCCATAATTAGTGCACATGAGGAGGCATCAGAGGTGGTACGATAAGAGACAAAGAAAAGGAGCAAGGAATAAGATTGTCACTGTCTGTACACAAATGCCCAAAGCCCTGTCCTTTCATTCTGGAATGGTCAACAAATTCTTCTCCGCCTCTGTGTAGCAAAGCTTTCCTGACAATCTGGTGTCTAATTACTCCGGAATGCCATTCTAACCAGACAGAACAGCTGTTCACAGGCTCCACTTCTTTCCACACACAATTTCAGATTCGTTCTGCACCATTTCTCACCTTCATACATGGTCCAAAATTAACACCCACCAAGGATTTGGTTAGTTAATAAAACTCAGCAGCTGGCCAGTAACTTTATTAATAACTGCAATAACCAAAACATGATAGGCCAAATGGATTCATTTGTAAGAAAGATAGTTTTTCTTTTCTTTACAGATATAACTGAGCAAAAAAAACAAAAAACAACTTGTGATATTTAAGGCTTTTAAAACTAGATATTATTACTGTGAGGTACTGTGAACTGGCTGATTTCTTGTTTGGCACCGTTGGCCTACACAACATTATGATTATGAGAATCATAATCGTACATTCCTGTAAAACTTACAGAGAAAACCATATCCTGACATTCCCAGAATTCCCTGCATTGATGTTTTTTTCTTTGAAATACCTATGCTTCTTCATCAGTTATGTTTATTAGGGTTCTATGTTACATGCAATGTTGTTAAATTAATGTTTATTGCATATTTTAGTTTAATGAATCTCACCATGATGGCGTTTAGTGCTTGTGTGAATGACACTGATCACCTTTTATGTATGTTTTTTTTTTATGCATGCTCATTTTTAAAAGCTGCTTGTGATGGGCTTTAGTTCATCATTGTGACTTTCTGAAATGTTGTTTCCTTAATTTATACGTTTTTCACTGTAAGTTTTTTAATTTTTTTTACAGTGTAGGTTCACATAAACCCCAAACAAGTAACCCATGTTAAAACACAACTAGGATTATATTTAAAAACACTCATGTAGTAAGAGGCCACAAAGAACTGTGTACACAAAATAATATACAGATACGCTTTCCAGGGCTATTTCTAGCCTTTCTCTGTAATAGGACAGAGGCCCTCATCAAGTATATATGTCACTGATTTGCTTGGTTTTACTGTATGTAAGTGGTCACCTGACGCGTTGTAGCCTGACGAATCAGCATTTTGGCCATTTTGGCCAAAAGGATCAGGCATTTACCCGATCTCACCTTGATCACTGACAACCTTACGTGCTTGGGTTTTAATATGTTTACTACAGAAATGCTTAAAAAATTAAAAGTTGAGTGACCAAATCAACTGGTTTGGTTTGGCCCCCACAAGGTCAAATGTCAAGATACCCATATGGTCATCATCTGATGCCAAATTTACTTTACAAGTTGTTGGAACATAAATGTGTGTTGGAAGTGTCTGTACACATATTTTCTATAATTATAAAAATACTACCATTTTAAAATATAATTTAATTTATGAAGTAGCGAATGAATTTGCAAAAACTAAAAACAACTTGTTAAAAACAGAGATGATATTGACAGAGTAAAAAGGGTGTTTTTTACACTACCATTGAGAATTTTCACCAAAGTATGTGAAACAGTGGGCATGCGATAACCCCTTTAAGGGTTAAAATGACTAAATGTAAATGTAATATTCCTCTCCATCCAGCGCTCCTTGTTCTCTTCATTCAGTTGTTTTTGTTTTGCATTATTACTAGTTTATCATTTAACTTCTTCAAACGAGATCATGTTTAACTGAATCGCAAACTCATTCAAGCTGTGCTTGGCAGTTTCATTGAAAGAACTGACTCACTAGAGTGAATCATTTGGAAATTAGGTCATGTTTAACAGAGGACAGAAATAGTCAAATGGCCAACATTGTATCATCAATAATGAACAGGTTTTGCCCTGCTGAAACAAATAAATAGAACCCTGCCTAAAACACAATAGAAAATGTAAAGGATATAATGGTAATAATGGGAATTGCATTAGTTTTAACGGAAAGTATAAGTGTGTCTAGTGGTATATGATGGATTCTATTGGTGGGATGTTAAATCCTATTGGAAAACTGTCCAAAACACACTACAAAAAGAAATTAATGGTTCATGGTTCATAATGGGGGAAAAAAGTTAATAGTTCATAATGTTATTTTAATAGAAATCATTTGAATTTCTGTGATGGTTTTTATTGGGCTTCTGTTGTTAAATTCGTTGTTAAATTTTTAGACTGCCTCAGAGGTCAGCGATCATCAATGTCAAAATTACTGAATTGGCAATCAAATCAAGGCTTTAGGCCTACTGAAGCCAAATTTAACAGTAGTGAAAGAGTTTGAGGTAAGATGTAGCTAACATTATAAGAACTGTAAAATGTTTTATAGTAGTTGAACAACACACGAAATAATATCTAAAGACACAAACTACTCACATTTCAATGACGTGTCAAACATAATTGAAAGGCAAGAAGGCAAGAAACAACATTTAGAGCAAATGTGTATATATTTAAAACAAAAAACTGCAAATATTTTTAAATAAATTCAGAAAACACTTAACAATAAATACAATTTTAATGTTTTTGGTTATGTACTTGGTTTGCAGGATTCCAAAACTAATGCTATAGAATGAGACGATAAAATGATTCTGTGCACTTTTTGTGCACTTTCTGTGTGATGTTTCTTCCATTTATAATGCTGTGATCTACAGCCTCAGTAATTCAATATGACATGTAACTGCTTTACATAAAAGTCTTTGTTCTATTAGTTTCTCTCAAAGAGAGAGGAAGAAGTGAAAATGACTGCCATGCAGCTGTCAAATCCCATTGCTTCAATGAATGAAATGTAAGAGAAAATGACCATCATTGGGCAGCTCCAAAGACAGATTTTTTTTTAAACACTGATCTACCATGACAGTGATCTGAATGCAATTATCAGCTCTAGCTATTCGCATCTGTCTCTGCGGAATGAAGTATCTCAAGAGGTGTCTTAAGGACCAGATATCACCTTTCAGCACAAACAACAGACACATTTGCAAATGGCAACATTTCAGAAATGAATATTGTTATACTGAATGCATTATAAAATACTTGACTGGATGTCATAAACAAACACTATGAGAATTTACTCATCAAAAGGCTTTTTCTCACCTGTAGGGCACTTTTGAACCTCTGCCACGTCTGTCACGGTCATCTGTCATGTCTCGTTTGGCCTCCATTTTATCTAGATATTCAGCCCACCTGAAAACATTTAATATACAACACTTGAGCAGACTGTTAATGGAGGTCTCTCAGAATCTCTCAACAGTTTCTGTCAGCACAGAACATCATAACTATGTTTAACTGCCCAGCCAACAATCTGTTGATGATGATTATCTGCTTAGTAAATAAAGTGTCTTTGAGTGGTGTGCTTTTTTAAACTCTGATTCACTTTGTCAGTTGATGGTACTTGAGATTGATGATGATTATTAAATTTAACGGTCATCACAGAGTAAAGCTAAGGTACGATGGAGTTAGGGTCGCCAAAAAAAAAAAAAAAAAAATCTAAAACTGCAAGATTAAAGTCGTAATATTATGAGAATAAAAGTCAAAATTAGGAGAATATGATATTTATTAAAACACTGAACTTTTGAGCTTAACATCAGCTCACACACTCAGCCTTTGGGGGGGCGGTGTAGCTTTCTTATTTAACCCTTTTTAATAAACTACAAAGACATTTATGTGGGATTATTGGCAGAAAATATATCATGTGTAATGTTCGCGGGACAATATGCTTGGAATATTTCATGTCTTCCATTGGATTCATTATAGTGTGCCACCCAATAGCAATAATTGACGATGAGTTTTATAACAAAAGAAACGAAGCAGAACATTATTGTGATTGCTGGGTGTTTGGCATGCTACAAATAATGAACATATATAATACAGCGGTCTGATCAGTAAAGAGCTTGAGCAACACATTACTGTAAGACACCATTTGTTTTTCGCTTTAAAACTGAAAGCTAAGACTTTGTTTTAAAATTAATAAAGAGACTAATCTTATTGCTATTGGGTGGCGCACTATAACGAATCCAATGGAAGACATGAAATATTATTTCCAAGCATATTGTCCTGCGAATATTACACATTATATAATTTCTGCTAATAATCCCACATAAATGTCTTTGTAGTGTATTAAAAAGGGTTAAATAAGAGAGCTACAGCACCCCCAAAGGAATGTCGACTGAGTGTGTGAGTTCATGTTAAGATCAAAAGTTCAGTATTTTAATAAATATCATATTCTTTTTACACAAGTTCTTAGATCTCATCCCAGTAACATCAAGCGGCTGCTCGGACGCAACAATATTCAAAGATGCCTATATCTGGTGGCCTTCTCTCAATCCTCATCATTTACAAGTGCACTCTACTAAATATTATATTTCGGCTTTAAACTTGTTGTTTTGACTTTATTCTCATATTATTTAGACTTTTATTCTTGTAATATTACGACTTTATTCTCGTAGTTTCGACTTTAATCTCGTAATATTATGACTTTAATGTCATAGTTTTACTTTTTTTTTTTTTTTTTTGGTGGCACTAAGGTGTACTAAGGTGCCCTTCTCTAAGTTTTGGTTTTGTTTTTTTTACACTTCAGCTACAAAATAACATGCATATTTGATATTTTCCCAAACAAGTTTTTCCAAAAAATAGAGTTTGTATTTTGTAAAATTAGTTTTTTGAGACTTATATTTATATTAATCTTATATATAATAATATATAATATATCTTAATATATTTTAAGACCACCAAACACACACCTCTCTGTGCTTTGACCTTCTTTGGAGGGTTCAAACCATCCTGAAAACTCTTACAACTCTTAACCTTTGCATATATATATATATATTTGACTCCAAGTTCATATATCATAAACACGCACCTGCCCGCAGAGTATTCATTAATCTGACATGTTGGAGTAGAAACCCCACAGATTCACCGTGAACCGAAGGGCAACCCTTGACATGAATCCCACCCTCTAAAATAGTAGCAAGCACATGCATCCTAACACCTCCCAATGGATCGCATCCATTATTAATCTCACCGCTTTGATGAGCTCTTCACAATGGCCTGATGAATTATTAAAATCATACCTTGACAGGTCAGTCGGTTGGCGTTTATCAGTGCTCAATGTTTTCAGTGGTCAGTCCAGAGTTGAATGGCCACTTGGCCTTTCTGCAAAGACCATATTCAAGTATTTTGTTTACACCACAGCCACAGTTACCAAGCACACATGCACACATACACACATATAGACTACAAAGGTCTTCCTCAGGCACTCTGGGCTATTCCTCACTGAGGGTGTGTTGTTACATGTCCAATTATAGAAATATATCATCACTCCACAAGGCATCTAGAGTGGCAAGTGGCATTAGGTGAACCATGCTCACTTATTCTGTCTCACACACCTTGTAAATATTGTTCATCCTTAGCACAATCGTTTGGTCTTTATTTAAGAATAGTGTAAGAATAAGAATAGGTATATTGGGGTTCAAAAGACCGCTATACTATAAGTGGAGGAATCCCCTCTTCCCTCTAAGGATTGTGAAATGTTTTCTGTGAAACAAAAGTTAAATGTGTTTAGAAAAGTTGTAGCTTCAGTGACAATGCCATAAATTTTAAACCATGGATGAAAAATGTCCTTAATAAAATGTACATTTCTACCAAGAGGACATAACATTTCTACCAAAGGTGGGGTAAAACGTCCCACAGTCTTATTGAGCGATTTGCTTTATACATTATGGCTACAACAATATCAGAGTACAGCTGATGCTAACTGGATAGCTAACGGATGCAAACTTTAAATATAATTTTCAAATATTTTTACTACCAACTAGTTAGAATCCATTTGATGGGCGGAATAAGAGGTATGTCTATACCTACCACAACCCTAAACCCACTCTTACAGTAATGCAAATATAGAAATGATGTGTTATATTTGTGGTTCCTTTTTGGGAAGTCGAGCTGCATCAAACACTATGGGAACACCTCTGCATGACCACCCTGTAAATCTGCTGTGCAATCTGTCCTGTGGAGGGGTGCGATGTCATAGGTGGGTGACGCCGGAGACCATGATGCATTAAAGCATGCAAAGCTGACTGACTGATTGAGTTACTGTACATATTTCATGTCCTGTGAATCTTATTTATTGTTGTTTGTCCCTTACAATTAAAATGTTTCAGTGAAAAGCAAAAAGGCAAGCATCACATCACTGACAGAGACACATGCACTCTGCATGGCTTGCCTCGGAGCAAAGCACTCAGCGGCGCTTGTGAAGGAGCCTTCACTAGAGTCAGATCACAGAGGGATCTGATGGAGGAGATTGAGATGGCTGATAAATCCCTATCTCTCTCCTCTCCTTTCAGAGATTTTCTGCACCCTCAAATGCCCCGGTATGAAGAGTAAGGCGTCTGTCACTCGGCATGGCATCACTTTGAAGACTCCACCTTTGCCTCCCCAGACTATGGGTGCTTTGCAGCAGGTCATGCTTGTATGTGTTTGCACACTACTGCTGTTACAGGTGCACCAGACTGAATGAGCTGAATAGCATAGCTTGTGGGGCTGCTAGGTGGCGCTCCAAATGTGGTCGACATACAGGGTCGGGGGTGGGGTTATGGGGCATTTTCCCAACCAGTCAACCATAATCAATACCCCTAATAAATTATATTATATCATTTTTCTTAATTATCACAAAAAATAATTATCATTCATTGATTTATTATCATAAAAAAGACCATCAGAGTAGGAACTGTTAAGCGTCTGTGTGGGTTTTAATCACCAGATTATTTAATATTAAATATAAGGCATGCTGAAACAGGACATTAGTGGATTCTTGTAACTTTTATTTTATGAATAAGGTAAAGCAATACACAGGTTTTTATTAGTACTGTTTAAGAGCAACACAGTGAAGGCCTCAGTAGCGTTCCGTTCAGATTTGGGTACCTCTAAACAGTTCACATTAGATGTTATTTGTGTATAAATCCATGATGCCTCCCATGTATGTCTAAAACACATATAGTCTAATCTAAATTTGAAAATTAATGTTCAAATCCACAAATAAATTAACATCATAGTTTACAGAATTTTCACAAAAATATACTTCATTGTTTTTTTAGCAAAACTATTGCAATATTTTTTTATATAACAACTGAGAACAAATAGAACTGTTTTATCTATTGTGTCATTTCCAGTGGAAAGAGATCTCAGTTCATGGACCTTCAATGCTTCCACCTGCTGTCAAACATCAGTATTACATACACCTCTTGTTATCCTCAAGATTGTTTCTATTTTTCAGTTTTATAGTGTATCTGTTGTTTAACCAAAAATAAAATCACAAAAAAGCAACTTGAAAATAGATGCTTGTAGTATGAAAACATACTGTAACTATACTATGCAAAATTCAAAATAATAATATATGTATATATTTTTTGATTTAACAATTTTAATGTATTTATTATACATTGTTCCCCTAAAGTTGTATATTTATTTATTTTATGTATTTATTTTTTAATTTTTTGGTCTGCTCAACTTTTTATGGTTACATAAATAAAATATGGTCATAGAAAAACTATGATTAAAATCATGATAAATTATGACAAAAATGTTTATAAGTAGATCTTGTGTGGGGGAAAAAAAAGTTTAAAATTATGATCCAACCCCCTTAAAATGTAATGTTATTCGTATAATGTTTTAGATCTGACATCTGGCAAAATTTATATCAAAGATCCTTGAAATATGGCAAAGTCAATATAATGAGACTTCTAGATTCACAGTGACAGTCGTTTTTAGGGACTGGCTTTGTTAATCTAGAGACACAGTGGATACGGTCGTTCCATTAGCGTTAGCGGAGCTGCTGGTGGTGGCGAGTGATGCAGAGCTTGCATTGGCGACGGCGTCACGGGACTTGGCTCGTGGTATCATCAGTTCCTCTTTGTTCCTCTCAGGTTTGATAAGCAGCACATAGCACTTGGGTATGAAGACGCACGCCAGCAGACCGAAGCTGGAAGCCAAAATAGCGAAGATTTGCACCGCCACCATGAATTTCCCCCGCGTGCTCAGGTAGGCGGGGACAAAGGAGATCCAAACGATGAAAAATACCAGCATGCCGAAGGTCACACTCTTGCCCTCGTTAAAGTGGTCTTCTAACTTCCGTGCCACAAAAGCAAATGCGAAGGCCAGCACTGCCAAAAGAATGTCGTAAGCAAAGATGGAGCAGATGAAGATGATGTTTCCAGGGTCGCACTCCAGGATGATCTTGATGTTCTGGGCGGCTGTGTTCTTCACGGGGTGTGGAGGCATCAGAATCAACCACACAGTGCAACCTACTGCTTGAATCAGGGTGCACACTATCATTATCGCCCTCTGGTGCCTGGGATGTATAGGATCTACATCATTCTTCTGAGGAATAGCTGGAGCAATGACAGCAGTGTCGGGACTCTGCTCAGATGCCGCTGCAGCTGCTTTAGCTGCTTTCATAGCAGATTTGACGGCTTTCACGGCTCTGGCTCTCAGCATGAGCAGAGCAGATTTACCCATTAGTGAGGAGAGGACCAAAGCAAAGCCTACAGCCAAAGCCACTTGGCTGGTCATGCAAGACCACATCTGAGGCTCACCAAGGAACACAATGGAGCAGAGGAAGGTTATCACTAAGCCCAAGAGCAGGGAGAAGCTAAGCAGCGGGTCGTTGGCATTCACCAAAGGTGTGTTGAGGTGCATCAATAAGATAATCGCAACTACTATAGCTGCCAAAGCCCCGAAAGCAGCAATGGCGATCAGTGTGATCCCAAGAGGTTCCGAGAAGTCCAGGAATTCAATGGTCTTTGGCACGCATGTATCGTGATTGGCATTGGACCAGTAGTCTTCATCGCACTGGATACAGCCTCGTGCATCTGTTGGAAGTTTTTGAGTTGTTAAAATTATCTAAATGGTCAGTTAAATGTAACCATTTAAAAAAAAAAAAAAACATTCCCATAACCTGTTGTGTTAGAGATCTCTCCATCTGCACAGGGGATGCAGTCAAAGCAGCAGACTGGTTCTCCCTGCCGGATACCCATCCTAGTGCCAGGCTGGCATCGTTCACTGCACACTGATCGCGGTGTCTGTAATAGAAACAGAAGAGTAGAGAAGCACAACATTTTTTTTTAAAGTTTTTAATTTATAAGATTCCATATGCAACAACAAAAAAACATTTTACTAAAAATAAATATATATAAATATAAAATATTGTGTATTTATCAAACTTTTATTAAATTTAAACTAAATTAAATGTAATCGATAAATGGATATTAAATCATATGTATATATATACTATTAGGAATAGATTCAATATTTAATGTTTTAATCAACAGATAGACATTTGTCAAACATTTATAAAAACTAACATTCTCTCTGTATAGAGTAGTATTGTAACGTGCGCGGTGCGCTGAGTGCGTTCCGTGTTTCATTTATTGAAACACGGAACGGGAAAAACAAAAGCTGACGGGGCAGCGCACAAAACGTAGACATCAGCAAAAACACGATACACGTAACTTCAACATCGGACAAACGGGACTGGAAAACAAGGGCTTTAAATACACGACACTAAACG
>JAUMHI010000063.1:7267985-7288364 GCA_032359435.1 Enteromius unitaeniatus | reverse complement strand
TACAAAAGACAGGGGGGAACACGGAACGAACCAAACATGAACTAAGACACCGACAGAAACAAACACGGAACATGACATAAGTATATTAAATAATGTAATTATAGTCATTAAATATTTAAAAAATATAACTTTAGATAGATGGATAGATAGCTAGATATTTTTGGAATACATGAAAAACTACTACATTTAACTACATATGTACAATATGTATCAAATATATATTGAATATAAGATGCTATAATGTGTGTGTATGTATATACATATAGACAGATATTACAGCATGTAATGCTTATTAAATATTTATTACATATAATGTAGATAGATATGAAATGTATTAAATATATGAAATGTTTTATACACAGAATAGAAAAAGGGATAAAAGATATCAAATGCTGTTATGAACAGATGGATATTGCATATTTACTCAAAAGCTTTTATTTACATTTTTTACCTAATAAATATCTTCATTGATTTACAGCCTTATTGTTAATATTATGACCATACTAAACTACACACGTCACTTAATAAAACATAACTCACCTCCAGAATATCATTGTTCCATATGATGGAGGCATTATCGATGAGCAACCTCTCATCAAGGGGTGCTGTGCTGTTGTAGTAACCAATGTGGTTATATGTAATCTTTCCTTCCGAATCACTCTGCCAGTTTAAAATTTCATAAAAGCCATCTACGTCGCCATTATTGAAGTATATCTCCTCTCTGGTGTGAGGAACAGTGTATCTAAGATTTTTCAAGTAGTACATCAGCTAAAAGGAAAACACATAATAGTTACAAATGAGACAAAAAAAACTATCATCACTGCCAATAAGTCTTGTACCTGCCAAGGTTCAAATTTCGTAATGTCAGCACATGTTTTATTCTCAAATGGGCCACTGCCAGGTATACATTCCTCTAGGTTATGGAGGGCATGTGCCACGGCATACACAGCCTTATACACATTATACGTAATCCTCAACTGTGACACATCCGTGAAGGTATTCTGTAAGTTCTCCAGCATCTCTTCTCCAGTGCATCTCCTTACGCCTCTCATTACCTCCTTATAATTCAAAGTACAGTTGAACACTAATCCCCAAAACTCTTCTGTCAGAGTGTCATTATATGGACTAACGCTCAGCAGATGCTTTTTCAGGCCAGGTATTTCGGCACGCTTGACCGCAAACCCTATTGTACCCCCCAGAACAGGCAGTATGTCTGGGTGACGAGAGATGGCGGCTGACGTGACCCAAGCCTCGCTGGCGATCCAGGTGCGGTTGGTGACATTGTTGCTCAGCAGTTCCCCCACTAGGGGGCTCAGATCCACGTCGGAGGAGAACACCACGATGATCTTAGCTGTGGAATCCAGCACCGTCCGCACGATGCGCTTGATGGCTTCTGGGTTCCTGATCTTTGGGAGGGTTTCAGAGAAGGATATGCAAACTCCCGCCTCCTCCACGACCTCCTTGAACCTCTTGATGCCGTATTTCCCGTAATCGTCCTCAGCCGCGATGGTACCCACCCAGGTCCAGCCGAAATGAAGCACTAGTTTGGCCATGGCCACAGACTGGTGCTCATCGCTGGGGATGGTGCGGAGGAAGGTGGGGTATTGGAACCTGCTTTCGAGAACTGAGCACGAGGAAGCGTAACTCATCTAGAGGAGAGGAGAAACTAATTCAGCTCAGTTTAGATGCTCAGAGGTGATTTCTGATATTGTTACATAGTATTTAAAAGATGGAACTTAAAAGATATGTCAATGAAAAAATGTCAATTTATTGAATCATTTGGTACGATGCACTTATTGTGTGCATACATTTTTACATTATATTTAAAAAAAATACTTATATGTAGTTACATCTGTAATTCATTTCTGTACTTACAGTTATAATTACACTGTTGAACCATCCCTGACATCTTAAACCTACCCATATCACCAAACCCGTTGCTAACTTTACCCATATCCTACCTCAATAGCAGCAAGTGTTTTGCGATACAGTATGAACACAGTAACTTGTATATTGTACTTATTTTTTGATGTTAAGGCCACCTAATATAAAGTGTGACAAAAATCTAGTTTAAAACATTTGGCAAGGTTATTGAAATGTACTCAACAGAAGTTTCAAACGAATGGCTCTTAAAATTGTCATCAAGTGAAAAGTAATTTTTCGAAAGTGATGGACTGAGTGTTTTTGTACAGTAAGGTTTCCTTCTGCTCACCAAGCCTGCATTTATTTGATACAAAGTACAGCAAAAACAGTAAAATTGTTTTATATGTGTACTGTTTAAAATAGCTTCTATTTGAACATATTAAAATGTAACCTCTTTTTGCTGCTCAAAAACATTAATTCGAATTATTATTAGCAGTGTTGTTGTTGAAAAAAGCAGAGTATAATTTATATATATAATATAATTTAAACAGAGTATAGTTTATAATGTTGTGTATTATGTTACAAAAGCTTTTATTTCAGATAAATGCTGAATTTTGAAGAGTCCTAAAAATATACAAGTTTTTAAATAATAATCTAAAATTATTACTGCGTTTGCTGTGTTTAGGATCAAATAATACCAGCTTGTTCCTTTAAGGCCAGATAATTCTTTAAAAAACAAAACAATCTAACTTTCAAACATTTTCTAAATCTAAAAGTACATTTTAACCATTGTTTTCATATCCACTCACATTCAAACGAATGAGAGAATTATCTTATGCTCATTAAGGCTGCATTAATGTTATTAAACATACAGTAATACCCAAAATATTAATACAGTAACTGTTTTCTAATTTTATATATTTTAGAAGGTATATTATTCCTGAATTTTCAGCATCATTGCTGAATGTCTTCATTGTCGCATGATCCTTCAGAAGTAATTATAATATGCTGATGTGGTGCTAAATAAAAATCCACAAAATCCTTTTGTTAGAAATTCTCTGGGTGTATGGTATGAAGCTCATGACTATTTACGTGAAACAATAGTCAGCTCTAGTCACCAGTTTGGGGTAATACAATGTTCCTGCCGTGGAGAAATGATGGGGGATTTAAAAAATGGATGTACTAGGGGGCAAAACAAGTGAAAGATTTATATAAGGATGGCATAATGATGTCATTCCAACAACATAATGAAAGAATACGATGTTCCTCAGAAGTGCTTTTTCAAATATCTACAAATAAGAAGCTTTGTTGTTTGCCCAAACATACAGTGTCAATACTAGATGCAGATTGCTGCGGTATAAATGGCTCATGCGGACATATACTACGCCAGTTAAACTACTATAAGTTTAATCCCAATATACCTGACAGCTTTTTCAAATGTAAACAAGAAATTGGGATCCTTTACCATTGTATGTGGGAGTGTATTGAGATTCAAAAGTTTTGGAAAAATATTGTTGTTCCTTGTGATACCAAATTATCCAGTAAATTTAGTGGTGAACGCTAATAAACGCAAACTAATTGACTTAAGCTTGCTTCAGGCCAAGCGGGCTATTGTTTTAAAATGGAAGGAGATACAAGGTCCTCCTCTATTATTTGGATGAAAGAAACATCTAACAACCTCGCCGTGGAAAAGCTGACTTTTGCAGTTAAAGGGAAACTTAAAAACTTCTACCGTTTACATATAGGAGAGAATACATTTTATTTTATTTCTTTTTTTATTTTATTTTATTTATTATTTTATTTATATTATTTAATTTTTGGTTATTGTTTTGTTGTATTTAAAACAAATGCAAATAAACATACTTTACTCTCACTTTTGTCTGATTTGATGCATCTTTGTTTAATAAAAGTATGTAATTTTAATACAAATATCCATTTCTAAAAACAACAAAAACTTACCCCCAATGGTATTCTTTATGTAATTCTTTATGTATGTATGTATAGATAGAGAGATTTGCATTTTAATAATAATAGTTTTCAACAAATAACAACAAAAGATGACGGCAAACAGCTAAATGAGTTTTACTTTTTATGGATTTCCTCAATTTAATTATGCTCTTCTGTCATTATGATATCAGGAAACTGTATCATTTTTTTTTATTTAATTTTTAAATAAATAACTAAATAAAGAAATAGAAATGTGTTCAAATCATAAAAGCTTTTTTATAGTTATATATAAGTAATAGATTCATTGCCCCAAATACAGTGGTAGCTGAAAGGTACTTGTGGGAAATAGTAGAGCCCGAGTATCCTGGCTGTGGCTATGGAGAGATCAGAGCCTCCAGCCCCCACCAAAGCGGAGAGAGGGGGTCCATTCCCACAGCGGTAGTTGGGCACAGCCTCGTCCTGGCCTGTCAGGAAGGTGAGCGTTCCCTCCACGGCTTTTGAAATGGTGAAGCAGGAGTCATAGATGACGTAACCCAGCTCAGTACGGGGTAAGATGTCAGGTCTGTTGTTGATCTCATTCAAAGCAAACAGCATGGTCTGAGCCCAGCGGAAAGTACGAAAGTTAAATCTGAGGGGGAATGCACATGTTACAATTCAATAAGGTCTTCTAGACAGAATTTACTAATAGTGCGAGACTGAATTACAGTCTGTGTTTATTTCAAGGCGTTCACTTGGGTTGCATGACTGCATTATTTATGTGTAATTCAAGTTACAGTTGAATTTATTTGCTGTTATATATCTTGCCAAATTGTACTTATGATCTTTTTGAAGTTGCTCTTATTTCTTCTAGCGTCTAAATCGATTTATAATACGAAATGCAATACCAGCTATCACCACTAGATGTCTCCAAACAGTCTGGTTAGCGCAATAAACTGAACAACAGGTTGTGGGGGGACAAACTAGAATTAATCCTCGGACAGTTTGATTAATTTTCATGACCAATAGTTTTGTTATTAAGACATTAATTAATGTAATTAAGAAAATTGAGCATTTACATTAAGCTCTTATAATTTTAGAAATGAACATTATTCTAATAACGACAAACAAGTATGCACGTTTTGTTTAAGTGACCGTAGGCTACACATTATTAGATATCGATAAAATAACTTAATTGCCCATTCAAAAAAGTTTGCTTTTATAATAAATCTGAACTCTAGTTTCTTACCCCTCGCAATCAGAGGACTCTGGAGCGATCGTGGTGTTGCTGTCGGTGTCCGTTAAGCGCTGATGAACGGGAAACATACCGCCAATAACCACCGTCTTCTTCTCCACTTCCTTATAACCCCTCAGGTTGAATTTGGCCTTGAGTTTGCAGCTCCCCTCAGCAGCGGTGGGTTTGTAAAGGTTAGAAAGGATACATAAAATCACCAAAACGCGTCCTTTGGAGCTCAATTCAGTTAAATCCATTTTTAGAGTAGGAACACGTAAAAGAGCCGCTGCTTGGATGTGCATGTGTTTGGAGAGGAACGACAGACAGTATGAATTACCAACGCCTGAGCTCTCATGAGCTCTTCTGGGATCTCTGAAGATTGCATAAGACAGCTGATCAAAGCTGCTTTCACATCAGAAACAAAGGTATCATTAAGGTTCAAGGTATTATGTTACAAAGTGACAAAATGGCCCTTTTTACAAAGTGACAAAATGCCCCCCTCATGGGATGAGTACCATTGCTTAGATGTAATTTATTCAGAGGTACAGTATGATGTAGGCAACTGTTGTGATACTTTTGATAACCCAAAAAGAAATAGATTTATTTATTAAGCAATTCAACTGAAAATATAAAGACAATCAATCAGTCAATAAAAAAAAAAATTATTTTATTTTACAAACCCCAAAATGTGTTTCATGTAAGAAACTGACAATATAAATTCAGCATTTTGAAGGAAATATCTATATCATTTTGATATTTTTACTAGCAAATAATTCAATTAAACAATACAAACAGAAAATACATTTATTATTAACAAAAAGTTATTATAATAAATGTATTTGATATTTTAAATAATTTAATTATACAATACAAACAGAAAATACATTTATTATTTAAAAAAAGTTATTATAATAAATGTATTTGATATTTTAAATAATTTAATTATACAATACAAATAGAAAATAAATGTATTATTTAACATTTTTTTATTAGAATAAACTATATATATATATTTATGTATATATATGTACATGCATAAACACAGATTTGGTAGAAATTCAATTTTTAACACATTATGTAAGTAATTCTCATTATTCTCAGTTAAGTCTTTGTAGAATGTTCTACATGGATGTTCATGGACAAATAAACAACCGTATATTTTGTTTGCCTTTTTGTTTGAAGTTTGTGGTCCATGTATTTTATGATTACTGCATTATTAACATTTGCTCTCTCTCTCTCTCTCAGTTTAGCTCAGTTCTCTCTCTCTCTGTAGACTTAGTTTGTCTCTAAAGATTTCTCCAAGACGTGAAACAGTAAATAATAATAATAAAAAAAAGACAGTAAAAACATTTTAATTAAAGCTCATTCTACTGACTGGGACATTTACTGCGAGACAGATGAAGATAATGGGGTGAACAGCACAGGGGCATCATGGGGTTTGATGTAATTGTGATCTGCGTGCTTCAGCTTGTTCAGTGACAGCACTGCTGTTTAACGATACTGTATCTATCCTTTCCTTTGGGATCTAGCTGTTTGTGGATGTGCTTGTCACTACATGTCCTTCAATCAGCACAGAGACACACACCTGAACCCCTTTTCCCAAGTGAAAGCAAGAAACGCACACAAGCACACCGAGTTCACAAACAACAGCCACAATATCTGCTCCTAGACATTAGTTGAACTCCTAACGACATTTAACTGTCAATTTAGATAAACATATGTTGTTGATACAGAGGAGGACCTTTGACATGTAACAGTAATATTTATAAAAACAGTTCAGTATAGTTTTAACAATCCGAAGAGACCTGATTTAACACGATAAAGACATTTAAATGCTTGTTTGTTGCATTTTATCAGACTACACATGACAAGAGTACCTCAGGTGCATCAGTGTGTTTGGGAATCATAAGGAATTTTGTAAAAGAGCTGATTGTAATAAAAACAGCTGGAGAATGTATAAAAATATATCTTAAGATATATTAAAGTATTACATTGTGGGCTGCAATGGTAGCTTGATCCACTAGTGGGCGCATTTGTCTTATTTTTAAGATCTAATTTATCATTTAAACAGATAATAGACATGAAAATATTGAGATATTCGTTCAATTTGATCTTGTGCTCAGTGCTAAGTAATCAACTTTCACTAGAAATATAAACCATGAAATGCTAAAATCCTCAAATGTTTTTGAATTATGTTATGGACTAGGCTAAACTTCATCTATTCATACAGTTGTGTTCAAAATAATAGCAGTGTTTTTTAAAGCACTCAGAATTATTATAATATTTTTATTTCCATTTATTGGGAACACTGCACATTATATTTTTACACCAAAACATGAAGAAAAACGATCAATATTTTAATTACGGAAAAAATTATATTGGGCTGTTCAAAAAGATTGCAGTGTCTGCCTTTTTCAAGATTTTAAGACTTTAAGATTTTAGTATTTCTTAGTTTTGCCTCAGAAACAGCATTTGTGATGTCACCCCACAAGTTTTCTATGGGTTAAGGTCCGGGGGACTCCACAACCTTCATTTTATTGTTCTGGAACCAAGATGCTGCTCGCTTACTGGTGTGTTTGGGGTCCTTGTCTTGTTGAAACACACATTTCAAGGGCATTTCAAGGGCAGCACGACCTCTTCAAGTATTTTGTTATAAGCAAATTGATCCCTGGTATGCGATAAATAGGCCCGACACCATAGTAAGTGATGCTTGCACCACCATGCTTCACAGTCTTCAGAGTGTACTGTGGCTAATTCAGTGTTTGGGGACCCCAGAGAGTTTGTTATTCAACTAAATATTAGTTTAGTGATTCACGGGAAGTTTTTTCAGTTTATGAAGTAAAAATGTGAGTTTGTATTAAAAAAGGCAGACACTGCTATTTTTTTGAACAGCCCAATATCATTTTTTTAAATCATTTTCTGTAAAGAAATTAAAATATTGATTGTTTTTCTTCATGTTTTGATGTAAAATATAATATGCAGTGTTCCCAATAAATGGAAATAAAAATATAAGAATTCTGAGCATTACTCACGTTTTAAAAAACACTGCTATTATTTTGAACACAACTGTATATATATATATATATATATATATATATAAAGGTTATTTTATTTTTAATTTCCAGTTTTAATTTACGTTGTCCCTAAACTCATTTTCCACCCTGTTAGGATACTTCCTCACCTCCCAAAATTGACAATTCCACTGAGATCATTTTTAAGAAGTGATATTATTTTTTTTCAGACTTTAACTGTACAAATGGAGATACGTCACCTCTCACTCATACTTTTTTTTAATGTTTTTGAAATGTTCTCCCCACCCTTAAAGTTCCACCCTGTTAGGCTATATATTATGGAGAATGTTTATCCAATTAAAAAAAAACATCTGACAGTTATGAATGTTATGTTCATCTGTAGAAGGTTTGATAGCTTGGTAGTTAATCGCTGAAGAAAAAAAAAAAACTACAGCTAAAATAAGATAAAAATATTATAGAAAAACTTAAAACGTTAAAAAATTACTAAAATGACAAAGTGAAATAATGATGAATTGATTATTTATGCAAGGGTTATCGGAACATTACTGTTGATGCTTAAACAGCAATATTCCTCATTTCTTTCACATGAATGCATGCATTCAATTTGCTCAAAAAGGAATACTTATATTGTATAGTATTACTTATTTTACCTGTTCAGTTAACTAAACTAGAAGTGTCAAACAAATGCAAGTTATATTAAATCAATCAGTTATGATGAGAGAAATCTGAACACAGAGTTCTTTATTAAAGCTCAGTTTGCATTATACAAATATCAGTTTCAAACTGCATGCGGTGGCTTGGTCTGAGGCACAATACTAAGGTAAAACAGCATTGTTCAGGTTTAGACAAAAAAAAAGACAAAAAAAAGAAGGGGGAATCAACATAGAATTGCATAAATTAAACTGAATATCATATAATATTGCAGTTTACCCACTAGAAATTTAAACGTGTTAGTTGTATTTTTAATAGACAGGTAAAATATACACATGATAAAGGAGACACTGAGGAAAAGACATTAAGAACAAGATTTGCAATTAAGACAAGGAAGTTCATGTTGCATTGAGTTTTTGCTATCGTGACAACAGAAAGGTTTGAAATGAAATCTTCGAAGACAATAAATACCAAGCATGTTATTCATATCACAACAATTCTCTACATCATAAATTAGACAGAAGGCTGGACGCAGATCTCCATTAGAGCCCAATCAAAGCCCCCTATCTCTATACATAAGAACACGCTTGTGTTAAAGGAGTGGAATATTAATAATAATGAGGCCACACACGCAGACACAGACAGGAGGACTGACTCAAATATTGACAGTAACTCGTGGTCAAATTCATTTAAGCCCAACTTAGCTTAAAAGGACTTGGCGTACTTTGCAGGATGATTCCTCTCAGTTTGTATCCTGTCAATCACCTATTCTTCCTCCCTCTGGAAATCTTCTTTCATTTGCCATTGGAAACACTATTGCTCTACCTAGCACACATCTTTTTTTTTTTTTATTTATTTTTTTTTTACCAAGGCCTTTATTGGTGAAAATAAGTACACTGTTGATCTTATGCGCTTATAAGACCAGCCCAGGCACTCAACTCAACTATGGTGATGTAAAACGCAAACAAACATGAACAATTAAACATTTCCTCACTTCTCACTATTCGAACCTCAATACTCCATTTCTTGAAAAGACAGAGGAAAACAATGCAGCATAAAATAAAGTCACATCCCTGAAAAACAAAGTAACCGAGAGAAAAAAAAAAAAAAAAAAGATAAAACAGGCACAAATTTCAGAAGGCCTCCATATTAGGGGTCTCCTTCACAGCAAAACCTCTGTGATAAACCAACCCGTCTACGGCGTAAGAGCGGCATTTAGCAAACTATCTGATCTCATCTGTATTTGGCAAATAAACATCGATTGGTCACGTTTGAGGAGCTACTGCTAGTCTTTACCTTCCACTTCCATAGAAGAGTTCAGGCATGAAATCCAAACTCAAATCAACACTGCAATGAAAACAAGTTTATCTTAAAAGGCAGGAAGCAGCAACACTTGGAACGTAACCCTTTAAATGAGTGGATTTCTTAAAAAAACGGCTTTCTTCGTGTCATGCTGCACAAGGACAGTCAACTGCCCTAAAATGATCTTTGACCTTCAGTGGCTACAACAGAACATACAGGAGTCACAATGCATTAAACACAGAGCTGATTAAAAAAAAAAAAGTGTAAAGTGTAAATCAATGTATCATCATTATTATCATCAGTGATGCGGATAATAATACTTTTAATACCAATATTACAACCAGTCCCCAGATAACGAGGCGTAACTGAAGTAGTGTTGCGCCAATCACAGTACAACCTGCCATTGTAGGGAATGTTCCGGTCTCAATGGGACAATGACAGGGCGGCGTGCCTAAAGGGGGTCGCAGGAGTGGAGAAAAAAGGGTTTTGGGGGGTGGGGGAATGTAGCAGTAGTGGGAAAGGGGGAGGTAGAAGAGGAGTCGACAAGAATAAATCAGAAGGTACAAAAGTCCACGGTTCTACTCCCACTCTGTGGTTCCTGGTGGCTTGGACGTCAGGTCATACATCACTCTGGAGATGCCTGGGATTTTTTTGATCTCGTTGACCATCTTGAGAACCACCTGTGACCAGGAGAGCACGAGTTAGCGTGTGGAAAATGTGTGTTTACATGTGGATAGAGGATCTGATCTCTCACCTCTTCAGGAATTTGGTTGTCTGGAGTAGCAGCGATGCCGGTCATGAAGTCGCTGGTGATGAAGGTTCTGATGACGACGGACCGTCTGCAGGACGGCTGCTTCTGCAGCGGGTCACGATCAAAGTGCAGTGGGGTGAGGATGACTGGCATCTGGCTGATCTTACTCGAGTAGCCTGGATAAAAATTTGACAGAAGTATATTTTTAATATATGATGTTTACAACATCCCTTAGTGCATAGCTTTGAAACCCTATTGTAATTGTTGGAATGGACAAGGATCACCAGTGTCCACATAAAACTGACCGGGCCGAACAAGTCCAGAGACTTGACACTTGAAGGGAGGTAGTACTCACACTGCAGTAGGTGGACAAAAAAATAAAAATAAATAAAAAAAATAAAAAAAGACTACTACCGCTGAGTGTACCGCCGCCGCGGGGCCCCGGATTTAACTTTAATTCAGTCGTGTGTTAAAGTCGTTCATGAAACTATTAAAATTTCCAAACTGACTACAATTTTGTTTTGTTAAATAGAGATAAAATAACTAAATAAAACAATAACACCATTATAATGTAACATCCTTAAATCATTAGAAAAATAATATAATTACTACATTTTGTGCATCCCTAACAACCTTAAAAAAAAAAAAAAAGTCACATTTTTACAAGCAAAAAGCAGCAAAAACATCATAACGTGAGGATGCACATCACTCACGCACAGAGCTTGTGTGAACAGAGAAAAACGATAGCCTAAATACGCACATATGCAAAATATACATTTAGAAACAAATAATAAATTAACAAAAAACAAGTAAACTATTATTTCTTTGATTCTCCCTTTAGAAAGCGGCATCCAATAGTTTCCTTTGTTTACAAACACACACCTGTTTTTATTGTGAATTGACTATAAAATAAATATTTTAAATAGATTCAAATAATGTCTTATTCTTGAGCAAGTATTGTAAGCTGTTTTCACTTCTATAAGAGAAAAATCAAGTGTTCTGCCGGCGCCGCGCAGTCACACATGACAACTTCCATCTTCAAAACTAAATTAAAACACTACAGTTCAGTGTATTAAAGCAACATTAAATGAAGCATCAGAACATGAGGATTCACATCACGTGCAGAGCTTGTGTGAACAGACAAAAATCTACATATATCCTAACACATCCTAACAGAAATGCATAGGCCCATATTCCAAATATATTTTTCTAATAATAAATGAACAAAACCAATGAAATAAAAAAAACTGCACCAAACAGATGCTTCTCTGAGGAATTTCAGTTTTTGTGACACACTCTTTAGAAAGCGGCCTCCTATTTGTTTCCTTTATGTACAAAAGCACAACTGTTTTTATTGTGAATTTACACAATTAAAATAAATATTTGAAATAGATTCAAATAATGTCTTATTCTTGAAGGAGTATTATAAGCGGTTTCCACTTTAATAAGGGAAAAAAAAATCAGCTGATGCTGCCGGCGCACGCAGTTATTGACGCATTACTGACTGGACAACTTTAGTCTTCAGAACAAAATTACACCCAATACATTTAAACTTTCAACGTATTATAGCAACATCAAATTAAGATATGCATGTCTGAGAGGTAACTCTTCTTTTTCTTACCATATATATAATTTTAGACAATAATATAAATATGATTTAATGAACTTGTCTAGAGAAACGGTACTTTGGCACAAGCAGCACCAGGAACACGTACTAAAGGCTAATGTTTTTTTTATTTGATACTAAATTTATTTAATCATTTTGCTCATGGATAAGACTAATAACTTCATTTGGAAATATAATGGTCTACCCTTATTTTAGTGTGCACTTGCAATACCAAGAAAACGCTGTGCTTTTGTAAACAGAAAACAATGCATGTTATTATTAGGCCAACAGCAAAAATAGAACTGTTTCCTTTCTGAATGAATCACTCGTTTGAATGACTCAATCTGGTTCAATCACAATGACTCACTTATTAAGAGAGATTTGCTGCCATCTATTGGCGGTTTTAATTTCACAGTTCGCTTACAGTTTTCCGACTTTTTCAAGTTTCAAATAATTTAAAATATCAGTATTTAACATTTAATATAATCAAAACAATATTTATGCATTTGTAACTACAGTTAAATTAATTAATTATTTATTTTTGGATTAAACACTTGTCACATTTCTTGGTGTTCTTTGAGCCTATTTTACTCTACGAGTAAAATACTCAAGTTCTTTTAAAATAGGATACTTTAAGACTTTTACTCAAGTCTTATTGGAATTGGTGACTTGTAACTTGTAATGGAGTCATTTTTACAGTAAGTAATTTGTACTTTTCCTCAAGTATGGTTTTCGGGTACTCTTTACACCTCTGCGCTGTAGTTAATTTGCCCAGGCAAAATGCACAGGCAGAAGTGGCCTAATAGTTATATATTATATATATATATAAAAAATAGTAATAAACTAATATTTTCTTGGACGGATTTTTATAGAGAAATGCAATCTTCACAGATTACATCAGGAGTATTCACCTTTGTTTTGAATTGGTTCAATTAAAAACATTTTTAGACATTTCAAGCTTTCTGTATCTTCCAGCGTCCTTTAGCTTGGGAAAGGCACTTTATACTTTATTATTATTATTATGGTAGGCACCCCAACTTGAAATTATTTAATAATCAGGCGCCTCCCTGTAATGCACATTTTCCACAAAAAACTTGAATATGAATAATAATAGAGCACATTTCCAGGTTACAGTATGGGATCCGCATTATAAGTAAATCTTTACAAGTCTACAACCGAGACAGACCCAGTTATAATCTGTAAACTGAAGGAAATTTGACATTTTAAAATAATAACAGGCCATATTTTAGCTAAATCGTGGCAGGTGTAATTTATTCTATTTTTATTTGTTTCTTATTTTAGTTAAGTCTTAATAATGGGAGTGAAATACAGAGTGTCACGTTTTACTAAAATAAAGGAAAAATTTCATAAAACACGCAATACTTTCTTAAGGAGTGTAGATCTTTACCTGAGTATTTCTTGTCAAAATAAAGCACAGGTAATGAATAAAGTGTGTGCGTCACAAAAATATACACTGTTGCTGTTTTAATCAACCAAATTTTTAAATATTAAAAATGTACTTGTGACGAATACTAATAATGAGAATATTTTTATTTCACACATTCATGTATGTTTCCCAGTTTACTAAAATAGACTACCACTTTCAATGCTCCGATGCAAAGTAGCCTAAACATTTTACATTTTCATTCTAAGAAACACAGATAACTTCACAGGTAGACTAAATTGTAATTTGTGAATGTTAACTACAGTTTATTTATTTTTTATTTAATTTTCCGCTGACTGCTGCAGTCAAATTTAACACATCAGCGAGGCAGAGATGACAACTATTTGCTAAAACGTGCTTTAAAAAGCGTTTGCTCGATAATTTATGATTAAAGCGCCACTCAACGGTCAACAGCTGCAAATGCACTCTACAGACATTGCGGCGGCGGTACCTGCGGCAGTAAAACCTCCATTCTGGTTGCAAACATCTGTACATACGACAACTCTAAGGGTCACCCCAAATACCCTGACGGGGGCATCAGAACGATCAAAAGTTCAAATCACTTTAACTTCTAAAGGCTGGGACACACCAAGCCAAACTAAACGCGTGCGTTTTGCGTCTGTTTGAGTTGACTTAGCTATCTATATCAGCAGCTATCCAAAGTAAATTTTCATCAATCAAACGGAGAAACCGGAACAAAGATATACTAGATAAGCCCAGATATATGTAACGTAAACAAAGCAGCAGTTCCTTACCCTTTTGAATATCATTAACATTGATAACGTTATTTTGTCATGATAATATTCACATATTGGAATGCTTGGGTAAGATCACGTAACACGTAACTTCATTTACTTAATCGTTTTCATTACTTCGCTTCTCATTTATGAAACTAGGATTCAATCAGGATTCTCACTTTCCCCGGTCGCCTCTGATGTTTTTGGGTATTTTAGATCAAATTAATTTATAAAATATTTTTATTAGTATTATTTTATTTTATTTTTTTATATCTAAAATACCCAAAAACATCAGAGGCATACATTTTGTCCAACGACAAAGACAATGAATTACAAATTATATATATATAAAAATTATATATACTTAGACACCCAAAGAAAAGTTAGTGTGGGAGGTTACCGAATTCCATAAAATGGGTTTTAGGACTGTCACCAAAAAATGAAAATTGTGTCATCAATTGCTCACTTGTTCCAAACCTGTATAAGATAAATTTTTCTATTGAACACGAGACGACACTTTGAAGAACGTGGGTAACGGCTACAGAAAAAAGAAACTTGAACAGAAACAACTTGAGGGGGGACTAAAAGTATGTTCATTGTTGTGTAAACTGTCCTGTTAAGGCCCTTTTTACAAAAAGGAAGACATGAACAGAATTAACTATAAAATTCTATATAGTTGTAACAACAGAAGACATAACCCCCCCCCCAAATTTACAGAACTTAAGCATTCAATCCTCAAACAGTTATCATCCATTGGAATTGACACCAATATTGTCATCTTTATAGTTATCAACAGTATACAGGAAGTGCTGATTAATAGAAGGTTATTGTTTTTATGGTTACAAACACTCTCTGCCTCATTACACTTACATTTTAAGTATGATTCACTTGCCAAAGACAAAAACAGAAAGTCAAGCTAAACATTAGCTTCATAGAGAGCATTATTCATGTATTTGTAATGTAACTCTAGGTTATGTCAGACAAAACATCTGAACAGTCAAAACTGTAAAAACAACAGAAATCAAACTTAAGTCAAATTTGCTGCTTTTGACCAATGTTGTCCAACCAAGCAGATTTTCCCCTCAGAGATTTACGCGTGGTAAAAGTGTTTACACAGCTCTCGCAGTAGCCATAACTTTGGTGGGAGTGTTTACACATATAAAGGTTATGACAATATTGAAGCAGACAGCGGAGGCAGCCAGCTCTTACCGGACTCTCTCAAAATGGAGTGCGCTACAAAGTCTGCCTGTCTTAGCGTGCTGAGTACACCAGTGGTCAGGAAGGTGGGCGTGATGTCGGCGGGCGGCTCCTTTACATGTGACCCGAAAACGTAAACAACTCTGAAAAAGTAAGAGATGAACAAGGCATTGAAAAGAAATAAACTTTATTTAGATCTAGATTCTTAAAAGGGGCACTTTTCAGACAATACTCTTTCAGACAATTTCCACCGATGCAGTGTATAACGTAGCTGTATTGCAAAGTTGGAAATCTGAAAGTGCTTAAATGTAATGCATGTAAACCTAAGTAGGAGACCCCTAAAACAATATTAGGAGCCTTAAATATGGCATAATAACAGGGGCACTTAAATCCTGTCAAAATCTAAATTATTGTTGTCCATGTAAACATACTCAGTGACATCAAACTTGATGCAACACATTAAAATTATTTTGAAATAAAAACAAACAAAAATAAATAAATCTTTCAATAGGGACAATTATCAGTGATTACATTCCTCACATGCTTTATGGGAAGACGACTAGAGCAAAGATTCAAGCTGATGCCATACCTGTTGATGGAGTGACAGATCCGAGGGATGAGTCTGGCCAGGAACATCAGTGAATCCCAGTGAGGGGCCTCTTTACTGCTCACCCCACAAACATAACTGTATGACCGGGAGTCACCCTGTACACCGATCAAATGGAATCAGAGTTAGGACATATTCACTCCAACATCTCCAGAAAGATTCATTTTAAACATGTGCAAAATGAGTGCATTTTAACCGTGGAGAAGACGCCAACTGTTATTATCCATTAAGAACAACAGATTTTAACTACATGCGTGAATACAGCGCACGACTGCATGGAATTTAAAACGTTTTGCCACCCTGCATGTCAGCATGTCCCAGCTTGGAGTCTGGAGAGCGTGGTAATTTTAGCACAGCGTGGTATAGCAGTAGGCCGTCTGTTAGAGGAACACCCAGCCATGCATCATCAACCAATGTGGTGAGACGCTGGCTGCCTCTGTCTGGACGCGTTCTGTCTAACGGCTTCATCTCACAGACTTAAACCAGCCTTGTCTGGCACTATGATTGAAAACCTGTCTATAAGCACAAACATCATGAGACCCGCACACAGCAGCAGAGGAACAATCACTCTATATGCTGATACCCAGACTTCACTGACAGTACTGCTCTTTGACATTTTCATTTACTGCAAATAACATCAAATGAAACACAGCAATAGAAAGGGAGTAAGCAACACTGTGTGTGTTTCAATAGAACTGTGTGCTTGAAAGGCTAACCACAAAAAATGTAGACAGGAAAATGTCATCAGACAATGATTGGTGCCAGACAGGTCGTTCTGTCTACTCATTTGAGATTCCTTATAAATAAACAGTCCCAGTAACCAGTGTCATTTTAGTTTTACTTATATCGTTTCTTTTAAAACTAGGTTTTACTTGCATATGGAGTTCTTTTTTTATTTTAGTTTAATTCTTTTTATTAGCTTGAGTCTTTTTTTATAGATTTCTCTATTTAAAGACACACACACATACAGTATTTATTTGTCAAAGTCCTATGAAAGTAAAAAGAAAATGTCTGCAACAAAAGAAATGTATACACGTGATTTTATGGAAACAGAAGGCACATTCTTTTTTAAGTAGGTTTCAAATAAGTTTTTGTGAAATTGGTTGATATAAATGTCATTCAGTGTAATATGTAAAAATTCAAACAACAAGGTTATTCTGACATGTGCATAATTAATCACTTTTAATTATGTAGAGCTTTTAACAATACAGACTGTAGCAAAGCACTGAACATTATCATATAGGAGAATAAACTGATGGTAATGTATAATGACAAGATACTTTAATATATACAGTGGGTACGGAAAATATTCAGACCCCCTTAAAAATGTATGTACACACAGCACCCCATATTGACAGAAAAAACACAGAATTGTATTTTTTAAAAAAACCTGAAATATCACATGGTCCTAAGTATTCAAAACCTCTGCTCAGTATTTAGTAAAAGCACCCTTTTGATCTAATGCAGCCATGAGTCTTTTTGAAAAAAAAAAAAGGCCAGAGAATCTTATTTCTCACAATCTTGGGAGTCTTTCAGGAGTTTTTCATTAATCTCATGCAGGCTTCAGTCGGGCCACTCTGCCATAAGGCCTAGACTGGTGGAGGGCTGAAGTGATGGTTGACTTTCTACAACTTTCTCCCATCTCCTGACTGCATCTCTGGAACTCTTCTTAACCTCTCTCACCAAGGCTCTTTACCCCCGATAACTCAGTTTGGCCGGACGGCCAGCTCTAGGAAGGGTTCTGGACGACCCAAACGTCTTCCATATAAGGATTATGGAAGCGAATGTACTCGTAGGAGCCTGAAGTGCAGCAGAATTTTTTTGTAACCTTGGCCAGATCTGTGCCTTGCCACAATTCTGGCTCTGAGCTCTTCAGGCAGTTCCTTTGACCTCATGATTCTCATTGTGGGCTGTAAGGTCATGTATAGACAGGTGTGTGGCTTTCCTAATCAAGTCCAATCAGTATAATCAAACACAGCTGGACTCAAATGAAGGTGTAGAACCTTGTCAAGGATGATCAGAAGAAATGGACAGCACCAGAGTTAAATATGAGTGTCACAGCAAAGGGTCTGAATACTTAGGACCACGGGATATTTCAGTTATTTCGTCAATTTTCAATTTTTTTATAAATCTGCAAAAATGTCAACAATTCCGTGTTTTTCTGTCAATATGGGGTAAAGTATGTACATTAATGAGAAAAGATAATAACTTAAATTATTTTAGTTATTTTATGGCTGCAATAATAACAAAAAGGGAAACATTTAAGGGTGTCTGAATACTTTCTGTACACCCATATAATTCTTATGCTCACATTATAAACAAATATGTCTGAATGTGACATGAAAGCAATGGCAGACAACAGTGCTTACCTGAACACCGACAGTTTTAATTGGCAGCAGAAAGGCATTTAGTGAATGAAGGCTGGTGATCTGCATGAGTTTCTCTTCCTCCTCATCTGATATGCATGACTTCACTCTCTGAAGAAGGGTGTGAGGCTGAATGGATTGACATCAAAAGGATTGAGATTTTATAGCATGCCATATATAATCCAGAGGGAACTCTGGAACCACTGTGTGCTTTCAAGTATCCACTTTCAACTTAATCAGCAAACTTACAGACTTTTCAGTTGAAGATGATCAATTATTTAAGGTCAGTGTCAATAATTCAGCCAAAAAATAAGCAGTTTAAACTCGCACACACCTTTTTGACACTGGCAGAGAAGTCTGTGATGATTTTTAGGATGTTGTTGGTCTCTGCAAAGTCTTTACAGATGTAAGGTTCATCGGCGCAGATCACTCTAATGGCAAGGCCGGGACCTGCAAAACACATTACAGCAAAGGAGCACACATTAGATTCATTAATCATCATTAGTCGCAATAAATCTTAACATGTGCATCATACTAGAGCCCAGCCGAGGATCGTTTTTATTCTAAATGTCGTTTCAAAACTAAAACACTCTGGTGTAAATGGAGCACGTTAGAGATAGTTTTAGATTTGACATTCACATATGCTGCAAATTTACATCTCAGTACTAAACGAAGTACAAATTTCTACTAATAGTGCCTAGTTTCACATGCAAGCAACACTGTTGTCATTATCTTATGTGTAGCCTGTTTTAATTTTATTAGACGACTTGATCACTTTATTGAGAATTATGCTGCATTAGAATACAGTATGTGGACGCATTAGGCTATGTGTAACCTAAACAGGTTTGTGTCAGTAAATATAATTAGTAATATAATAATTAGGGCCGGGACACGATTAAAAAAATTAATCTAATTAATTAGAGGCTTTGTAATTGAAATTAATCGCATATAAATATTTGACCTGAGAACAGTGAGAAGTACGTTTTTTCATATGGATTTTTAGAATACCATTGAATAATGACTGAATACATAAGCTTAAGCAACAAAATATTGTTTATTTTTGTTCAACTAAGTCCAACAGATCAGTGCAATATTGCCATTAAGTATAGCAACAGGATATTTAGAAACATAGTAGCCTACATTTCAGAAATTCAGGAACCCTATAGATAGGTAAACTTTCTTGTTCACTGACGAGCTGCTCAAATCCACACTGATAATGAACATGGTTTCGCTCCGCTTGTCAGTGAACCGGCTGTGTGTAGTATATACACGGCTCTATGTGAAATCACACACCTGATGGCATTTACCGCTGATTACAGGACTGGCTTTACTGACAAAATGCACAAACATATCGGCCGATCCGGATCGGTGCAACCCTACTTTCAAGTACATTCAGACATAGACGAGACATCTAGTCATTCTATATATATCTGTGTTGCTGGCCAACGGTTTGATATAGCTTGGTGGAAAGAATTTAAAATGTGCAGGTAAAGGGATAAGCAAGCTGACATTGTAATTATAAAGTAGCTTATAACCCAGCTAACAATTTGGATTGACTGATTCAGTACAATTTATATTTTGCTGCTGTAGTTATTTATCAGAACTTAACAGAATTTGTCTCCAGTCCTATTCAAAGTTATATTTATGAAGCTTACCAAGTCTTTTA
>JAUMHI010000063.1:7256659-7267039 GCA_032359435.1 Enteromius unitaeniatus | reverse complement strand
TTTTTAAAATGCATTATCATATTATGTTAGTTAAAACTCATAAATAACTAATGTTAGGGAAATCTGTTAATGTTTTGTTGCACTTTTCTGAAAAGTAAAAAAATAAATAAATATCGGCCAATATATCGGAATATCGGATTTTAAAACCGATTTAAAATATTTGTATCGTTATCGGCCTTCAAAATACTTTATCGGTCGGGCTCTACATCATAGATTTAAAACACATGCTATCCTTCTAAAGTTTGGCCTTTTTACACTAAACACCTACCATATGTTGTTTTTGGCCTTATTGACAATTTATTACGTCAAAAAATAGAGTCAGAATGCATTACAAATGACATAATTTTTCCCAACGAATATCAGTCTAGGGCACTGACTTGTTCGCTAAGCTGAACATCCAATCAGAGTTTTCACTCTTGCAGAACACCCCGAACAAACTAGCTTAACACGCGCTCACTGGCGGCCTGAAGTTGGCTGACGGCCACCTGTCGGATTGGTGTGTCCTGGGCTTAATTATTAGCAAAACTGAACCCAATTCATATTTTAATTAGGCAGGAAAGGGGATTTGAACATTTTTGATGGTCTTACCAGGGAAGGGGTGTCGGGAGACGATTTCTTCAGGGAGCCCGAGCTCTCGACCTAGTGCTCTCACTTCATCCTTATGGAAATCCTTCAGCGGTTCAATTACTTTACCCTAAAGAACAAGATATTCAGAAGAACAAGCAAACAACTGTTAAGACCAAGCCATAAATGAGTTCCTCTGACTCCCTGTTGTGCAGCTCTATTCTGGCACACTGCAGAGTATACTACAGCCAAATATATTATAAAACCACTTTCTCGGCTGAGTAAAATTAAATGACTTTAATGACAGGTTAGACAGTATTAGAGTATGTTGCAAGCAGGGCTCAAACCTGCAACTACAATGCTGGCACCATGGCTCAACATACATTTGCTTGATGTTAATCTTTACCTCATCTCTGAGTTTGCGGATGAGCTCTGTGTCGTTGTGGTGAGTTTTGATAACTTCTGCCTTCCCGCTAGCCAGGTGAGACGCGCTCTCTATAAGGTCTGGCCTGAGCGTGCCTTGCGCCAAGAACACATCCTCTGGCTTCAGATTCATCTCTCCGATCACCTCGTTAGCAACCTAAAAAAGACAGCAAATCAGAACCTCCCTGTTCTGTTCCAAACTATAGTCCATCATCTGCTTAACATTTTTAAATTACTTCATAAGCTCACAGCACTTTAATGCTCTATAATAGGTTTATTCTCAAGGTGAAGTCTTGTTTGATGTGTACACAAGACATTTCAGGAAATCAATACCGAAGTCAACAATTACCCACACTAACATCATTACAGGACCATCTGATAATAATGACATCATCAATTCAGTTCCTGGTCAAAACAGCAGAGCTACACACTTTTACAAACGTGTCCCCGATGATTTTCCGTTTCTCTTCTGGATTGGTGGTCATGTTGAGTGTTTTGCTGATGCGTTTCCTGGGTGTGCGATCCTCTTCTGATATCGGAAGGGTCGTTGTGCCATTGTAAAATGTGTGTGCCGCGTTTACCACTGTAAAGCAGAGAGAGTGACTTTTCAGTCTCAACACTGTGTTTTACTTTTCATTCAAAAGGACATTTACGACACATTTACTGCAAATTTACTCACATTCAGGCTATCCAATAGGTGACTTTTCTACAGTAAAACCATAGATTTCTACATCTTTGTTCAGTCATGAACAAAGTGTTTCTTGCATTAGTAAAACTATAATTTTCTTCTGCAAGTCTCATGCAGTTCTGCTTATTAACCTCTGGAGCGCCAAAAGTTATGGCCTGCAGCTTTAAATATCAACAAACAACAAATAAAAAGACTTTGAGGCATCTTCTTCTGATGATTTAATTAATTATTAATGATAACTTGTATATGAAACGGTAATACGAACAGTAGAAAATCTTATCATGATTTACTGTAAAAGCGGTAATGGTTACATCCCTAATTATTACTAAAGATGCAACAAAAATGAAAATTCTGTACAAAAAATAAATAAATTATAAAAACATAATGGAAATTATTGTCAGTAGCCATGGGTATTAATTTGTGGTGCTTGATCATCTTTATTTTTTCTTTTTTAATAAATCAAAGTTAAAAATCTTCTTTACTGTTCTACAGAGAAAAAAATCTCATCTAATATTTATCGGATAGCCTGAATAAATTAAAAGCAAATGTTCTTTTTTGGGTTAATAATCCCTTTAATATAGACAATAAATTGTTATACACAAAAAGAAAGAAAGAAACCAACCAGCTATTTTAATAATAAGCTATGAATTATAAATAAAACAAATAAATAATTGATGCTTTTCATAGACCAAAAGAACCTGCTGAATGTTACCTTTGAGTTTGATGCCGAGTTTAGTCAAAGCCTCCTCAACACTTTGACTCTCTCTCTTTCTCATGAAGCCATTATCGATGTGAACAGCAATCACTTGCTCCTGATTTAGGGCTTTATTCAGCAGGGCCGTGCACACAGTTGAATCTACACCGCCACTCAGTAACACCTTCACACATATAAACATACACAGAGACCCTGGCTTACTTCAGACTGTAAACAACAAGTCCAATAAACCCAAATGTTCAAATACACCGTACACCAGAGATGACTTTTGGGGGGGAAAAAAACACTATTCCTATAATATTGTGCTCATTAATAGATTAGAAATCAAATAAAACACTCAGTTAACGCTCTAGAGAGAAGACCCACTTTGCAGAAGCTCGGGGAGGAAATCACCTTGCTTTAGGACAGAACACTAATTGGAATTTTTAATTAGTTGCCCACACACACACACACATAAACACTCACACATCCTACCCAAGCACTGCCTGGAGCAGCAGCAATTAATAGGAATTAAACAAATTAGAGTATTATGGCGCTTATCACACATGTGCCTTCAACCAAACAAAAGGACCTCCATAGATCGAGTAAGATCAGTATCTCATTGAGCCCACAATAACAGTAACATCCACCAAACATGCATGTATTTGCTAACCAATTAAATCCAGGCTTAACCAAGCTGAAATCTTTTAATTCTTATAATTAGTGAATGATTCCTCTTTAAATGTGACATCTAATTTCTCTGCCACTAAACCCTCACAAACGTCTTTTGGCATGAAAATAGTACTGTCATGAAGACATGCAGTGAAGAATTAGTGCTAATTTTGCACCCGAATATACATTTACAGGACTTTCCCTTTCAGGCACAACATTTATGGGAGTATTACAATTAATCCCACAATGGAATTCACTAATGCTTGTGCTCATCAATTACTCGGATTTGCAATATTATTTAATGCCCAAAAATAATAAATCTGTGTTCATAATGTGCGCATTGTCAGCTTTAATGGTAATTTCCCATGTTTAGTAAATCTGAACCCATAGTATTTAAGGTTTTGAATTAGCATTTAGTTTTAGATGTTTGGCATTCATATAAATTTTATTCTCACTTATTTCTGCTTTTCTTTCGTTGTTCCGCTTTACTTTTATTTCAATTTCAACTCAAACTTGACCAAGCAGACTTAAGCTATTCATCTAATATTTATATTTCTCTTTATTTTAGTTACATAAAATCTTTTAAATTGAACACAAAATATCACCATTTGCACTAGAATCACTAAATGTAATTGCAAAGACACTGAAAGTTTCCTGAGACACACTCCCAACTGCTATTGGTCACTAAAGGTCACAAAAATGCTCAAGTGATCTTTTTTTTTTTTTTTTTAAGATCCTCACCAGAACTTTGGATTTGTCCACCTTCTCTTTGATCTCCCTGATGCAGTTCAGCTGACGGTTCTGTACTGTAAAGTTACTGCTACAGCCCGCAATCTCAAACAGGAAGTTGCGTAGCATGTCCATCCCCCTCTCAGTCAGATCCACCTCTGGATGAAACTGAGTGCCGTAAAGTTTCTTCTGCTCATTAGCAATGGCTAAGACAGAAGTGAAGACAGGAAACATTTTAAACCACAAACATTCACAAATAATCCAGCATCAGCAACACTGTTTTTTTTTTTTTTTTTTAATATATACGAAACATGTCTAGGAAATATTCTTCATGTACGCCTACCCACCGGCAACGATGTTTCCTGACTGCGCAACAACTTTAAATCCATCTGCTACTTTGTCAACACTGTCTCCATGTGTCAGCAAAACATGCTCATCCTTCTGCAGCCCCCTTGAAATACACAAAAGAAAACTATTAACTACTTTGCAAATATATAAATGAAAAATGCTAAGGCATGTACATGGCAAAAATAAATAAATAAAGGGACTTATACCTGAAGAGCGAGCAGGAATTGTCCAAAGCAATGTTGAAAACACCATCCTCCCTCACACTCTTCCTGTGTACCGTGCCTCCAAAAACCTTGTTCATCATCTAGCAAACATTAAAAACAAAACAAATAGCATTTTGAAATATGAGTTATGTAGGGTTTTTTTCTCTTGTTTTTGAAAGAAACAA
Organism: Enteromius unitaeniatus; assembly: GCA_032359435.1. NCBI lineage: Eukaryota > Metazoa > Chordata > Actinopteri > Cypriniformes > Cyprinidae > Enteromius > Enteromius unitaeniatus. The sequence continues at coordinate 7,262,533 of JAUMHI010000063.1, read as the reverse complement.
ATGAACACTTATTTATCAACGTTACATTTAAAACATTTTGACCGGCAGCATATATTACCAATCAGATTTTATTATTATTATCATTAATAAGAATTATTACTATTAGCATTACCTGCATGCCATAGCAGATTCCGAGAACTGGTTTTCCGATGGTGAATATGGCTGGATCAAACCATGGTGCATCCTCAGCATAGACAGAGTTTGGCCCTCCGGATATAATAATGGCCCTAACATTGGAGACAATAATTTGATATACACATTATAAACCAATTTACATTAACCAAAATATAATTATAAAAATCCCAAGTGACTGAGAACAATGGAAAGAGTCAGTCTGTCTGTCAAATCGCTAAGATCAGGAAAGTTCTAATGCAAAGGTCAGATCATCTAAGCCACTTATCTCTCCAAGTTGTGGGTTATTCTGTCCTTCTATCAGCCACATTCCAAGTCTCAATGTTCACAGCTTCAGAAAAACACAACGGCTTCGTTTCCTTTTATGTCCTCACAGGTGGAATGCACAGCACTCACACCGTGTTCTCTCAAGGACAGACCAACTAACAAAATAAACCAATATGACCATTTATCTTCAGCAACTGGTGCCTTATGAATTTCTAGAATAGTTTAAGGTCCTAAAGGAGAAACTTTATATATAACTGTACAATAACAAAATGTGTTTGCAGTCCCTAATAATGCATTCAAACATTTTCTGAATACAAAATTATTAATTAATTATTAACTTATAAATAAAGACTGAGTGTATTTTCTAACACCTAAAGTAAAAGCAACCTGTGTTGCCAAGTCCACGGTTTTCCCACAGAAATGGGCTACTTTCTGCAGATGGCTTTTCATTGACTTAGGGTTAAAGCGACCCCAATAACATGATATCTAGCTCATGGACTTTTATCAGGGGAGCCCAGCCAATAAAAAACAACTTGCATTTTACCCCACCCAAACACAATTTTCGCCCCCATGAAAAGCAATCGGGCTAGATTTGGACTAGTTTTAAGCAGCAATTAGGTGGATTTTGCTGTTGAAACCTGCCACACAATGACTTAATTTTTACTTTTAGTTGCACCTCACAACTGCCATTTAATAAAACATGAAATACAATGGAAAGAAACAAACCAATACCTAGTCTAACATTTTAACTTTTACAACCCAAGCGTTTTCCCCATTAACAATGCACTTTAAAGTTTCAAACTAAAAAAAAAACATGCTACATATAATGAGAGTTAATCATTTTAAAAGCCCTGTTCACACCAAAAACAATAACTATAAAATAACAATATTAGTGTCCACACCAGCAGACAATTTAGTCTAAAGCAATTTCTTTATAGTTATATTTATAGTTATTGTTGGTGTGAACAGGTCTTAAAGCCTTCAGCTTTTAAAAGGAAGAAGACCTTCGATTCACAGAACATTGGCCTGTCGGTTACCATACCGAACATTTCTACTTTGCAATTCAATTAGGTTTCTCTGGCACTTTTTAACGTGAGAACCAAACAGCATCTACTACTACATCTATCTTGGCACAGACGCTCTCACCTGAAACCCTGCTCTCTGATGGCAAAGGCTGGCGTCTCCAAAGGCAGAATCTCAGACTGGACAAACATCTCTCGTACCCGCCTGTCAATCACTTTCCCGTACTGTGCTCCTGCATCTAGGATCACCACAGCACCCTCGTAGGAACATAAACCATCTTTAGGCTCTCCGACAATATCCAGCTGCAGACACACACACAAATAGCACAATGAAGAACACACATTACGTAATTCCCAGTGCTAAGCAAGTAAAACGCTACTAATGAAATTTGAAATGCATTTAAAGGCGCATGTGTGCATGTGACTGGAGACTGAAGATGTGCTGCTTTTGATAAATCAGTCACATGAGTCACAGAAGGTGATGTCCCGTGTAGTGCATTACAAATCAATTACTGCCTGACCTTGCACATTGTGCTTTTAATGTAGTCCTTTCCAAACATTGTTGGTATCAGACATAGGCTACTGATTAATTGGCAAATATTTGGTCATTTCAGTCCACTTTGGTTATATTACATAAAATTATGCCTATATCTTAATTAACGTGACCCTGGACCACCAAACCAGTCTTAAGTAGCACAGACATATTTGTAGAAATAGCCAACAATACACTGTACAGGTCAAAACGACAGATTTTACTAAATGCATTATAGATATATTAGTTAGGGTCCTACTGTAAATATATCAAAACTTCATTTTTAGCAGTAATATGCACTGGTAAAAACGCAACATCAGTGGAGGGCTTATTTACGCAGCGTTCAGATTATGTAACAGGTTTTGTGGTCCACAGTCACAAATATCAAATGGAAATAGTTTTGTATTAATTATATTTACACATTTATTTTTTTTATGTGGCATCAACCACTAATAACATTTTTTATGTACAAACTGCCTATGGATTGTCATGTTTTTGTAGGTTTCTATACCATTACACCCATATATATATAGTATCAAGTAGATGAGCAATTCCAGCATAAGGAGCAAAACTTCTTAAAAGATCAAATTGCTAAGAACTCAAATTGATGCTTGAGGGGTGGGCAGTATAGACTTCTGAGCAATTCTTGGACATAACTTAGTTCGTTCTTAATAACTCCCAAACAGAATTTGCGGCTCAGAGGTAAAAATAGATCACCTGTTGGTAAATAAAGACAGAAAATGCACATACTACAAAAGGCATGCATCTCTCACTACAGATAAGCACGAAACGCTCCCACGTGGTTTGTGAGTAACACGAAAACAGCACTTTCTATGACTCCAGCACAGCGGCACGAACTCAAATATAGTAGAAAATGCCGGTAAAATACAATTCAAGTTATTTAATGAACACTTGGGGGGGTTGAATGCAAATATTAACTAGCAGCCATTTAATATGCAAACACGACCCCATCTCCAATGTGAAAATGCACTGGCCTGTACACCGCTCATAGCTCGTAATAGCATGTTAACACAAACCGGTTCAACTTTTCAGTCTGCCCTACTTAAATGTATAAAGTCGAAATCTTTAGCAACGGCATGAAACTCAACAGCGGGCTGTTGGTTTGAGCCAGAGCTCGGAACCCTCATTAGCCGCGGCAGCTCAGCATGTCACATTGATTGTGGCTAACGTTAACTAGCATTAGCTTAACTGAACGCGCGAGCTGCCGTTTCTCGGTTCTGCGCGCGAGTGAGCCTCTGAGCTTCGCCCGGGGCATGCGATCATCTCACTATATCATAAACCATAAACCACGACATCATTCAGGTGGATTGCTGTAGGCACAGACCGACCGTAAAAAAAATAACAAAAATCACCATTACGCCAAATACGCCTTAGTAAATGTACAACAATAAGTGTTTGCGATAAACCCCCAGGTCCGCGGAGCGCTCTAAGTTTCCCAGCGCAGACAGGGCCGCGTGTGAACGGGGAGTACCGGCGGAGAGTACCGGTGATACGCACAAGGACGGGTACGGCAGTTTGGGTTCCGTACATGCTTAGGCCGGTTTACTGACCTTGCTATCCCCGTTACACAGCGCCATGAATGCGTGATGTGGAGCGGACGCTCTTGTCTTGCCGTGTTTCTGTGGTAAGCGTGTTCTCTTCCGTGTGGTCGTTGACGGTGTCACCCACTCGCCTGCTGCTGGCTGCTTACTACTACAGCTCCGTATCTCTGCCTGCTCGCGCTGTGCGATCGCTGATTAGGGAGGAGTTTGACGTTGGGAGTCAGAGAAAAGTTTCTGTTGGCCGGGGGCCTCCGGTGGGCACGGGAATCCTATTAACGATTCGTGTGGTACTTTTGAAGAAGGAATATTTGGCGAAAATATACCCGAAACAAGTCAGATTAGGTCAAAACGCAATAATAAATGCACTTAATAGGATACAGTTATTGCAGATTTCTGCATACATGATTTTTACTTATTTATATATTTTATTAAATAATTGGCGCAATAATTGATCAGGGTTGGCAAAACCGTTTGAAAATCGACTTTTCATGTGTGGAACATATGCAAATGCATGCTTATTCATAACAGATTTTTTTAAAAGTACTAGTACTGGTTTGCTACAGGCCTGTTTCCCACAGTATTCAATGTATTTGGCCGATAGTCAGAAGATATTTATTCCAAATCAATTTGTCACAGAGGCTAAATAAGTTTGTTACAGAGTTGTACCCTTCTTGAATATATATGCAGATTTTTTTGGCCCTCCATTTTATGGAATTTATGGAATGTGTGTTTAAATAAAATATTTTGTCATTAAAAGTTTGCTTCTTTTTGACAGCTCGTAACATGAGATATTTTCTGCACTGTTACGTTCAGAAATCAACTGCAATGCATTGTGAAATCACTGAACAAAAAGTTATATTTTCACACCCTCTCTGTATAAATATGGCATTGACTTTGCACCTCTGCGTAATATGACGCCTAGGCTATATGTTTGTCTTAAGGGCTGCCAAAATGTAGAATTTAAGCATTGCCATTGTAAGCTTGAGGCCTATCTGAATGCATTAATGTGGTCTTGTTTGGGTAAAAAAACTGAAGCAATTCAACCAGATGAATAAAAGAATTAGTAAGAAAATAAATAGCAGTGCTAATAGAACAAGTTTGATTTAGTTTACACTTACACATCTGGTCACATGTCTTTATTCAACATTCTCAGTCACATGTATTTAAACCTCTTTACTGATTCCACACGGCTGCACACACTGCACATACAGTCATTCATTATCTCTGTAGAGAGCAGATGTCTTCTCTCACAGCCAAAGCATATAATGGCTTATAAAGAGCAGAAACAACACACTGCTTTAAACAGGGTTTGCATGCTTGTTAAAGGGTCAACATTAATACAGCAATTATATTATACTTATGAACATTGCATACACATTATGTCAATATGCATTGCGATATAAGGTTAAAAAAAAAAGATATGATTAGCACATGAAGCACATTTCGTTCTTTCAGCTTTTCTCTCTTTCTTCCCATTTCACTTATGGCTTCTGACTCTAATTACACACTGCATCTGTGGCCTTGTGTGAATGGGACAGCTATTTCAGGCAATGGCCACATGTGTTTTAGTTTATGAGTTATGATTCTAGTTGGGTCTGGTGTTTAGAAAATCATTACAGTATAATATGAGCCAGTAATGTGTTTTGAGAAGCAGGAAGAATATGATTTATTAATGTTTTTGCCTATGCACACCACAGTGATAAGCTATAAGGACTCTATGACCACCTATTTATCTATCTATCTGTCTGTCTGTCTGTCTGTCTATCCATCCATCCATTCATCCATCCTTCCATCCATCCATCCATCCATCCATCCATCTATCTATCTATCTATCTATCTATCTACTTTACAGATGTGAATTTACTTTTTCTTCAGCCTGAGGTTTATTCATTACATTTGTGTGAAAGGGCTTTTGCATTTGCTATAAATAGAACTTTGTATTATTAAAAACAAATACTCAAGCTCTGCCCACATTTAAAAAGTAATGCAAAAGTAACGTAACGCATTACTTTCCATAAAAAGTAACTAAGTAACGTCATTAGTTACCTTTTTTAGGGAGTAACGCAATATAGTAATGCATTACTTTTAAAAGTAACTTTCCCCAACACTGTTAAACAACATATGAAAAGTTCAGATGAATAGCACTAATAACAGTGAACAATTGTACTGTTACTGTTTACAGTTTTTCTCAGTCGCTTTGGTGCATTTCTCACAACAGTATTAACATTTGCACAGCATTTCTCAAAACAATTAGTGCAAACTGCAAAACCTAGTGGATAGCCTGCAAAAGCACATCACATGCTCAAAATTGATAATCCATTCCTCAAAAGCAAGTATTCATGTCAATGAAACTGTCAGT
>JAUMHI010000063.1:7239911-7256559 GCA_032359435.1 Enteromius unitaeniatus | reverse complement strand
AATTAATTTTGATTGACATGACATAAGCAAATGGAAATGTCAAAAAACAGCAGAGAAATGTATGAAAGCAACTGATATGTTCAAAATCATTTGCAGTTTGTTCAGAGAAAGGGGAAATTGCTACTATGATGTGCGCAAATGATTAAATGTTGTGGAGGTTGAACTAATAGTTAGGAGAATTTTAATTCAGATCTGAGAAACGCACCAAAGCGACTGAGAAAAACTGTAAATCCAACAAGAATGCATTAAATGTGATATTAATTTGGCACATTTACTGTTTATTACAGAATTAAAAAAATGTAAATAAAAAAAACAACAGAAAAAGAAGTAGTACGATTTCTGTATGAAAAATATACAAAACATTAATAATAGTAAATGTTGTGAGGAATGGCTTTACAGTAAATACAGTGCTAATAATATTTATTATAATAGATATAAATGTAATGTGTGTATGTAATATAAATGTAGCAGAATATTTGTTCTTCGAAAAATAAATCAAACAATTATATAAACACATTTATATACGAACTTGTCACGTGTCAGTGATGTGCGTAACCAAAAAGACCGGGCGGAACTACAAACGCCACTTTGCGAGACACGTCAGCTGAAGCAGTCGGACAAATTTTACGGACGCACCGCTCCGGCTTCCTTCTCATTTCAGCAGTCAGGTGCAGTTACTGCGCTTCTCTGCGTCTTGTAAACATTAGGTATATTATACATTCCCGTGGATGTTTTGGTGTCAGTATAGTGCTGTTCATCTGAAACAGTCTGTTTCTTATCCGTCATTCCTATAACATTTTGTTGATTGATTCATTGATGTCTTGACTTGTCATGTGGTATGTCATCATAGTGCAAGGTAACCATGAATCAGTAGATTTTCTGCGTCTGTTCCATCTCATGCTTGTCTTATTCTTTCGTTTTAAGTATGTTCGCTGGTCAAAATGTGTTGCACGACATTGTCTCTGATCTGTTTTGGTTTTGTTTGCACAGCTTTACGTGCCATAAGTACCCGAAATATCTTTTTTTATTTGTTTTGCGAAGTGGTTTGGTGTCAAGAGAGCTTCATTGGAGCGGCATACCCATTTTTCCTCATCCTTCGTGGTTTTGAAATAGTCCTTCAAATCTTGTTATTGGTGTTTTATTTTAACAAAATGAAACCAGTTGTTTCTGTGTTTTGCCGCAGTATGCCAGAAGTTATCAGTTTTGTTTTCAGTTTCCAAACATTATTTTGCTATTAAGTGTTAATAAATGACATGCAGAGTCAGAAAACAACAACAAAAAAAAAAAGAAAAAAGCAAAACTAAACAGAAGAACAGTGGCAGCTTCTCCCGAGACGTTGAAGAAAACTATCTGCAAAGCTAAAGTACTGTTAAAAGTTTAAGGCACTTGTGAAATAATGCTGTAAAGTGAGATTTCTTTCATAAATAATGTCACAGATTTTTATTTTTATAGATAGATAGATAGATAGATATTGTAGTAAAAAGCCATATATTTATACAAAATTCACCAAAATAAAAGGGATCATCGTTAATATTACTACTATTTTTTGATTTTGTGGACTACATGTAAACATATTTTATGTGAAATTATGTATAATATTCAGGTCAGTACTAAATAAACGACAACGTTTTTTCTCGTTTTTTTTAAGCAGGTGTTTTGAGGACATATCTGGATTGATGCCCGGCAGGTTAAGATGGAACTGTCTGAATCTATCACACACAAGAACGGGAGGCAGCGGAAGCCTGTGGTGTTCACCTCCGATATGGGTGAAAGGGAATCCAAGCTAGATGTGGAGGATGACAAAGAGACCCTTCTTCCAAACTCAGATGGGGCTGACGGACGAACGAAAGCGAGTCACGGAATTAAAGGAGAACTGGGCAATGTGGCCCTGTTATTATTTTTGTATGTGCTTCAGGGCATTCCCTTAGGCCTGGCTGGTAGCATCCCGCTCATCATGCAAAGTAAGAGCGTTAGTTACAAGGACCAGGCCTATTTTAGCTTTGTCTTTTGGCCTTTCAGTCTAAAGCTGTTCTGGGCTCCGCTGGTGGACTCGCTGTACCTGCGGCGGTTTGGCAGGAGGAAGTCGTGGCTGGTGCCTACTCAGTACCTTCTGGGTCTTTTTATGCTTTACCTGTCAGTATCGGTTGACGCGATGCTTCAGACAGATGGACAGAAGGGGCCGGACGTGATCACTCTGACCGCTGTCTTCTTCCTGCTGGCTTTCCTCGCAGCCACGCAAGATATTGCCGTTGATGGCTGGGCTTTGACGATGCTGTCCAGGGAGAATGTAGGTTACGCTTCCACTTGTAACTCCGTGGGACAGACGGCTGGATACTTTCTAGGAAATGTGTTGTTTCTGGCTCTGGAGTCTGCTGATTTCTGCAACAAGTATCTGAGGTTTGAGCCTCAGGAACGGGGCATTGTAACACTCTCAGGTATGCTTAACAATTGTTGTGTTTTTTATATAGAATTATTATTATTTTTAAATGCATTCATATTTTTATTCAGCAATAATGAATTGGAATGATCAAACCTGAAAGTGAAATGTTTGTACATTGTTCCAGAGCATTTTTCTGATCTTTCATTTCATAAATGAATCCTGAAAAACAAAGTTTCCGTGGTTTCCAAAAAAACATTAAGCAGCACAAAACGAATTATACTATAGTTTTTAGTAGTAAAAAAATAAATTCCAACTATTTTAACAATAATTTGGCGAGCATAAGAACTTCTTTCAAAAGCAAAACATCTTATGCAATATTTTTTTGAAGTTTCAAGACCGACATTTTCGATTTTTATTGTGTGTGTTTTTAAAGAAATCTTAAGTTGCTCAAGGCTGCATTTATTTGATCAAAAATACAGAACAAAACAAATTACATTTTTTCTATACTTTAAAATATTCTTTGTTTCTGTGAGGCAAAGTTGATTTTTCATCAGCCATTACTCCAGTCACATGATAATATTTTCACATGATCCTTCAGAATGCATTCTAATATGTTAGGTGTGTTTGAGATGCACTACACTAGCCTGCCGCCGGCTGACGAGAGCGGCCTTTTGCAGTTGGGGGAGGAGTAAAGAGACGGCCGTCAGGTCGGACACTTATAGGTCTCCGTAGTGACTTTTATGTAATGCAATATGACGTTTATTATTTGTATCATTGTTTTGTAGTTATCTATAGGACATTTTCAAATCTAAGCAGTTTGTTCAGTGTAGTGAAGCCTCTCACAACATCCATAAAAAACAGCCTCTGGTCGACCAGTTTTTTACTCTTACACAATAAGAATATACATTTACCATATCGCCTAATCTTCAATTTCTTAATTAATGTATTGTTTGAATATCAGATATTCTATATAAAGATTGATTACATACAGGAACATTTTTAAGAAAACAGGCAGCACACATCGTGCTTGTCGTCACATAATCTGACCAATGAGAATAAAGTGTGTCATCATCAAGCCAAAGCTTTCGCAGCCGATTTTGAGTAACTGCAGCGCCTGACCTGTGCGACTGCTCTCGCGGTACTTTGATGGCACATGTGATAGAAAGGCGGCTGCAGCGCGGACGAATGATCTTACCAGAATGCATTGTTTTGGAAGTGTTGGAAACAGTTGTGCTGCCTGATATTTTTTGGAATGTGTATAAAAAACATTGATTGATTGATTGATTTTGAAACAACATACATTACCAAAATCATTCAAAAGTTTGGGGTCAGTAAATATTTCTTAATTTTTTTTCTGTTTATGTGTTAAATGGCTTAAAGTCATAGTGAAGACTTGTATTGTTAGAAAAGATTTCTATTTTGAGGACTCAAAATAGAAAACAAAAGTACTTCTGAAAGGTTTACTGATACTTTGTACTATGTTCTGTTCTCTTTCAGATTTTTTGTTTTTCTGGGGGATTGTGTTCATGGTATCTACCACTCTGGTTGCTATTTTGAAAAAGGAAAACAACAAACAGCATCTTCCTAAGAAGAAGCCTAAAGAGGAGACACAGGGGGTTATGGAAACGTACAGACTTCTGTTTTCCATAATTAAAATGCCCACTGTCTTTACCTTCTGTCTCCTTCTGCTGACTGCTAAGGTACTGTCCTTAATACAGTAATCTTCCTGTTTTAACCGTTTTAACTTTATAGTTGCATGCAAATCAGTCTATTTTATATTTCTTCCTCTCTACTTTCAGATCGGTTTCTCTGCAGCTGATGCCGTGACGGGGCTGAAGCTAGTGGAAGCTGGGGTTCCTAAAGAGCAGCTGGCTCTACTAGCAGTTCCCATGGTGCCTCTGCAAATCTTGCTGCCTGTAGTTATTAGTAAATACACAGCTGGGCCACGACCACTTGACGTTTTCTACAAAGCTTTCCCATTCAGGTACAAACAGAATCAACACGCATGCCCTGATTCTTGACTTTAAGAGCCGTGATGTACAGGAGATTTGATGCAGCCACATGTAGAGTAATAGGAAGCCTTTGGTTTGTGTTGGTCAAAGGCTGCTGATTGGTTTGGAGTATGCCCTGCTGGTCTGGTGGACCCCAAGTGTTCGGCAGGAGGAAGGCTTCCCAGTGTATTACTACGCTTTTGTGCTGCTGAGCTATGCAGTACATCAGGTTAGTTTGCATTAACCTTGTCTGCAGTTTGATCTGTGACTTTTTTTGGTAAATGTTTAAAAGTTTGGGATCAGTAGGATTTTAATGGCTGTTAAAGGAGTTGCTATCTGCAACAGATATTGTGAAATATTATTGCAATTTCTAATATTGGTTTACTATTTTAATATATATTTAAAGAGTCTTTTCTTTGTTTGACAAAGCACTAAATTTTAATCTGCCATTACTCCTGTCTTCAATGTCATATGATCCTTCAGAAATCATTCCAATATGCTGATTTATTATAGCATTGAAACTTGTGCTGCTTAGTATTTTTTTGAATTTGTAATAGGTCAAATTTTTTTCTTAATTAGAAAAATAAAGAAATGAAATTAAAAAACAGCATTTATTCAAATAGACAGCTTTTCTTGCAATATAAGTCTCAATTTTAACATATTCTTGACCCCAAACCTTTGATTTTTGATTTTTATTGGAACACACTACTATATTTCTAATTTAAATTTTAAATTAAATAAACATCTATTTTAAATAAGCACTTGTTTTTGATTTACTTTCTTCAGGATTCTTTGATAAATAATTGCAAAAAGGAAAGAATCACAGGTCCTAAAAAAAACTGTTTTCAACAATGAATATATATCAGCATATTAGAAGGATTCTAAAGCTTTGCTTCAGAGCAATAAATGATATCTTAATGTATATTAAAATAGAAAATTATTTTATTTTATTATTTTATTATTTTAAAGTAAATTAATATTGCGTGATGAGCAGAAGAAAAATCTTACTAAACCCAAACGTTTGAACATATACAGTATATATGTTTGTGGTTTTGTATTTAGTTATATGAATTTATGTATGTATGTATTTATTGGTATACCTTGATTTGTCCATAAATCTTGATGAATGTATTTGCTCATATGCATACATTGCATTATTGCTTAATATGAAAATTGTCATATTTGTGCAATTAATTGATTATATAAATTCTTATTCTTTATACATTAAATGTTTTCTTTCTTAAAAAGCTGTTCTGGAAAGTCTTCAAGTTTTGTAGAATTGCACACTCAGACCAGCCATAATTGCATTTTACATATTACTAAGTAGTATACAAGAGGCCACACAACATAAACAAAGTGATTACTTAAATTTTTATTTATTTATTTATTTTTATTATAAAATGATTTCAATTGATTCATTTTCCAAAAACCCTACAATTCTATTTAATTATATTTATTATATATATATATATATATATATAGAATCTTTAGTGAGGCTTTTGCATCAGATCTCTCTCTCTCTCCATGTGTGTGTGTGTGTGTGTATATATATATATATATATATATATATATATATATATATATATAAAATATGAACATTTATTTTGATTGAAATCGTGTCGTGAGTTTGTGTATTTTTGTATTCATTGTGAAATGTCTTTCTCCACTAGGTGGCACTATACAGTATGTATGTTGCCTGCATGGCCTTTCACGCCAAGGTCAGTGACCCTATGATAGGTGGCACCTACATGACCCTTCTGAACACTGTGACTAATCTAGGAGGGAACTGGCCCTCTACTCTAGCTCTATGGCTGGTGGACCCTCTCACATTTAAAGAGTGTCAGGGAGCCCCGGGGCAGACGTGCGGCTCAGTTGAAGAAGCAGGGGTAAGTGTGGAATTGAATCCCCTTTCCAGGCACTTGCTAATTGGTGACGTTTAACTTCAACATTTGAACCTGTTCTTATATTGTCTTCAGCTCTGTGTCAGAGAGGGCGGCACCTGTGTGACAACGTTGGACGGTTACTACGTTGAGTCTGTGGTGTGTGTTCTGATCGGTCTCTGCTGGTGGATTTTCTTCGGGAAAAGAATGAAACGGTTACAGGAAGAGAGCCCCTCTGCGTGGCAATGCAGGGTTGCCAAATAACATCATCTTTACTGGACTCTTCCCTCATTTTAAAGTTGTTTCATGCCTTTCCCTCTCTTGTCTTCTCTGAGTAACTACTCATTTTTGTCACGCTACAGCAGGCCTGTAGACAGGCTTTAACACTTTGAGGACTGAAATAGTACAATAAACTGTACTATTAAATTCTTAGCATATATGTTCCATTACTCCCATAAACCAGAGCTTTTATGCCAAATTGAAATCAGTCTTGAAATTGAGAGCTTTTGTGTGCAATACATGATACACAGTAATGGCATGACATTCACTGCTCACAGATGCCTGTTTAATCAAGCATTTGTCTTAGAAACACTTGAGTTCCTGTGCCTTCTGCCTTTCTGTTTCTGATATCGTACTAGTTTCTCCCCAAAACAACTTCTGTGTCGTACATGACATATGTATGATGCTGCAAAATTCACATTTCAGCTTTTATGCTTTTTTTTTTAGAATTTGAAGAGATTGTTCGCCTAAAATGACAATTCTGTAATCAGTTGCTCATCTTTATTCTTCAAAACTGTACTGACTTTTTTTTTTCTTTAATAAATACAAAAGAGACATTAGGCACAGTTGTGCCCATACTGTAAAAGTCAGGGGATGAAAAAAAGAAAAGAAAAATCATACAGTTTTCAAACATCTTGAGGTTCAGTAAATAATGACAGAATTGTATTTTTGCGTGAACTATCACTTTAAGGAATGACAGCCACAGTCTCTATTCACTGTCACTTACATCATATTTTTCAGTGAAAGTGAATGTTGATGGAGGCTATCATTCTGTCATGATGCATCTTTTTTGTGTGTGCGTGTGTTAAAAAAAGCCAAATGAGTTGGAAGAACGTGGACTGAGAAGCAAAATTATTTTTTTTTGGTAACTGTTAACTACTGTATTATTTGGCTAAATATTTTACTGTAAAATTTTCCTCATGCAAATTTATTTATATTTGTAATTTTTTATGAAGTGTTCATCTTAATTAGTTTTATGTCATGTGGGCTAGTGGGCAGAGAAGTTTGAGGAGAGGGTACAGCTGCAGTGTGACCTTTGGAAATACTTTGTAAACTGTTCCAAGCAACGTTTTTATAAACATTCCCAAACTCTATGTAAAAATTAAACAATAAATGAATATCTTATATACAAATAAACGAAGAGGAATCGGATCCATTTGCTTAGCTTTCCCACATAAAATTTGTAGAATTTACTTTTGGCCTAAGTCGCTACCCTTAAACGGTGGGCGTGGCTTCATTTTGTAGTTCTTTGCCTGTAAACAACATGCCGCTAGGTTCGGATCCTTCAGATGTGAAGGAAGAGGACAAGCCCTCAAAAAACATCATTGCACATATATCACAGTTTGCTGACGATAACTTAACGTTTGTCCGGGTAAGTAACAGATTTAAACAATACATGTCATCAGATTTCATTTTAATGGTGTAAAAAACACGATAAGTGCCGTGCTATAGTGATATTTGCATATTTGAACGTGCCCCAACAGAACATCAGCACCTGTCTTGGTCTCGTGGGTCTTCTCGTCATAGCGAGGAGCATCAGGCTGGTAAAGGCAACACACACGCTTTCATTTCACGCACCTGTTAGTCGATATGTTTATGCTATGCTTTCGTTTCCAAACAAAAACATTGTAACGTTAGAGTTTGCTAACACGGGCTTATTAATGTATTTTTTTGCTGTCTGCAGAGCATAGGGCTCTCTCAGACACTAGTTTTATATGTCATGGAAACGGATTTATTTATCACATCTGATATTTTAATGGGAAAACATGCTAGTGTCTTTCAGCATGACGGTGTAGTTTTAGCATTCACCAGCAGAGGCTCCTGCTGCCCTGGAACTATATTCCTGTTTTTTTTTCTTCTTCTTGTTAATCATATTTTCCTGTCTTTGTTTTGCAGATTACAAAATTTGGCTCTGCAGCTGATATTCCGGCACGTTTCATTGAGAGAAACATCAGTATCAGAGGAAGACTGAGGCGAATTACCGAAAAAGGGCTTGAAGTGGAGCACATTCCAATTTATGTCCCTTTGCTCAGTCGCCTTCTGACTAAACGTAAGGAAGCACGCGACCCCCTTTGGCAGTGCTTCAGGAAGACCCCCTCACACACTTTAATGAAATGTGCTTTCAGTAGGCCTGCACATTTATTTCGTGTTCATCTGAACAGCTGGGCTCAATTATGCCGCAATCTTTAAAAGCCTGTTCATCTCAGAAACAATTTCAGGGGTTTTTGTCTATAATAATTCTGTCATTAATTACTCACTTTCTTGTCGTTCCGAACCCCAAAGACCTTCGTTCATCTCCATAGACGTTTCTATGCGTTGATCATGGTAATGTGAACCAGTTATTGGAAAGAGGCAGGCATAGTAATTCTATTATGGACATGCTATGCCTTCAAAATGACTTTAATGTGTGATTCCAGTCACACATCAACTCCCCGAAGGTTCGCTAAGATGATTATATCTGTCAATGTTGCTGTGATTCACAGATGGCCTTGTTAAGCTTGACCTCTTAGTGCTTGTACCATATGGGCGTATCTAGCTTTCTCTTGTACACCACAGAGACTCGTCATCAGGACAGCATGGAATTATTGGTCTTGTTCTCATAATGGTCCTCCTAGACCATAGAAAATGATCCTCTCTTTAAACCCTTCAGATGCCTCCCTGCTTTAAACTGACTTTCGTTAAAAAGCTCTTTGAAATAGAGTCTCGTTGATATAGCGTTTTAAAGGGTTGTTGGATAGGAATGACAACTCACACTGGCTTCTGCAGGTCAGCCCGTGACCCTTCTGGATGTGCGCCTGGCTGGAGTGGAGCTGACCTCAGAAGGGCAGGACTGGATTGGGCAACAGCTGAAACCAGCTGAGACGGTGTGGCTCCGGCTGATCGCTCGACAGAACGAGACCCTTCACTGCCTAGTGTCGGTTAACAGGGTAGGTGTGACATACCAGATTAGCACAGGGTCAGATGTCACCGTGAAAGTTGGTAGCTTGACAAATGAAAGGGCTTTGATGGAGAGAAAAGACACTGTAGAGCAGTGGCTGCAAAACCCAAGTTTTTGGCTGCAAAACCCAATTTTCCACAACAGTATTTAAAGAAAGACCCAATTGTTATTAAAGATTATTTATTTATTTACTTGCTTGCTTATTTACTTACTTACACTTAAACATTTTACCTTATATTATTTTAGAGCTGGCCGTAAATCATTATATATATATATATATATATATATATATAAAATAGCCACAGAGTTATGATATTGTATTAATTTATATGGATTTTCCAGATGTAAAAATTGTACATTTTAAGAATTCTTGCATATCCTTTTTTAATTTTTGTTTTTAATTTTTTTTTTTTTTTTTTAGAAAGCCTGGACTCTTAAAAAAAACTAAACAAAAAAGTTGGGATCCAGTTGAAAGATTGAGTCGAAATAATAAATGGCATTGTTTTGTTTACCCTTTATTTAATGCTTTTTTCCCCCTCATTTATTTTAAGTCATTTTGAGTCGAGGCAGTGAAAGTACAGTAAATTTCTGCTTGGTTTGAATGACCTTATTTATTTTTTTGTCTTTGTATTTTTATATGCAGTTGCTATAAAATGATTTTGAAAAAGACCGTAATCAATTAAGCAAATGGATAAATGAATGAAAATTCACTCATGAAAATGAATTAATTGTTGCATAATCAAAATGATTAAATGTATAAAAATAGTATACCTTTTTTATGTTATTAGTCAAATTTTGCTTTAAAAAAAAACAGATTAAGAGTCATTAAACCATTGCATTTTCTCTTATCTTTCTAGGGCTCACTCTTTAACACCTGTGTAAATGAGAAACTTTTGAGGCATGGATTGGCTAGGACTTCTCCTTTTGTGGGTCTGGACTCTCACTCTCGGATCTACTGGCATCTCTATAAGCGCTTTCTGAGGGCAGAGAGCAAAGCAGAGAAAAGAGGGAAAGGCCTGTGGAAGGAAGAGAGTCGCTGGGAGAGAGCTGCTAATGTCTTGAGAAACAATACGCCCTTCATCTCATTTCTAAAACTCTTCAAATGGACATCAGGGGCTAAAGAGAAGTGAAATATTCCCTTTTCAGAAAAGGGAGGTTGGTTATGCACTGTGCAGAGTAGTTTTATTTGAATTAAATGTGATATATTGCTGATCTCAGACATGGATAAGCAGCAATGAAACTTGAAATGACTGAAATACAGTGTCCTTATTCACCCAACATGAAGACATACGTTCTTAACACTCTGCAGTTCTGGATAATCAATCACGTTATTCATGCTCTCCTACACCTGTAGCGCTGGACATCATCGTCATATTCCTGACAACCGGAAAGCCTTTGTACTCTTCCCTCCTCCCATAAATCCAATTCCCACAGACCTCTGGGTTTTCTCTTTCCCTGGGGAGGCGGGGGAGTGCTTTGTCACGATGACATGGCAGTGGGGGTCTACCGATGCCCCTATGGAGACAATGGGGAGGAGGGATCCCCATTACTATAGAAACATCACTCTCAGAAGACAAAGTGCATTGAGGGTGCCACCTACTCAGGGTCCTAAAGGCCTTAGTACTTCAGAGATGGGGAAAAGAGGCTAGAAGAGGGAAAAGGTGCTTAAATGGAGGAACACTTATCTCAGAGATGAAGACAAAGGTTTAAAACACAAGTAATACTCAGAAGTGTTAGCAGGAGTGATACTATGAGAAGACGATCGTCTGTAAAGCTGCTTAGCCTATAGCAGAATTTTACTTGTTACACTGAGAGTGACTAAAACATGTCAACAAGATTTTGTGAAAGTGAATGTTAGCGTCGCTACAGAAATAGTTTATTGTTGTCTCAAAATTATATCTGGGGGTTTTATTGTCTGAAAAACAACAAAAGAAAACACAACTCTATCTAAAAAGAGGCTTAACTAACATCTAATGGCCTTCCCAGTGGTTTGCTTAACAGTGAGAGTGCAGGTCCTCTGTTAGGGGTTTGTTTTCGCCTCAGTTCTCAATGGCAATAGTCTATCTACTCTAATGGACAGAAGGGGGAGGGAAGTTGCTTGCCCCCTCCTTTCGGTCTTTGTTGTGCAAATGTCCCTTGCGACTATGGCGGGGATTCTAGACTCTTATTGGACAGACGGTTTGAATTGTAAGGTGCATTGGGTATGAGATAGACTTTGAACCCGGACTCAGCCCATGGGCGGTTACACAAAAAGACCTGTGGAAACTGTGGTAGGAGTGAGAGATGAGAGATGCGTGACAGGAAAATATGCCCTTTGTTTTCAAGCAGGAGAGGGAACAGAACTCCTCTCTCCTCTTTGTATCAACCTCTAAGCCTGGAATTTTAAGCTCCTCAACTAAATTTACAACAGGTTTTGTGGTTTATTTGTTTAAAAATCAGTTTCACATTCTACGTTTGTGTCCAATTTGGACTAAAATAAAGCCAGTGTCTTCTAACAAGCAAGTTTTATTTTATTTTTATAATATTTATTTTTCAATAAATGAGTAATGTCTGTTATTTCTCATTTCTATGTCTAACTTTTCCTCACACTTCATTTTAAGGTCCAGTTCTCTATTAGCAAACCTTTTACTATGACTTTTGCCTCAATAAATTGCCAATTTGTAGTTGGTAATGGAAGTTATTGGTATTTAGAATATGGCCATGCAGAATATGTGCTTTATATGTACTAATAAACAGTCAATATGTTATTAATAAGCATGCTAATAAGCAACTAGCAAACTTTTGAAGGAAAAAAAATCCAGGTGTAAGCTCTCAGGGTTTGAGATTTGTTGAAACATGCCTTTAAAACGGATTCACGTAGTACTATTACTGGTAAACTTAACCGACAATACCGTATTAATCGTCGCATGATAATTGTTGAACCTTCTTATAGTCGTTCATTGTCGGTCCGTTCCTGAAGTCCGCGCCGGTTTTTGCGGCTGCTCCTCCGGCTCCGGTCAGTTACCAGTCCAGAGCTTTTGAATGAGAGCGGACACTTACAGTTCAACAGTAAACACTGCTGTACATGCGAAGGAGAGCCCCGGAGACGCGTGTGTACAGGAAAATAAGTAAACAATGCTTCCAATGTTCCCATGAAAAGAGTCAAGGCTGACTTTGTAACCAAAGCGGAATTATAAGCAAACTCCTGAGTGAGAGAAACCGAAGTAAGTGAATAGTCTCCGTTCTTTGTTGAGAGCAGGTGCACGTTGGAAAGTGTACCAGGCGAATAAGTTTCCATCTTTCTGTTTTACTTTCACCAACTGTCTATATTGTGTCAGTGACTTTGTTGTGCAATGCTTAAACCGTTTTAAACAATACATTTAATGTTTAATTACTCACGTAGTCTTGTTGGTGGAGGGTTGATTGACATGACATTATAAATGCATAACAGACTATCAAGAGGGTGGCATGCAAAAAAAAAAAAACCAAAAGCACAGGTGGTCTTCAGGTCAGGTGGATGGGGATTTATAGCATCCAGGGGGCATCCAATCACCACTCGTGTGCAGAGGTGGCTGCTCTGTGTTATATGTAACGTTCAGGGGGTAAAGAAGTCAAAATATGTTCAAACACATGTTGACAGAGCGGACTGAACTTTGCAGGCTGGTAAATTGATCTGAGGGTGTGCTGTTTCCTGAAGCCTCAACAATCACTGTTGCTCATGTTCAACATTTGTCTAAATCCATATATTATTTACAGACATTAACCAGACAGAATGAACCTAGAATTATGGTGGGCTTTGTCTTCATCTCTAAATCTGCCAGCTTGAAGCTCAATTAAAAAAAGGCCAAAGATTGAACAAGACTTATAACTCTTTGATATAATAATAAAAGAAAAAAGATTATTTGATCATTTTTAAGTGATATCATTTTAGCTGAGTGATGAAGTGATCAGTGTTTTGCTAAACAGGACACCCCACAAAGAGAATGACATTAAAGTGAATGAAATGTCACGGATTTGGGAAAGGTTAGGTTTTGCAACCAAGACAGTCTTGTATTTGTCACTGCAAAGAGCTTCTATTGAAAGCGTATGCATATTTCTGTGTATTGGAACGCGTGGGGTAAAATGACTCCAGTGTTTTCCAAGCACAGCGTATCATTTTGCTCCCCTGCTCGGGTGTATAGCACGGGGCGGCAAACAAGCTTCTGTGTGGAGGCGGAGACCCGATTAATTATTTAACTTTCATTCTCCGAGAACAGAAGACAAGACATGTTAACTGTATTCTTTGCGTTCGGTGAAGTTAGTCCTCAGCGGCCTTGAAACAGATCCCAGTGTCTGTAACTAGTTCTGGGTCATAGTAAATGCGCCTGCCAGCCGAGAATGTTTCAGACTTTTAGTGCGTTCAGTTCACTTGAAACTTTTAAAGCTTTTTGCTTCCTTATTTTTTTGTTTGTCACTTGAGTGTTTCATTCTAGCAGATTTCAGTCAGGGACATCCTGGTGGTTAAGATGCTTTCATGCAGTGTTTGACTATGTGCTTGTAGAAATTGGCATTTCTACATTTTCAGAGAACTCCAACTTGTACCGCCTGACCTTTGTAAGGTCATACTGAAACACTCAAAATGGCATTGACTCTTTCTTTTTATTTATCTAGATTTTTTTCCAGAATAATTTCGTTTAATATTTCCTAAAATTGACAGTTGTTAATGTTTTAATAATGTAAGAATAATCTAAAAGTAAATGAATCGAGTGTTAATTAACTTTTTAATGCCCGGCTTGTTGATGAATAATACATTTACATAATGACTAGTTTTGTCCATTGATTACTCATATTACTCAGACAATAATTGTGCCATTAATAGTGCTGACATAGAAATGCATAATTCTGAGAATCTAAGGACAACTCAGAGTAAAATGTCCCATTTTGTCATTCAGTTGTTAGATTTTTTACATGGTGTGAATGCAGCACAAATTAAAAAAATTAATTTAGTGATATAAAATGATCTATGTATATAATAAAGTGCATGGACAAAAAGTTATTTTATTTATTTAAGTGCTGGGCAATGATTAATCATGATTATATTTGTGTATAGTGTATATTTATTATATATATATATATATATATATATATATATATAATAAATGTTTCTTAAATGTATTTCTTAAATTTATATACATGCATATATATATATATATATATATATATAAAAAATATTTTGTAAATATATACTGTATGTGTGTGTCTTTATATGTACATAATAAATAAACACAGCGCACACACACACATATTATGTACACACAACTGTTATTTTGGATGCAATTAATCATGATTTATTTATATTGATTTGTTCATTTTTATGCTCATTTTTAGTATTGCATTCTATCATGTTTAATAACTTATTTTTGGAAATTGGCTTTTCTTTCAGACTTAAAATAAAACAAAAAAACATACATATTATAGGCAAGCCAAACATGTGAATACGCATTTTCATGAGACTGGGCTCAATTATTAACTATGACTTGTGCCTCAGTAAAGTCCTAATTTGCTGTAAGGTAAGATGTTACGTTTAGGCATGGGGTAGAATATGGCCATGCAGAATAAGGCATTAATATGTGCTTTGCAAGTACTATAAACTGACAATATGCTAGTAATATGCATGCTAACAAGCAGCTAGTTAATAGTAAGAATTGGTCCCTGAACTATGTTTACCCTTTTTATTTTTAAGCAATGCATGTAGTAAGCAGCCTGCGTCTTGGGTAATCATTCACAACAAAGCTCTCTATTCTAAATAACTTATAACTAACTTATTTTTAAAGAGTGAATATAACCTTCTAGGATACTTGTTATACAGTTAACATTCTGGAAATATAATGCATAATAGATGGTGTAGATGGGAGAGGGGGAGCACGTGGGCACTGGAAACAAAAGCTTGACGAGATCAATACCAAATATTGTGATGCTCTCGAAGATGACTAATTCTGGATACAAAAATAACAATGTTATCTGTTAGAAATATGTTTGTGAGTGAAACCGACTGTCACATACAGACAATAATGCAGAAACATTAGTCAGCAGTTAAACCGGACTGATATTTATTCTTCCTGACAGGGAGAGTGCGAGAGGCCGTCCACTTTTCTGCAGGATATGGGAGGGCTCTGAAGAGGGGGCTTATAGGGGGAAAGTGTCCTGCTTTACAGTCAGAGGGGGTGTGGGGGTCACAGGGTTAGACCCGACCCCCACAGTTAAATCTATTTTAAGTGCTGTCACCCCAATCCCCTGTGCTCAAACCCTCTCATACTCCCTAATTTATTAATGACCTTTCTTGAAAGCATGTTTTAGTTACTGGCATCATACTGCAGATTTCTCATAATTCTGACGTTATGTCTTAATATTGGACATTTTAGTCGCTAATTCTGATTCTGTGCAATATTTGTGATGATAGTAAGAATTGTACTAGTAATATAAATCCCTAATATACATATATACTGTACAGTACCCCCTTAAAATTTTCACTCTTTCACTCTTGCAGCCATTTGCTAAAATCAAGTTCATTTTTTTCTCATTAATGTAGACACAGCACTCCATATTGACAGAAAAACAGACTTCTTGAAATTTTTTCAGATTTATTACAAAAGAAAAAATGAAATATCACATGTTCTTAAGTATTCAGTATTTAGTAGAAGCACCCTTTTGATCTAATACAGCCATGAGTCTTTTGGGGAAAGATGCAACAAGTTTTTCACACCTGGATTTGGGGATCCTCTACCATTCCATTCTCTCCAGTTCAGTCAGGTTGGAGAGCAGCCATTTTCAGGTCTCTCCAGAGATGTTCAATTGGGTTTAAGTCAGGGCTTTGGCTGGGCCATTCAAGAACAATAAGTAAGTTGTTGTGAAGCCACTCCTTCATTATTTTAGCTGTGCTCTTAGGGTCATTGTCTTGTTGGAAAGTAAACCTTCGGCCCAGTCTGAGGTCCTGAGCACTCTGGAGAAGGTTTTTGGCGAGGACCTGTACTTGGCTGGATTCATCTTTCCTTTGATTACAACCAAGTCATCTTTCCTTCGATTGCAGTCGTCCTGTCCCCGCAGCTGGAAAACACCCCCACAGCATGATGCTGCTTCCACCATGATTCACTGTTGGGACTGTATTGGACAGGTGATGAGCAGCGCCTGGTTTTCTCCACACATACCGCTTAGAATTAAGGCC
>JAUMHI010000063.1:7218079-7230464 GCA_032359435.1 Enteromius unitaeniatus | reverse complement strand
AAAATATATGAAAGTCTAATATTTATCAGTACATTACAGAAAATAATGAACTTTATCAC
This sequence comes from Enteromius unitaeniatus, assembly GCA_032359435.1. NCBI lineage: Eukaryota > Metazoa > Chordata > Actinopteri > Cypriniformes > Cyprinidae > Enteromius > Enteromius unitaeniatus. The sequence continues at coordinate 7,230,405 of JAUMHI010000063.1, read as the reverse complement.
AATATGCTAATTTTTTGAAAAGGACCTGTATATATGTAACGTTCTATGTCTGTTTAGTTTGATTTATTCTCTGTGTTTTTGTATTCTTGGTTTGGTTTCGTTTTCATTTCAGTTGTAAAGTTTCATATTATTTGCATATTGAAATCTCCTTTGTAATATATATGATTAAAAATCAAGAACAAGGCATTTATAGCTGTATTTATAAACTGCTTACTAATGTTGGAAAAATGCTTTCTAAAGGACGAACCGACTGTTAACTAATGCTTAACTAATGATTCATAGTGCGCATTTTTATTTTTATAAGTATCAATTCAGGCACCATTTAGGCAACGGAACCGTTTTAAAAGTATTGATTTGGCACCGGTATCGAAAAAACTCTAAACGTTAACCAACCCTAATTTTCAGTGGATTAATCAGAATTAATCACCATTTGCAACTACACCTGAATCCTAACAATTTTTTCCCTGAAATGCATACCAAAAGATAAATAACAGGATACATCATTTTCATAATATGTTTGTTTATTAACACAGCCAAATAATGGTGGTTTAAATCAAGCTGAAACATACCATAATATTTGTCTTTGCAATGAGAGCAATCTTTTACCTTTACGGCGGTTTCACACTGCACGCATAAGATTGTAGATAGACAAAATAGACTCGGTGCCGATTCTATCATGCACGGCACTGCCGCTTCTGCTACGCGCTGCCTTTACCAAAGCATTCACAAACCCGCTGTCAGCAAGACTCACTGTGACACTTGTAAGACGAATTGCGGCAACCACGTCGCGTGCACTGTCAGTCCTAATGGTTGTCGTTTTACCCCCACAACAGACAGGAACTGTTCTTTACAAGCCTCCGCAAAATGATGCTCCTCAGTTTTTAATACAGCCAGCGTAAAAGGGACGTGTCACTGATGCAAAGTGCAGTTACTCCGAGGCAATTGTTGTCCTACTTTCCTGACAAATAATTTGTCACACTGCGCATGTGTGAAATGCGTTAACAAAATGTAAGTAATTAACGACAAAAAATAATAAAGGGTGTTAACACGTTATTTTTGACAGCCTTAATTAGAACATATTAAAATAGAAGACAGAATGGCTTCAAAAGACTTCGGCTTCATATTGACTACTTTTATTATGCTGTTTTTCAGTTTTGAGGCTTGGAAGACACTGTATTTTTTTTAGTTGTATGGAAATGAGCAGTATGAACATTCTACAAACCATCTTTTGGGTTCCTGCATAAGAATAAGGTCATTTACTTTATCTCACACAGCAGAAGTGTAGGGTCAGGGGTTTCCAGGGAAAGCAAGAACTGATCAAATGTAAATGGATAGTGTGAAAGCAGTGCAAGCCACTTTGGATAAATTTTTCTGCCAAATGCATACATATAAATGTAGAGAAAAGGTCATGCAGGTTTGGATCACCCTGAGGGAGTAAATAACGGCAGGATATTTTTTGGGTGAACTTTGCATTGAAGCATTGAAAATACATTTTGTATTTATTTCATTATTTTACAATTTGTGGTAAACGAGTAATGCATGCCATTATGTGCCTGGGGAATAAAGTAGTCCCTTGCTGAAAACGTGTTTACACATTTCTCACATTATATTTCCTCTCACCGTCAGCAGTCCAACATTTATGGATCAATGAGAAATTCATTATGACATATTAATCTTTTAGAAACCTTCCACTTAACTCTAATAGCTCTGAACCATGCGTCAATGCGCATTCATCTGTAATAATGTGATGAGAGTTCATTTATTAGCACGGAAACGTGAGTTTAAACTAAATCAGATGGTGTGTTAATTGGTTTATTCCCAATCCCAAATACCTGTGAAATAGGGTGATTTCAGATGAATTGGAACATTTTATAAATCAGCGACCTGTTTACCTGAATTCCCCCCTAATAAAACAATAGTTGCTGATTTGAATTTGTATTTTGCTGGAAAAACTAATAGTGGGCAAAGTTCATCCCCAAACGTCTGACATACATTCACCCTCAAGTTTTTTTTTCCCAATTTTTTTATGACTTTATTTCTGCTGTGTAGAGGAAATGCGACAGTGCCATTCTTTTTCACTCTTTGGAAAAATACTATATAGAATTCTGCTAAGCATCAAAAGTCATACAAGGTTTTGTAAGATATGAGGATATCCCAGGATTTGGGGGGTTAACTAACCACCAAACAAGCGCCTCGGGTTAACTACAACTCAAGTAAGTTGCTTTTTGTTTGATTTAAACGAAATACTCACGAAGGAAACTTAAGAGTCAGACCTCGTGTTCCGCTGACCCCTTAATCGCTTTCATAACACCACCCCCCCCCCCCCTCCTCCTCGCGAATATGTGCAGAAAGAAGCGCAGATATGCCTCGTGCAGAGATCAGAGTCACTGAGAATGAGGCGAAACGAGCGCGAGAGAAGAGGAGATTGGAGATTGGAGAGCTCCTTTCCGCGCGCAATCAAATGGATTTCTTAAAACGATTTATTTCAAATTTATAGCCAGCATGTATTTATTCAAATGTAACCGCGTATAAATTCCCGGGGAAGGGTGTCCTTTTTTTTTTACATGATATTTAATGGGAGAGCGCAATGACACCTGCATTCCGAAGCGCGCATTTTGTTTTCTGATCGTCGCACCGGAGGGGACTCGGTCTTGATGCGGTGTTTACCTGTTATCAACTATAATGGCAGAGCTGGAAGTTTTGAAAAATATCACTCTTGAGAAGGGTGAGTCATACATTACGCTGCTTTGATATCAGTCGCCTAACTGTTTTTTTTTATTCTCAGGTCTTATGATTAGGCACTTCATTCAGACTAACCAATTAGACGCTAGACTGAGTCTCATATGAGGTATTCAATGGAAGTGATATATAAGCGTGTTAAGTGCCGTGCTCTCTGAGAGGAGCTGTCCAGGGTTCTACATCGGAATGCCGTTGTACTCTGTGGGAGGGGGTGAGAGATGCCGCTCCAAAACACGGATCTACAGGCTGTGGCTAATTGAATGTTTGCCATCTATTTAGTTCTCAAGCTGTGAAACTTAACGTTGTGATTTTATAATTGAGGATCTGATTTGTGATGCCAATTATATTAAAACCATTACAGTTCATTTTTCCCGTCGATGTTTTGGAGCTGTAAAATAGATGGGATTTTTTTTACTCCAGCCTTCAAACAACGCTTTATTAGGATGGGGTTAGTTCTTGTTTTTAGTGCCACCTGTGTTGTCATCTGCTGTTAGAATGGGATCCTGGAGGTGAAGAACCTGTACTGAACACTCATGGTGCTCACAAAAATAAGGTCATGTGTTCGATTCCCAGGGAGCGCATTAGTTGATCACTCGTATACCTCCAATGCAGTGCAAGTCACATTTGGATAAAATTTGGAGACGTTGGATACATTTCGAAATGCATAAATGCACATATATATGTTGAGAACCTAGTGATGTTAATGCACATTTGCTAGTAACCAAAGCAAATTCAGTGTAACAATTATACAGATTTACATTTAAGGTGTGTTGCTTCGTGGTTTCGAAACTAAGCAAATTATTGTTGCGTATGGGGTATTTATTTTAGTAACATGGTCACGCATGGTTGCTTTTTATTTTGTGATTTCTGATCAAACACGTGTCTGTGCTTTAGTGGTGCTCTAGGGGAAAATATCACCTCTGCCTTTGACTACAGGGAAACATAAGCTAAATGTAATGAACTATGAAGGTGTTTATGAGTGTGTAAGCCGTGATGATAACCAGGGTCTCCTAGGGTCATTCCTTGGGTTCATTCTGCAATTTTTTGATGTTGTTTTTGTGTTACTTGTAGAGACAATGATAAAGGATTTAAATTATCATTGGACATTTTGGGTTATTTGTTAGAATTATTTGTTATAATAGTGTCATCACACATTGAAAAAATCAAAAGTGTGAATAGCAGTAAATTATATTTAACAAACAGATTAAATCTAAGTATCTGTTAGGGATGCCCCAATCAGGGTTTTTTTTTGTAGCCCTAAACTGATGTGAGTCATTGAATATTGAGTATCTGCTCACAATCTGACTTGAATGCTCCTATTGTTTAATGCACATCCATTTTTAAATATATATATATATATATATATTTTTTTTTTTATCAGTCGAGTGAATATAGAGATTATGTGTGTATCTATCTGCACATACTGTAAAAAGACATATGGGACTACTGATGTCAGTCATGCCATTTTATAAGAGAAGTCACTGACTATTTGTAACAGATGGGATTCAGCTTACGGTATTTCCCATTCTTTTCTATGGTATCCGTTAACGGCGATTGAGTGTCGCGCAACTCGGACTGAAATTTAATTATATTAAGCCTGTATTTTGATTGGTTTTTAAGGGACGTATGATCCAATTTGACCACTACGATGGTTGGCAAATCTACTGGAAATTGAATACTGCCACCTACTGCACATCACTGGCATGGCAGCTGGACATCTCTAGAATCCGAACTTGCTTATAAAATATCAAGATCCAAAGAAAGACTGATTGTGGCGTTAGAAATGTGTAAAATACCAGAACAGCAATAATAATTGTTCTCATTTATATATCATGTCAACAGGTTGCTCCCATTTGGCAGTTTATGTTTGTCTTTGACTGCCTGTTTGGTACTCCTCCGCAAAGAGAAAATAGGTCTTTCAGAGGAAAAAAATAGAAAAAAAGTGCTTTCCCTCTCAGATAATGATGATTCACTGCAGTATTCCCTTTATTTTCAGAGCTAACCATTTCCTTTCCTTTCCTTTCCTTTCCAGCGATGACCGTTATTACTCCATTCTGTCTGTGTAGATGTTTTGTCTGTCAATTGAATTTAGTAAACTATAAGAGACAAGCTTAATTACCCATTGACTTGGTGTAATGAGGTAAATATAAGAGGTTGTTTTGGGGATGTACAGTGCCCCTGTAGCTATCTTAAGAAATCCCTTGAATGTAGTGAGCTCAAGAGAATGGACATGACTTTTGATTTTAATGTTGAATGCAGCTATATGTCTTTACGATCACCCACTCTGCTAATAGGCTTCAGCTAAACAACAAACACCATTAGAGCCAAGCTGGAGGCAAATTTCCATTCAGTGCATCTTCATGGCCATTCTTTCTGAAGTGGAGAAGATTAGACATTTCACAGGGGTTTTGGTTTCTGTTTTGCGAGATATCCGTATCAGCTCTGCACCATCCTTGTGCTGGGTAAAGGGAAATGGCAAAGGGGAGGGGCTTCCCCAATTGGCTCAATACCTTATTGAGCATCTCCCCAAACGCCAGCCTGCCTAACAGTGCTCCTTTGATGTCGATACTAGGAACGCAAGGAGGGAATGCTGTCAGAGCAGCAGTCATGAATATATTAAGATCCTGCACAGTTATTTTTGCTCTGATGGATTGTGGAGGCTCAGTGGGGGTTCCTGTTAAAAGCGTGGTGGTGCAGTTTGAGTGAAAGCAGTAATATCATCATTGTTTCTAATTAAGACAGAGAAGATGCAATACGTGGTTTTTTTCCTCTTTTTGGATCCACCGTGTGGTGGGCGGATGTTGGGGATCTGCCGTTCTCTCAGGAGAGTTCTGAGGGACCAGTTTCGAATGGTGTCCACCAGGGTTCTGTCATTGGTATTTAATTACCCATATTTTCTGTTGATTTCCTCAAGACATACCTCCAGCTTTTCTGAATACCCAGATCATTTTTAACTTCTATTATTAATAGAAGGTTTTCAAATTAATAATAGAAGCAGATTAAAAATGATCTGTCTTGTATGTGATATTTGGCAGTTCAGACTTGCATAGAGGACACTGCTGTTAAATGGATAGTTCAGCCAAAAAAAAGTTCTGTCATCGTTTACTTAATCTTCTAAACCAATTTGGCTTTCCTTCCATAGAGCAGAAAAAAGTGAGTTTTTGAAGAATGCTGGTTTAAGCTGGTGTTTAGCTGGTTGTGTGCTGGTTTAAGATGGTCAAGTGCTGCTCCTAAGCAACTAGCTCCCAGTCAGGACTACTAAGCTCAGGACCAGCACTTGACCAGCTTAAACCAGCTCATGACCAGCTCGTGATCAGCATAAACCAGCTCAAACCAGAAGCCTGCTTCAACATATAGCCATGCTGTTTTTCAACAGGGTTTCATTTTAATTGCATGTGGATTAGTGACTTTTGGCTTCCACATATAAAATAAAGTCTTAAAGGTTTGAAACTACAATTAACTACAATAATTTACTAGAGTGAGTAAATTATGATAGAAAGTTCATTTTTGAATGAACTGTACTTTTAAGAGCAAAGTCATACAATTATAATTAGTTTAAGAGTGCCCTCTAGGACTTTTCAATGAGTTGTGTATTAATTATGATCACAATTTCTGTTTCCCTCGATTAATTAAGCTTCATCATCTGTGATACCGGTCTGCTGCTCATTATTCTGAAAACAAAAGAAGTTTCATTTGACCATTATTTTGCATTGGTAACAAGCCTCCACAAGCTGCCGTGCTAAAGGTTGCCAGAAGCCAAGGGTTTCAATTAGAGCTTTTCTGCTCTACATTTTTTGGTTTTCTGCTCAATGTTTTAATCAATTTTCCCGAACTTGCAACCATGTGCATGCACTGAAAAAACTAAAACAAAAAACACATTGTTAATGTAATGATTCATTTGAAGAATCTCCATACATTTTCTTAAGAATGCTTGCGCTATTTTCTGTAATTACAACCTTTATACTGACAAACTGCAATTAACACTTACATCAAAAAATAAATACAATGTATTTATTGCGTTCATTTTGTATTGCAAAACACTTTTACTGCTATTGAGGTGGGATACAGGTAAGGTTAGGGACAGGTTTGGTGGTATGGGTAGGTTTAAGGGTGGCTTAAGGTGCAAGGGATGGGTCAATAGTGAAATTATAAAGTAAGTACAGAAATTAATTGCAGATGTAGTAACTGTAAGTACATATAAAGTGCAGCCTGTCCTCCAAACAAAAACGACTCATTTGTACAAGTACCTTATTACGACCTATATTTACGTTTTAAAGGTAAGTGCCCTCTAGTGGGTGTAAAAAAATAATGACAGGGTCATATTGCGTCTGTCGTTACACTGATATACATAATTTACTATGACCACACAAACCCACTCCTAAACCTACCCGTTAGAAATATTGTGCAAAATCATGATTTATAGGTTTTGTGAAAACATGTTCTCTGGGTTCGAACCCATAATAATGTCTCAGCTTATAATGCATCGCTCTACAAACTGAGCTACACCGACCCTGAATCACATGGCCGATAAAATAGTCCAAAATTGTGGGCGCAATTGTAGGATACGCTCAGATGGGTCGTATTTCACAGCTATTGTATAAACGACTCATACGAGCGTATTAGTTGGAGGATATGTTGATAAAGTGGGACCTACTTTTTGTTGTTGTTGTAGATAAACATCAACATTATTTGGACTTAGTAGATATTTCATGTTTTAGTTTTTAAGATAACTCCCTTTTTATAATTTAGAGAGTGCATTAATTTATATCACGCATACAATAAATCAAGAAACAAACTGGGGTCAAATAAACCCTGACATAGTAAATTATGTTCAATTATGACATAGTTAATTATGTGAAAGTGCAATCATTCTGTTGAATTCTAAAAGTATGAATGAAAATGAAAACTATTAAGAATAATTATCATTCTCGAGCAAAATAATAATGATTATCATGCTCATACAACCATTGTGTATGTATCAAATATCCAATTCTTTTACATTTAAATGCAAAGGGACTGAGGAGTCTGCTTATTCAGAGCAGATACGGCAGAGCGGCTGGATTCTCCTGCAAAAATATCGTCCATTTAATCTTTCCCCTTTTTCTAACCTCAGAAGAGTCTTTGGGGTCAAGGGAGTTTAAATGCCACATTACAGGCCTTCTGCCTGCTGCGTCTGAGATAGACGTCTTCCTCCATCTGACCAGCGGTCAGGACACACAGGTCAAAAACCAGTGCCACGGACTAATACAATTTCGTATGTGGATGAATTCATCTTCACTCCAGCATGTGCAGCACCGAAGAGCGAAAGAAAACAAGGACACCAAGAACTTGAAGATGTGAAGACGTCATTTATATTGCAAATTGTGAGATGATTTATAGCGGATGTTCAGCTGATATCATGAGTGGAGGAGTTTTCAATAAATTAGTGACTTCCCCTCCAGTTCCACTCTCGCGCTCCATAGTTCACAGCATCGGACCACAGAGAGATCTACCCACACTTGGAAGTCAAACCCCTTCCTTAGTTTTCAAAGAGCTCACTTTAGATCTGGCTTTTTAAAGTGACATCTTTCTTGACCCGCGTTGGCTTCTTTATGCATTGCTGTAATGGTTTTTAAGCACCCTGTGCTCCACGTGTTCTTTTGAATACAAAAAGCCTCATCAGATTTGGTGGGATCACACACAGTTGTACTCGTGTTATGTCACACTATTAATATTATCTGCTTTCTCTTCCATCTCCATTACTTATGCTGCTCACTTTGACCCTCTAGGACAAAAACACATCTGTTCAAAGCCCCACCATCATCACGCACATTTCCCCCACAACAATACATTAGCTATTCTGTGTAAATCCCTGCTCGGTACTGCTTTCTACTGTCACAAAGGTTCAAAGGCTCCGTGTGAATAGCTTGCGGGATAGAAGATAGATGACCAAAGAGAGGGTGGAGTGAGGGGTTCTGGGTAAAGAAGTGGGCGTTAGATGTGGACACTTACAGAGACATTGCGGCAAGAGAGAAGGAGGAAAGAGAGAGTTCTTCAGGGATGTCACTCAGTTTCGAGAGGTCACCTTTGTGTTCTTATGGCATGGGACCCTTCTTCCTGACATCAGAGCGTTCAGCAATGGCCAACGTGGCGTCTCTTTTGGCCCGTAGGTTCTACCATGTTGGAGGCAGCGTGGCGGTGCCACAAAAGTGTCGTTTGGCTTATATAGGTGAGACATTTCTTGTTAGAGTAAATATGTGTGGGGAAAGCATAATGTCAGGTTATCAGCTGAAATGATTGATTTTATTTGATTAATTTGTGTTATTTGTATATTTAATTGGTCATGCCATTTCCTTGTATTTTTACATTTAGGTTACCTTTGCCCTTATCTAATAGATTACTTTTAATAGAATTTCCCTACTGTACATTATAACAAATTCATTTAATTAGGATTGGTTTAATTTATTATTATTTTTTTAAAGAAATCTCTTAATCTAACTCAAGCTTCATTTAGAAATTACTTTTGTTAAAAAAAAGTAATATTGTTAAATATTACTACAATTTATTTCACATTATATGTCCTGCCATTCAAATTATTTATTTTCTCATATGTTCACTTAAACTTTATTTTAAAAAAGAATATGTATGTATATATTATTATTTCCTGTTATTATCGATGTTGTGTTGCAAGAAATTTGCTTAATACCAACACAGTCTCATGACCAATTTGTATGCATTTGTAAGAGGTGGGAAATCTGTGCTTAATCGTACAAATTCATAGAAATTGGCAATCTGTACGATTTAGCAAAAACCATATGAATTCCTACGAGTGAGGTCGTACGAATTTGTAAGAATTAGCCACCTCGTAAAATATGTACAAATTGCTGCGAGACTGGGCTGGGCACAAAGGTTCAACACTAAATTTACGAAGCTATGAGAATTATTTCGGTCATAAGAATTGGCAACACGTAAAATACGTATGATGCATAAAATGTATAAATTTGTACAAATTGGCTACCTTATAAAATATGTACGAATTGCCGTGAGACTGGACCGTTAATACTTTTGTAGTAAGTGTGATGCATTATTTCTGGATTTTTACTACTACAACAGCTACTAAAAATAATATAACATTACAGTACATATAATAATCAGCTTATTATCAGCATTATCTGCGTTTGCGTTTATGTGTGTACTGCTCAGACAGAGAGCCATGATGCAGATCTCGAAGTCAATTCGTCTTATTGCTCTTTATTGTTTTATGGCTTTTCAGCTGTCAGTTGGGCTGAAAGCACTAACCTCCTACTCCCTGCTGAGTCCTAAAATTAGCTGTGTGTTCATTAGACTGACATTTGTGAGCTCGTGTTTTTACCAGTACATTGCATCAGAAATGAGAGTCGATTGGAAAAGAGCAAAAAATGATGCTCTGCCTATTATCACCTCTCAGAAATAGTGGAAGACATCTACTCAGGGGTTCAGAGCCCAAGAGAGGGTGTGAGAATGATGTGGGTGCGGAAAACACTTTCTCTGCCTGGTATTGTACCTGACTGAATATGTTTGGTGTGAATGCGTCTGTTTTACAGAACAGATGGCTTGAAACACTGCATTCTCATACAAATGTAAACACAGACCAGCGTTTCGCCTATTTTAAGCTCGAGAAAGGTCTGTGCTATGAAAAGGTACACAGCTTTTTAGAAACAGCAAAGTAGTTCCTTGACATCCTCTTTAAATGCTGCACGAGTGCAAGTTCCTGTCTGTCCTGTCTGAGTTAATTAAGCGAGAGCAAAATGAGTTGGATTTGGGTGCATGAGATGAGATCAGATTGAAGGGCTGGTAAAAACGGAGCAAATCTATGATCAGATATTTGACTCCGGACAATGAGAGCACAGAGCTTGCACAGATATATTGTTGGGTATATATAATCTGCTTTACTGGTGTTAATGTTCCCCATCCAGATCCTCTTCCTCATAGCGCTCTGCAGCACTGTGAACGCTAAACCATCTCGCAGACTTGGCTATAGCTCAGATCTGCCTTGTGGAGGGAGTCTTTTATCCTCTTTTGGTGGAAAGAGCGTGAGGTGGTTATTGCTTTGGTGATAATCCGATCTCTTCTCTCATGATCTTGGTGTTGATCAAGATAACAGTGATTGTGATTAGAGGTTGATTGTTATGAGCTTTTAATAGCTGGTACTGATGTTGGTATTTAGAGAGCTGCTGGACTGTTTAGCTGGTGTAATGCTTAGGCTATAATTTTTTTCATTTATTACTCACTCTCATAACCCGTAAGACTTTCGTTCATCTTCGGAACATGAATTAAGATATTATTGATGAAATCTGAGAGCTCTCTGACCCTCCATATGCAGCAAGGATATTACTGCGATCAACGCACAGAAACATAGCAAGGATATCGGTAAAATATAGCCTGGTTTCCGCAAATCTACAACGAATCAGACCACTCATTCCGATGATGTATGCGTAGCGACGGAACCTGAAGCCACCGTTACCAATTGTAGCTTGCTTCAATTGGAGCTCGTTTCTCATTGGTTCCCACTCTTGTGAAATTGAATGTAGCTTCACAGGAAGTATGGGCAGGCCCAGGCTAGGTAAAATAGTCAATGTGACAAAACAACACAGTCTCACAAATTTGTACGAGGTGGAAAATTTATGCTAATTTGTACCCCTTTATACGACCTCACTCGTACGATTTTGTACGATTTGTCTAAACTCCAGTGACAGGTAGGTTTAGGGGTGGGGTTAGATGTAGGTCATTAATACAAATTAATTTTCAAATTCAATTGTACGATACTCTCTTAAATGGCAGAAGAAGAATTACTGCATATATTATGTTATTAATGTTTTCTATGCACATAAAAATGTATAATTGTAGCTTTGTAAAATTAAGGTTGAACCACTTTTGTCACATTGAATGTTTTACTGATATCTTTGCTATGTTTCTATGCGTTGTTTGTGGTAATAACGTTGCTGTCTATGAAGGGTCAGAGAGGTCTCAGATTCCATCAAAATTATCTTAATATATGTTCTGAAGATGAACGAAAGTCTTTCGGGGTTTTGAACACCTTACTAATTAAGAGTAATTAATTAACAGAATTCAACTATCCCTTTAAATAAGACATACACAAAATGAAAACATATTTTACTTACTTTAAATGCCTTCAAAAAAGAAAAAAAACTTCATACTTCATAAAGATCATACTTCAACAGCAAAATGAAATTAATTGAGGAACAATTTTGGTTACTACTACTACTACAACTAATTTAAAAATTGTGTTGAAAAGCAATATTATTAAAAAGAATTATACAAACTGTTAACTGTGAACTGTTATATTAAATAAACAAATGCATCCGTGGACGTAACAAGACATTCATTCTTGCGTTCACACCAGACGCGAATGAACGTTAAGCGCGAGTGATTTACATGTTAAGTCAATGCAAAGATGCAATTAGACGTCCTTCAGCGCGATTTGCATGAACTCACTTTTAGCAAAGAGGGATTTGAGAAAATGATTGGACGACTGGACAAGAGATACCAAAAGAAATATACTAAGTATATGTTACATCCTGCTAAAATGTTTTGGGACAACATGTAAA
>JAUMHI010000063.1:7181600-7203213 GCA_032359435.1 Enteromius unitaeniatus | reverse complement strand
TTAAGTTTTTATATACATGGTCTTAAAAAGGTCTTAAAAAGACTTAAATTCAACTTAAAGAAACCTGTAGGAACCCTATTTATAATATTCAGATTGAACCACTGAGGGCAGATGGACTATTTTCGTCCAAAATATCATTCATTGTGTTCCAAAGGTGAACAAAGCTTTTACAGGTTTGGGGGATAGGTGATTAATGATACAATTTTTTGGGGGAGTAACCCTATAATGGTTCATCTTTCTTACTTAAAATCAATGTTGGTTTTGGTGTTAAAAAAGGTGCCTGAAAGGTTCTTTAGATGTTAAAGTTTCTTTGGAAAAAAAAGTTCTTCTATGGCAATGTGAAGCACTTTTATTTTTAAGTGTGTTCATGACGTTGAAAAGCCATGGTTTATTATCAGTTCCTTTTCCTCACACAAAGCTATAGTATAGTTACAGAAGACCTGAAATAAAGATACACACGTGGTTTTATGAAACTTTTATAGCGTTTTTGTGTTGAACTATGAACTGGCCACTATTAACTGTCAATGCATGGCAAGGGTTGCCTGACATTTCTGCAAACATTCTACTTTTGTGTTTCACCGAAATAACAACAGCATACTAGTTTGAAATGGCATGTGGTTGTTTAAAAAAAGACATCCTTTTGAAAGGAGTTTTCTGAAAGATTTAGAGGTTGATTTGGGTTTAGATGTTGATAAGACTGAAGTGGACAGAAAGCACACAGTGCCTGCAGAGCCTGTCAAGAATTGTGCTTTCATGTAAAGCAACACAACAAACATTTGGGTGCCAACACTAAAGCCTAGGCACCCTTATGGGAAAACAAAGAAAGACTGATAAATAACGAGAGCAATGGAGAGCAAAAGGCATGAGGGAGAAAATACTGCTGAAATCTAATTACACATTGCTATGCTTCAATGATTTAAAAGTGAAAAGAGAGACAAACAGAAGGAAGTTGGGGTTGATAACCGTTGGATTTTGCTTCTTTAAATAATTGTTTATTCAGTCACAGAATCAGATGAGTATCATTAACATACCATTTCCACTTCAGTATCTATTCATTTCATTTTAAATTGAACTCTTCACCCAAGGAAATCTTTCATTGTAGTGGAATAATGTGGGTCAGATCGCTGCTGGCAAGGCTTTCGCTAATGAATGTATTTCTGCGTGTTGGTCATCTGTAGCTAGAAGCTCATTGTTTCAGGGGATCAAAGATCATGTTCTCTTTTCTCTCTCCCTTCCAGTCACCATCGACTCACTCTACAAGGTCACAGAAGGTCGTCAGTCTGACATTTTCCATCGCCATGCAGAAGGGAGCTTTGATCCGAGTTGTTGTTTCACTATTTACCATGGAAATCACATGGAATCTCTGGACTTGGTCACCTCTAATGCAGAGGAAGCGAGGACATGGGTGACCGGACTCCGATATCTGATGGCCGGTATCAGTGATGAAGATTCGCTAGCTAAGAGACAGCGTACACATGACCAATATCCTTTACTGCCAGATGGTCCAATGGATACATTTATTACAATAATCCTTAACTCATTTTTATGTTGTTTCTTCTGTTTCTCTTTTCCATGAAACAAAAGCATATTTGCAATTATTAACACTACCGTCCAAAAGTTTCAGGACACTAAAACTTATAAAGAAAGCTAAAATATGAATTTTTTATGAATTGCTAAGTCCTAACCAGGGACGGTGGTTCTAACCTAGGCCAGTCAGGTGTGCTGTGGGAAAATATACAAACTTAATATTTCTATTACAATTCATCATTGTTATTTTAAATCAAATTCGTTTAAATGTTTAACCAATAACAAGCATTAAAAAGAGCCTGTCAGTAAAACCAAAGACTATAGAATACCCAAGACGTATCACTTGTATAGTTTTGAATGGAAGAAAATGCAACATTTAACATTGCTGATCAATCACAGGAAGCCCCGCCTTCTGAATAACATAGCCAATCACTGATTTGTAAACTCAGCGCATCACTGTATCTGCCATTAGAAGTTTTGGTTGCTATAGAAACATTTACCAGACGTGCTCCTACTTTTTGTCTGACTTGTTTTGGATGACTTGTCTTAAAGAGACTTTGGAAAAACATAACGTAATGCCATTGGATTATCAAGATCTCACCGAAACCTCATAACTTCACCTGCCTAAATTCTTTTTTTTTTTAAATCTAAATCAAGTTCTAAATCAAAAAAAGATGATCCGTTACAGCTACAAAAGTTATTGATTTCCAATAACCCTTCCAACGTTTAGTATTATTAATTTTCACTCTGAGAAAAGAGAAAAAGAGCAGAAAGTTTGTGAAAGAGCAGCTTTGACTTTCCGAATCTAGATGAAAAGAACACACCATAGTCTTCATTTTTAGCTCAAGTAATCATTTAATTGAGGAATTGAGGAGGACTTGCATACATCATTGGATAACTAGATGAAGGCAGAGAGGGAAGGAAGGATTTGTGATCGATTTTAGCTGATTGATTTTGACCGATTTACAAAAGAGAGAGATGTACAAAGAGGGAGATAGCATGAGCTCTTTGAGTCTGTCTGCCTGTGAGCAGTTCACTGCTTCAGGGAGTCTTCCTCTGCAGGGAGTTCTTACAGAAGCACAGCCTCACATGATAGGAACAGCCTTAGAGGAAGAGGAGATAAAAAGCCTGAGCTGCTCATCCTCTCCTCCCTTATGTTTATGTCTGTAATTCTCATTAAAGAGGCGTGAGTCATCAGGAGGCGGTCATTATAATCTGCCATAACAGTAGAAACACAGCATATGGCCGATGGTAATATCACTTATGCTTTCAATCTAGATGCAGTTCATCTGTGACCTCGTTTTATTGTTCTGCATAAAGAGACAGTGATTCCAGTGCCCTTCATTTAAAAAAAAACAAAAACATAATCACGGAGAACCAGACAAGCAGAAGAGAGCAGACTAAAGACTTTAGAGTGTCTTTAGACTGAGGAGGTTGCAAAACTTGGCAGATTATAAGGTGTCAACATGTCTTTTTTAAATGAGAAGTATTTTTTTTTCTCTGTTTGCTCTGGTTCTGATTAATTACAAAGGGAAAATTCAAAAGCATTACTTTTCAAATATCCCAGCATATTAATATTGACATCAAAATCCTTTAAATAATCATGTGAAATTTGCGCTTTTTTAATCGAAATAGATTTGTGTGAAAAGGAATAAAAGTGTTCTCTAGTTCTCTAGAACCTCTAGTGTTCATTTCTTTTGGAAACTGTAGTGATATGTACTTATCGGTACATATTTTGTGTCTTGCTAAAAGTACACCCAGGTACGCAGGAAAAAGCAGGAAACACTGACACAGTAAAAGACTGATGTTTAAATTTTAACAATCAATATTAAGACTGTTCAAATGAAGAAAATCAATATTTTTAGCGTGCCCTAAGAACACAGCAAGATATTTCTAGTACACACAGTCAGGAACACAGGCATAGAAATTTACCCACTCACACCCGCTGTACAAAACATGCTTAACAGATCAAAGAAAACGGATTAACATTAAATAACAACTAATATAAAATATATGTTCTACTTCGTAGAGCTCTGGTTAAATGTTAATGCCCCCCTGATTAGCCTCCTAATTGCGCCGCTGTTACCTGAATCGACCGCTATAGTTGGATGACTTTCAAAGACTGTCCCTTGTCTGCAGACCCTTCCAAGTAGCCTCTCACTGTTTTCCTTTTAGTCACAGAAGCATTGCCTCTTTCCTGCCTGTAATTACATCCATCAAGGCTCTCTGCCAACAGTCTTACTTTATAAAACCAGACATCTCTTCTTCCGCAGTTTATGTGATTTATTTCATTACAGCTTCTCACTACTGATCATGCATACAGAAAAATATTCCTCCGTACCCATATGCACACATTTTTAAATATCCTAGCAAATGTATTAAAATTACATACAGTATTAGATAAAGAAACTTATTATCCACACAAAAATGTCTTATGCAATCTAAGCAGATTGAGATTCAGCTCTTTGTTTTCAATAACTCAGAACCTTTTCACTTTATGAGACGATTAAAGCAATCTGATTGCACTCAACAGATGGGCTGATGCATTTAAACAGAGTTTCACTTATTTCAACTGTCAGGACGGCCTTTTTTTGTTTTTCGAAAGAAATCAATGAAATTGCATACTTGCACAATAAAAATTGCGTGTCCGACTCTGTGTGTTTGTCAGCTATGGGATTTTCTCAGTTGTGCATTAGAGCTAATTGTGTTACAGCTCGGGGAAGAGAGAAGGATGAGCTCATCCACTCCTGATGTGCACAGGCAGAAAAGTAATACAGATAATAATGTTCCTAATTAGGTTTCTTTTAAAGACACAAGGTCTGAAATGAGAAGCATACAAAATTTTTCCTGTAACTTTATTCTGTGGCTTCGTTGTACATCTTTTTTTCTGGTGGTTTTTTCTCTTAACCTTGCTGTAAGTGGATGAAGCAGACCTTCGAGGAGGCTGATAAGAATGGAGATGGTCTTCTGAACATCGAAGAGATCTACCAGCTTTTACACAAGTTGAACGTCAACTTGCCTCGCAGGAAAGTCAAACAGATGTTCCAGGTATGTGGGGTGATTGGAATATTGGAAGCCTTAAAGTGAAAAGTTTTCTTAACTAATCATTCAATATTCAATATTTCCAGTGCTTTATGGAAAGTGTGATTTCAATATTTCAATATTTCCAGTGCTTTATGGAAAGTGTGATTTAATCAGGCTCAGGGTGTTCCCTCGAGTACAAATTATAGTTTTAAATATCACATTGTTTTCTTTGACTAATTGTTTAGTAGAGCTGAGCTAAGACCATTGTGTTCTATATAGCACCTTATGATTAAATTTGGATCTCCATTTTTGCTTCAGTTAACTTGGAAGACATTGAATTTGAGCTATTACTATGCAGTAGTACTTTTGACAGTAAAAGAGAGAGGGAGAATTGTGCAGAAATGGAGTATAATACGGATGACAAAAAGCAGTCTTTTCTCTGTAACACTTTATAATAACTACACACTATGAATGATTAGTTAAGCATTAGTAAGTATTTATTTCATCCTTTATAAACCATTGTTCCAACATTATTATGCATTAGTAAACCGTTTACAAGTGCATATACAGTATAAATGCCTTGTTCTTGAGCACATATATAATGTTTAATAATTGTATTTTTATACTTTATTAATTATCAGTTTATCATCTTTTTAATTATTACATTATTTACAATTAGTTAGGAGTTGTCAGTGTTTAATAAGATCATTTAGAAAGTCTAAGTAAATGATTAATAACTTATTTAAATTTAAATTAATAAATCTTATTATTTAGAAACATGATAATAGTTGTTAAGTGTGTTAATACATGCTTTATTAACACATGCTCCTGCTGTTATTTATGATTAAGTCAGGAAGTTATAAAGCATTTAATAGTTGCCAGCTGTCTGTTTTTGTGAGCTCATCTAAAGAGAGGACTATTCATACCTTGTAAAGCATTTATAAAGCAGTTGTAAAGGCTAATTTATATTCTAAACCGAAACGTTAAACAAACACAACACATAGGGATACAGAACATGACATACTTTTTCAAGATGTAAAAAATGTAATCATACAACTGTACATTTGATAAGTGAAAAACAAAACCTTCAGTTTCATAGAAAAAAAATTAAGTGTACAGTTGCACAATTTTAGATTTTGCATCTTGAAATGAATAGTTCTGTATCCCTCTGTGTTGTTTGTTTATTTGTTCTGTTGGGAAGATAACTCACCCTTTAAATCTCCTTTGTACATTTAGATATGCTTATAAATCAAGAACAAGGCATTTATAGCTGTATTTATAAACTGCTTATTAATGACTATTAATATTGGAACAATGCTTTATAAAGGATGAACTGACTATTTACTAATGCTTAACTAATGATTCATAGCGTGTAGTTATTATAAAGTGTTACTCTTTTCTTTTAAACTTCGGCTGGTATCAAAAAGGTCAGTTTATAGTAATGTCATAGAACAGGCATGAAGCGATGTATTGAATGTAATTAAATTGTAGTGGCATTTAAGGATATTTTCTCTTTGAAACCCATTATGTATCTGTGATATTTCTCTGCATGTGTTCACAGGAAGCAGACACTGATGACCAGCAGGGCACACTGACGTTTGAAGAGTTCACTGTCTTCTATAAGATGATGTCGTTAAGGCGAGACCTTTATCTGCTGCTCATGTGCTTCAGTGAGAAGAAGGATCACCTGACTGCAGAGGAACTTGGCAACTTTCTGCGTGTGGAGCAAAAGGTCAGTGTAATGATCAAAACTGATCTGTTCCTGATCAAAACCTTTGACATGTCACATTCTACATTCTGTCTCTTCTCATTTACCAGATTTATATGTCATTCTCATCTGGAATAGAAACTTGTATCTATGTTAAATTCAACCTAATCACATGGCATAAACCGGTGTATGGGTGTCATATCTCTGGGTTTTCATAGATGGTAGGTTTGTTCGGTAGAGATGTACGCAAGAGGTGAGGAGCACCAGTTTGAATCCCGTGTAACTACGGTTCGACAAAACAGTTCGCATCTGCATAAAAGGAAGTTCACATGGCACGGTTGCATCAACAAATGCCTTTTTATACTAGTTTAACATTTGTTAACACTATCAGGTATGTTTAGGGTAGGATTTAGTGTAGTTCCTGTTTCCAACGTGATGTAAAAAATATTAACTTTTAGTGCATTTACTTTTAGTGACAGTACCCAGATATTTGAATTCTGAATGGTCGCAATTTGTACCTAAAGCAATGTAATAAAAACACAGCAATATGTACCCATGTCAACGTAATAAAATCTTGCCAGGGTACAAGTAATGAACCTGAGTTTTAAGCCCCACTCAGTGGACATTTCTCTTAGAAACTGTATCGAAACGTGCAGTAAGGTACATGAAAACGTTGCTGCACAAAAAGTGCACGGAGGAACATATTTTTATGAGACCAGGCTGGTTAAATTCCAGTACACATGTTCCAGTGACCATGTCTGTGTATTTTCATGCTTTTATGAACATATATGATTATTGTAGAAACTCTCTCCCTCATCCTTACATAGTATTTTAAATGTAAATCCCATAAGCACTGTTCTGACTGATGTTCCGTAACCCCCTCTGATGTCAGGCTTTTAGCTCCTTCATTTTCCTTCTCAAGCTTTTGCATCACATATACATTTATAAACTGCATATACCGTATATATATATATATATATACATATATATATATATGATGCAAAAAACAACAAAAACAAATTATATATATATATATATATATATAAATTTAATATTCAAGCCTGAAGAGTTCCAAACACAGAGAACGTATGGCTTTAGTTCCTCCTATCAGTTCTTTCATCCAGAACTACTGTAAACAACACATTTTATATTTATTATGAGTATGTATATATATACTATTATGAATATTATGAGTGTCTATACATAACTGTTTGAAGTATGGGGTCTGTAAAGGCTTTTTCAAAGAAATTAATTCTTTTTTCAAGGACACATTAAATTGATCAAAAGTGCTAGTAAAGATTTTACATTGTGACAAAGTGTATCTATCTAGTTTTTTTCTTTTTTCAAAAATATTAAGTAGCACAACTGTATTCAACACTCAAAGAAAGTTGTTTTTTTTATGTTAATAATATTTTACAGTATCGCTTTTTATAAACTAAAGCATAGTTTCACATTGCTTCAGACTGATAACTCAGGCAGTATAGATTTTTGATTATTGATATTTCTGATTTCACTTTTATTTACTATGACTATTTGTCTGTTTTCATTCTATTATAGTTTTGATTCCAAATGATTTTATAGATGCATTACCCCTCACAACTGTATATTCATTTGGAGTTTTTTTACTGTGTTTTATGTATTTCTTTTGCGTTACACCCTTTATTGTACATCTTTCCCTATTCCAGCTCAATATTTGCCAGAGCTTTTGGGCATTCTTTAAGATTCAGAAAGTGAAAGGCTCCGCTTCTCTATCAGCCATTATAATGGCTTTCCAGCTGAGGCTATGAACAACCCCAGTGTGATGCTAAAAAGCCTCTCTGTGCCCCTGCTCCCTCTCTCTGCCCACACACTGGCCATGAAGCCCTAGGGGAAGTTGTGAAAAGAGGGAAAGGGTGCAGACAAAACAGAAGGATGAAGTCATTTAGTGACAGAATGGCAGTTTGAAGGATTTTTTGTGATCTTACTTTAAAAGGAGGTGACCCTTAGAGACCAAATGATTGACATGTTACGGATCCTATCTGGAAGAATGACATGAGGTTGACCCTCTCTTTTCATTTCTTTCTGCTTCTTCACAGATGTCCAATGTGACCCCTGAATACTGTCTGGACATAATCAATAAGTTTGAAGTCTCTGAGGAGAACAAGCAGAATGGAGTTCTTGGAATTGAAGGTGAGGACTATGTTTGGCCAAACTCAGCTTTTCTTTCCCTCCCTATTTTTCTTGATTTATTGCAGAAAACCTGACAGAATGTCTAAATAGCTAGACTCAAACTAGTCTTGGTCATGTGTGTAATAATAAAAAAAGTTTGTTGTATTTGTAAATTAAATTTGTTGTAAATTATGTTGTAACCAAACATGAAAGGAATAGTTCACCCAAAATGTCATTTCTAACCTGTGTAAGTTTCTTTCTCATGCTGAACATAAAATATTTTTGGAGAATGCTGATAAATGCTGATGGTCCCCATTGACTTCCATAAGAACCAAGAACTGTTCGGTTCTTCAAAATATCTTCTTTTGTGTTCAGCATAAGACACATATATACAGATTACTGTATACAGGTTTGGAACGACTTGAAAGGAAGCAAATGAAGACCACATTTGAAATCGTGGGTCAACTATTCCTTTAAGGTCCAAACTAATCTGAAAACAGCACAAGCTCAACATCAGTAGATGGAACCCACTGCGAAGACAGAACCAGTTAAACAGTGAGCTGTGTCGTGAAAATTATTGTATGGCATTTGCGTCTCCACTAAGTGCCAACCTACCATAGCTGTTGCAGAGAGTAAAAATGCCTTTAACATTACTATTGTTGTAAACTTTTTCACGAGACCAGGAGACAGACTTTGGATTGGAAGCAGAATTTTCTCTTTATTCTGGAAAACTCTCTTCATGCGCTGCAGTCATCAAAATAGTCTGACTAAAGCCTAAATGCCTTGTGGTCTATATACATTTTCAAGGAGGAGGAGATGAAATGCTGGGTAGTGTTACAGCAGAACAGGATGTTATGCTGGATCTTAAAGGTTCTGTTTTGTGTGTGTGTCTGTGTGTGTTGTGAAATTTTACACTGGCCACCCCTTTTCCCTTATGCTAAATAAGACACATGGGCTCAGTTCAGCTTGGCTCCCTGTTAGAGCAAAGCTGGTGGAACTGATTGACCCTGCAATGCTGTGTGTGAGACTAAAACTAATTTATTCAGCACACACCTGCTGCATACCACTCACGCACACCCTCTTTTTGGGGGCACCTAATTTCTAGTGATCATTGTCGTTTTTGATGACAGAGACTGCATTTAATAAATAAATAGTTTAATCTTATCATTATACATTACCATCACTCTGTTCTCCTATTTGATAATGTTCAGTGCTTTGCTACAATCTGTATTGTTAAAAGCGCTATATAAATAAAAGTGATTGATTGATTGATTTTTGTCTAGAAACTGCCTTTTTGAAAAAGAGCAATACATTTAGGCTTTTAAAAAGTCGCTAGAATGATCTCTCCAGTTCTTGCACTTTGCAAATTGGTCATCACAGTTGATTGTTGTAACAAGTGATATTTTAGCAGTGCACCATTAGCTTGAGCTTGTAAAGACATGTAGAATGTTTTGTTTTTGACTTGTTTTGATTGTGTAGCACTATATAATATACAGCTGGAACAAATAAAAAAGTTACAGCTGTGTTGGGTCTGTTTTCCCTATCTAGGGTTCACCAACTACATGAGGAGCCCAGTCTGTGATGTGTTCAACCCTCAGCACAACGAAGTCAATCAAGACATGGATCAGTCTCTGTGTAACTATTTCATAGCCTCTTCCCACAACACCTACCTGACTGGAGATCAGCTGCTGTCCCATTCCAAGACGGACATGTATGCTTGGGTTCTGCAGGCTGGGTGTCGCTGTGTGGAGGGTAAGCGATAACATTTGTTGAAACATTTTTTCCAGTGGCTGTAAGTCATTTTAGAAAATTGTTTGTGACTGCCATTTGTGTTACAGTGGACTGTTGGGATGGTCCAGACGGGGAGCCTATGGTCCAACACGGTTACACTCTGACCTCCAAGATCACCTTTAAATCTGTCGTTGAGACCATCGACAAATATGCGTTTGTAAACAATGAGTGCGTACTTCCTTCTCTCTTCAGTTTTTCTTTTCTCTTTTGTGATAGTTGCTTATTATTAGATTAGTTGATCAGGAAATCAATCATCATTTCCTCTGTAGCTTTACGAAACAGGCACAGTAAAGCCATTGAAAGCTCATTTAAATAAAACATATGTTTACTTTTTAAGTAATTTTACATTTACTGTATCGTACTCTGATGTATAACTTGTTATTCATTATACTACTAAAAAATTACGCTATTAGAGTAATTAGTACTAAAAAGTATATATATATATATATATAAAATGCTTTAAAATAGTTACAAAATATTATTTTAGAGCAAATAATTGTAATCACAGTGCTTTTTTTTGTGTGTGTGCTAAAAGAATCATTACAGGAATCATTACAGCAAGGTATCATTAAACCACTGACACATTTATCATCACATATTTTATACCGCCTTATATAATACTTAAAAAAAGTACTATATGCTGCAAGCAGTAAGTTAGTCTTCCATTACACGTTACAGTACAGCTTCAATATACAACATTGCTTAGTGCTCCTAAAAATACTGCATATTTCAGTAATCATTTTCAAAAGGGAGTGCCATGTGTGTTCGTCTGCGCTATCTGCCTTCCATTGCAATACACTTTTAATTCAAAAACAATTCAGATGGGCTTGTAGCCCCTATGTTTGCTTTGTCTTATTATTACCAGACAAGGCTACCAGTGAGGTGCATGACTATATATATATATTTATATATAATTTGTTTTGGAAAATTGTTTTGTTTATCTCCATGAGGATAAGCATGGTAATAATTGAAGAGATCTGCCAGTGCCTGTATGCGCCTAGAAAGCTACAGTACCTGTCTGTTTCTTTAATGTTTTTTTTATCATTAACAGCCACCTGTTTCAGCTAATGGCTCAACATAATGGAGCAAATGAGCCTTTTAACACATGCACATCACATGCAAATTACACTCGCTAAATTCCATAACACCTGATGAGACAGCATTGCTATCACTGTAGCCCTTCAGGGCATCTTTTTATCTTTCACTTCCCTCTTTCAGATTCTCTTGTTTTTTTCTGGTGTGTTCGTGTATGTGTGTATTTGTGTGCAAATGTTGATCATAATGTAGGGCTTATTAAACCTAGAGGGTTTCTCTGATTCCTAGGTATCTCGGATTCAGGTATAGCTTGTCAAATTAGCTAATTAGCATATTACTAGAATGTTAGCCATTTATTAGTAGTAAATAAGCACATATTAATGCCTTATTCTATCACTCGATTGAATGGGTTTAGGGTCGGGGTAGGTGTCGACGTTAAACAAACACAATCTAATCGGTAGAACAATTAATTTCATTTTTAGTTTTACCAGTAGGTGCAGCAGGCTCCTTCTGACCCATATAAATGAACTCATAACCACTGATAACGCCCATTCAATCGAGTGATAACATCCGAAGTGGCTCATTCTACCTTACCTTATTCTACATCCCTAATCCTACCTAAAATCTGAACTTAACAATAATAATAAATAATCTTGCACTGTTACAACATCTTAAAACATGTCAGTGCCTTTTTTTTTGTCTTAAGATGCATATCAATAATGCTTTTTTCTAAGGCATGGTTATAAAAACTACTAAAATGTCCTTATTAATGTAGTTAATAAGTGTTCCCTATTCTAAAAGGTTACCGAAATGTAGCTAGTATGTGTGAAAATTGTATGTATGTTTTTTATTTACACATTAAGTTTTAAAACAATAGTGAATATAAAATATAGAAGGTTAATAGTTTTATATCTGTACTTGCCAAGTTTATTGTCAGAACCATTTTACTGTAAAATAGCATGGCAAATTTACTGGTAATAAAACCTCAAACTATTTGCAGTGGGAAGAACAAGAATATATTCTCTAAAAACATAATATCTAGTGCAAATATGTGTAATATCTTAACATTTCTGACTTTTCAAGTAAATGTATCATTATTCATGGATGTTTCAATAGATGTGTTGGTAACAAAGGCACAAACGTCGATTAAGAGAAAGATTTTTTGCACTGTGAAATGTGTGGTGTTTTCTTGCATGCTTTTGTAAACACCTTTTTTTAGAGCAATTGTTAGATAATTCAGAGTGAGAATAGAAACCAAAGTCAAGCGTGATTTGTTTGAGCGTGCAGTTGAAGTAAACAGAACAGCCAGACAAGGGAAAGATAGTAAAAAGAAAGACACGGTCAAAAGACAGACAGACGGGAAAAAGGGAAGAGTGAGATGGCAAAAGCGAAAGAGAGAGCACATGACAGTGAAGATGAGTCAAGATGAAAGAAATATGGATAAAAGGTTAATGTCAGGGGAAGGCTCTGGAGGCAGGGAGCAGCTGCTGACTGTTCTAGCTGTTCCCTAGTTTGTGATTACTGTCACCCTCATCCTTTCTTTCTTCTGTCTCCTGCTGCGTCAGGTTCCCCGTGATCCTGTCCATAGAGAATCACTGCAGCATTCAGCAGCAGAAGAAGATAGCTCAGCACCTGAAAGAGATCTTCGGAGACAAGCTGGAGGTGGGGGAGGCTCTGAACAAAGACCCAAAGCAGCTTCCCAGTCCGAACTCCCTCAAGGGCAAGATACTTATAAAGGTCTGCCATAAACTGAACACACACTTTTCCGTATTTTTAATTTTTTTTCCCTTTTCCTACTTTTTTCTACTCTTATCTATTTTCTTTCTGTACTTTGTTAAACCTAACTTAAATTATGGACTAGTTAGTTATCTAACTGGTAAACCATTACAGTCTTGGCTGATCACAAAATTACCAGCATGCAGGACTTCCAGTTTTTAGACAAGTAAAATAGATCATTTACATAATGATTTGAAGGTTTTAAGTCACAATACAGCAGTAGATCAACATTTTTTATAGAAATGGCATTGGGAAGTGGACCACAGTTGTGAGCCCTTAAATGATTGAACTGAAGGACCAGCCAGTTGAAATTCTCTTTCTGGTGGAAAAAAAATTGAGATGCCAGAACAGCCAGAACGTGTGAAGGGAGAGTGAGAGTTAGTTAGAAAGAGATGGGCTAGATATTGAAAGTTGAGCTGTAATACTGGAGTGAAGGAGTGGGGTTAGCTGTCATAGTCTAGCAAGTTGAAAAAGACACATACTCTTGTGTGTTTTATAGAGACACTTCAGGTATCATTTTTCCATACTAAGTTAATCATATTTCTTGTGACGTGACAATAACATCACACTTTGCCCTCACAGAATGCTTCTGAATGGCTTTTGAATGTCAAAATGAGGTTTGAATGTCAAAATACAGTGTTTTTAAACCATTTGATTTACGTGGACACATTAGATGTTTACATATGTAATGCCCAAGTTTAAAAATGTGTTCTCATGAACCATGTCTTTCAGCACAGACATATACACACACATATAATGATACACCTAAAATTATACATAACTTCTATGTCATCAATGCAAAAAAATAATGTGAACAGTACCACAGACAGTACACAACTTATTTATTGAGCTATTGTGTTAAATCACCATCACATTTGCAGCTGTGCAAACTATATATATATATATATATATATAATATATACATAATTTGCGACAAGGAAATTTTCCTATCGAAGATGTGCACCATTTCCGCTTTGGCCTCAATCAACCCATGAGATCACATTTACCAGGAGGGGAATTTAATGGCAGTTTAAGGCACTTCATGGACTATGCGTTGTTACCTGGCTCTTCGGTTACAGTTCATCACAACTAGGATGACGGCAATGATGGTCACATGATGGAAGACACCACAGCACCCTGTTATGTCACAGTCGCCGATCATCAGCCAGGTTACGCCACAGCCACTGCACAAGATCGCTGCTAACCCCGAGCCACTGTACAAGATGGCTGCCAAACCAGAGTCTCAGTAAAAAAAGGCCACCAGCCCAAGGCCTCTGCACAAAATGCCTGCCTACCCAGAGCCTCAGCACAAGATAGCCGCCACACCGGAGCCCTCAGCCTTGATGGAAATCAAGCCACTGTCTTCAGCCTTCACGGATGCTTCTCCAGTATCGCCGAGCATTGTTATTGTGGCGTATGAAGCACTCCAGGGGCGCTTGAGGCTGGTGTCCAGTTTGGCGGACCCTCCACTGACATCGGTGTATGCAGCGGGCATCCCCAGAGCTTTAACACAGGCCACGTCTGAGACTGTCCCTTTATCCTCTGTGCTCCCTGTAATGGCACTTGCCATCTTAAGCATGTGGGCGCCGCACACAGTGCTTCAAAGGGCTACATTGGTCCACGAGGCTGTTCTAGAAGCCTTATCTGCCCACAAGTCTGCTCAAGAGACTTCATCGTCTCATGAATGTGCTCCCAAGACTTTGCCTGCTCCCAGGTTTACTCCAGAATCACTGGAGGTGCCGGTCGTTGACCCCTCAGAGGTTCCGCCGGTGGCTGCACAATCTCCAGAGGTGTCGGCTTATGCCATAGATTCTCCGGAGGTTCTGCCGGTGGCTGCACAGCCCCCAGAAATGTCAGCTCCTGCCATAGATTCTCCAGAGGTTCTGCCGGTGGCTGCAGTACCTCCAGGGGTGTCAGTTTTCTTCCTAGAGACCCAGGAGGACATCTGTAAACCCTCATCCTGTCCTGCCTCGGCTAAGGAGGTCATCTGTGAACTCTTGCCCTGTCCTGCCTCAGCTAAGAAGGCCATCTATGAACACTTGCCCTGTCTGGCCTCGGTTATGGAGCCTGTTATCCCTTAGTCTAGCCCAATCACAGCCATTTGGGCTGCCATTAAGCTATTGTCTTGCCCTGTTACGGCTATGGAAGCCATCTCTGAGTCTGATATCTGTTCATTAATTCTGTCCCTGTTTGTTTACAAATGAATCCGAACATTTCTGAGCTTTCGTCACAGTCATATTGTATCATATAACATATATGGACAGGGGCATTTCTTTCCTCGGATTTTTAGAGGCACATAACTGCATTCTAACAAGCTGCATCACACAGACCATTGTCCTGCATCATGGTTATAAGCGGGGTGCGTTACATGAGTGAATACATTTTATGCATTTATCCTCTCAACATTATTACGTAATTACTGTGTTAAATTGACAGCCCTAGAATTTGTAAAAACAGATAGTCTTGTTTTTTTCCTGCTTCCACTTCATGTCAGTGAAACTGCATTTGACTTATTTTGATTAAATAAATAATACAAAATAATAATACAGCTAATTAACACAAACATAAAACATTTTTTTTAATTATTAAAAGCTTTTTTGTTTGCAAATAACTCTTCACATGCATAAAGAAATAAATACATAAATAAAGAACACAAAATAGAAACGTACAGTAAATAAATGTAATGAATTCCAGTAAAATATCTGAATAATCCAACCCCAAATACATTAGAATTTTAGCAGAAAATGGTTCTTCAGGAAAATATAGTTCTACACAGAACTGATACTATGTGTAAAGACCTTTTAAAGAACCATCAATTTTTAAAATAACTTTACAAAATTAAAGTGCTCCAGCAAATATAGCATTTCAGAAAAAGAGAGGCGGTCGAGAAAGACATTCTGTCATCATGTACTTACTCCATTACCATTTCAAATCTCTCCAACTTTTTAATGTTTATCAGAAGGTAAGATATTTTGAAGAATGTCCGAGCTGCTCTGAAAATGTGGACTGTCAAGCCCCAAAGCTCTAAAGCATGTGGCTAAGAATGCATGGACATCTTAATTACGTTTTTTTGTTGTTCTTCTTTTTAGACCTTGTAAAGTAAGCAATGACAAAATGTTAATTTTATCTAATGGGGATGACAGGTGGTCTGTCAGATGAGAAAAGAGTATTGGTTTGTGTAAATACGACGTCACTGTATCAGCGAGGAGCTTGGCATTAGTAAAACAGGTCAAGACAGATGGCACTGCCAGCCTGCCACACTACAGGACCCTCCCAGTTGAGCAAACAGTGACGGCAGACTCTTAAACCCAGCAGGGACCCTTCGTGATTGGAGCACACTTGAGTAAATCCCTCCACACTTGAACACGGGTCTCCTTTGATTACACACACACACTTAAACATGTCACAATGTCAGCTCCCTCCGCCAGAAGAGAGCACTCATCCGGTGTTCCTGAAAAAACTTTGGAGGTCAAAAGGATTGATTTTCCCTCCATTTTGTCCCTCCACCAGCAACTCTTATTTCCCACTAGCCCTCACACAAATGTGTTTGTGAGAGAGACCGACAGACAAGGAGGAGACAAGTGTTTGGAGTTTTAAGTTTAATGACCCTTAAACGGGTTTCAGTGCTCTGAAGTGTCTAAGAAAGATATTCAGTGCATTGTGGGTCATTGGCTTGACTGTTAAATGTCTGAATCACAGGTAAAAGTGAGCCGTGTATCTTATCTGGAATTAAATCACAGGGTTACTGATTTTACTGAGGTTTACTAAAACTAAAACAAAACATTACATTTTAGCCTTCCTTGAAAGAAAATGTTATTTCATTGGCCTTTAGACTGCACACTACACTTCTTTCACCTGTGGCCAGCAGTCATTAGTGTGGTTTCAATTCTAGTATCAATATCTGAGGTGCTGTGTCAACACAAACAGGCTCTAAGGTGCTGCCGATACACTCAATAATGGGGTTGCTTGCTAAAAAATACAGTAAGAAAGGATAATGGAAGCATTCATTCATCTTTTCTTGTCTATAGGGGAAGCAACTTCCTCCGTACTTGTCTGCAGATGCTGAAGAGGGTGAGGTATCTGATGATGACAGTGCTGATGAGATTGAAGATGACTTCAAGCTGAAGAATAGCATGGTAAGACTGCATCACACACAGCACACACTCAGCAGAGTGATTTCATTCATATTTTGTTTCATCAACAATGTAGACTTATATGTATACAATGTAGAGTAATTTATATTTTTACTCCCATAATCGGACCTTCATTCAGGATTAAATAATGGAGAAACCTGTTCGATAAGTGTTTTAAATGCTAAAACAATTATTATATTACGTTGTTACTGTGTTGTCTGTATCAGTGTCAATCCAAGTGTACAAAATATAATTACACAAAAACCTTAGAGAATTGCAAATATGATGCGCTTTTAAATGTTATATTTTCACGTTTCCACTACTCAAGCTGTTGTTTCACTTTCTCCATGTGCTCCTATGCCACCTTCTCTTCACATGTTATCACCTCCTCTGCATCTCTCTCTGCTTCTATGAAAATCTCTCCGTTTTGATACAGCCAGTATTTTGTCTGGCTGCTTCCTCACACAATTCTGGCTCACAGTGAGCTGTTGGTGTCAGTTTCTAAAAGCCGATCAATCGCCGCCCCAACCCCTGGCAAGCTTCTGTTTGTGTGGAAACACCTCTATATAGGCAGCGGAAAGTCTTTGTGTGACAACATGGCCATTTGCCAAAAGATCCATCCAGCAGCACTGCCATTAACAGAGACTCCCTTACAATCAGTCCAGATTGATGCTGGATATTTACCACATCCATTTATTTTCCCAGACTCATTTATTAAAAACAAATTAGTTTCCTATGTAAGTATTTTTATCTTCTTCAATGGAGTATGCTTTAATAGCAGTTTTTATGTAAACTTGCAAAATATTCCTATTGCTTTGTTAGGAGTAATTCATGTTTAATGATCCACTCAGACAAGTCATTACTGGGAGCCAATTAAAAGTTTTTTATGCTTCATCTCATTCATGCCTACTTAAACGTGTCAGGAAATGCAAGAAACAAACTCCTCCTGCTGTAGGTTGAGGACCATTATGACAGATTTTAAATTCATTTATCTGTTCCAAAAAAACAAATAAATAAATGAACCTCTTTTTTTGCATAATTGGCTTTTATAATACTTAGAACTCATCCTTCATTGCTCTCTTAGATCAGTATGCCAGGCTTTGATTTTTAATGAATAGCCATTGAAATGAGAGAGAACACACATCGATTAGGCCTCTTTTACACTGTGCAAACAGTGCATATTTATTTTGGTATATTATAATAACAGGAATTATAAAACTACATTTTGTAACAAGATGTATAGTAGTAATGTATTTCAAGAGTACCCGTTTCCTGGTAATAAAACAAAGCGCTAATTTGGCGAGCTGTCTGGGGAGCTAGCCGGGAGAACGGCGGACTCCGAACCCTAGGGAATAGAACCCTAGCGAGGGTGAGTGTTCGGCGCTCGGCTCGTTTGCCGTCTGCCCCCCCCGGAACGTGAATGGTGAGGAAAAGGCGGAGAAGGGGAGGAGGGGGGATGCGATCAAAGCCAGATGTGGGAACATAGAAGCTGGGCTGTTATATAGTAAAGGGAAGTGATTTGATTGGACGTGCTTGATTATGAAATCGGCTGCCAGCCGTGGGTGATTACCCACGATCCTCTCGAAACCATGTTTTTTGCAAAACATAAACTTAAGAAGTGCAGCTTTTTAAAGGAACACACCACTTTTTAAAAAAAATAGGCTCATTTTTTCAACTCCTCTAGAGTTAAATGGTTAAGTTTTACCGTTTTTGAATCCATTCAACAGATCTCCAGGTCTGGCAGTAGCACTTTTAGCTGTAGCTTAGCATAGATCATTGAATCTGATTAGACCATCTTGCAGCTTGCTCAAAAGTTACCAAAGAGTTTCAATATTTTTCCTATTAAAACTTTAATCTTCTATAGTTACATCATGTACTAAGTAGCAATTTTCTAGGCTGATATAATTAGGAACTATACTCTCAAGCCAGCATAATCAAGGAACTTTGCTTCCGTGCCATGGCTGCAGCAGGCGCAATGATATTAAGCAGCACCTAAAAATAGTCCCCCCAGCAATTTCAGGAGCTGCCTAATATGATATCGTTGTGCCTGCTGTATTCATGGTATGGAAGCAAAGTTCCATGTTAAGCTACAGCTAAAGGTGCTACTGCCAGACCCAGAGATTGGCTGAATGGATTCAACAAACAGTAAAACAAAAAAAGTGGCATGTTCCTTTAAAAATGTTCTTAAGAGTGAGTGGTTTGCTTTACCTTGGTGACTTATATTACTTCTTTTTCACAAGCGTAAGCATTATGCATGGCATAAACACGTTTGAAAATACATTGAAAATGAACTATTAAGCTAAATATCAAGGCCTTTATGAAGCCATTCATCAATTATTTTGAAGAAAATCTGTTCTGTAAATCTGATTTATTAAGGCAGTTAAGAAATGTATATATTAAAGTTGATAATAGATTACATTTGTTTATTATTTTATTAAAAAGATTACTTATAAACTGCATATTTTGACACTCACTTACTGCATTTCAGTCCAATGGGTCCAGTCAGAACCAGGTGGAGTCCCACATCAGAAAGAAACTAGACTCACTGATGAAAGAGTCTCAAATCGGGGACAAAGAAGACACGGACAGTTTCTCTATCCGAGCGCTGCTCCGTGCCACCCATGAGGGCATCCAAAGAAACCTGCGCAAGGTAAAGAAGCTCTAACTGTGAGTCTACGTTCTGAAGTCTGTGTGGTCTCCGAATTCTGTCTAAAGATATAATGTTGTATGAAGCTGCACTTGAAAAAAAATAAAAAAATAGGCAGCTCTAAAGAATGAAAGAACAAAGAAAAATGGAACAATTAGAATACCTAATCAGTGTGCAGCGTCTTGCGATCCAGAAAAAGACATGGAGCATCCCTTAATTAGCATTCGTTCTGCCTCTTTTCTTGCCCTATTATTAGACTTTGCACTCTCTAAACATTCATTTTGATGTGCCGTTTGTAACGCACAGAGGGATTTTCTCTCCCATTCCAGTGTTCCTGCATAATATTCATGAAAAAACAACAACTGAGAACCGTTTGAGCGAGTGCTGAAATTAAGTCCATCTGGAGACAATTTTAAGTCAATGTTGTGAACATTTTATGTATCACTGAATGTTAAAACTTATCTCTGACCTTGTGTGTCCACAAAAGCTTATTTAAACAGATTTTGACACTCAAGTATTTGAGTTAGAATTAGATACCTTTTAAAAGAAACCATTCAATCATAACAAGGAATGAAGACATCATTTACAAACCCTTATGTCATTCCAAACCCATCATTATCGTTTTACAGTGCAACACAAAAGCTGCTCTTTTGCATGAAGTAAAAAACAGACAGTGGCCACTGGATATTATCCTGTTACTCCTATTATCATGTTTGTTCCATAAGGATATTCTTTTTTTAAGGACTTAAAACAACTTTGGACCTAGAGGTCCAATTTACTTCATACTTTTGCTCCAACTCTATACAATCCCACCTGAACAAGCTAATCAAGGTCTCCAGGATTGCAGGAAAGTTACAGGTTTCCGTGATAACGCAGCATGATGTGTGTCCAGCAGAGGAACACTGGCATAAAAAAAAATCTACATTTTATATTAAGAAGAATAAATGGTATAAATATTAGTTTTTATATAGTAGCATATTTTAAAAGGAACTATGTAAAATATAAAATGTAAAAAAGTTAAAAAGTAAAAAAATAAAAAAATATATATGAACCAATTGGGAATAATTAAGGCACCAAAATGTTCAGATGCCACCCGGTCCATGAGTTATATTGACCACTTTTATGCCATTGTTTTTATGTCCTTTTGACAGCCCCTGGTTCGTTTTTATTATTATTTTTTATTTATAATTAATTTTGTGTATTTTTCATTGTAATGTAATGTGCATGTGTATCTTTCCAGAATTCCAAAGATGGAATAAAGAAATCCCAGGGCCGCTCCTTCATTAGCAACCTGAAGCACAAGGTCAGAATGATCTTTTTCTGTCTTTCTCCCTCTCTCTTGCCCTTTCTTTCCTTCTCTTTCTCCATTTTCTCCGTCTCTACTATGGAAAAAAGGACTATCCTGTTTCCTGTCCTCTTTAAGTGTGTCTGGAGTCTTAAATGTTACACAAATATGAACTGTTTCAAGCATAGAGGCAGAGAGATTTAAAGTGCCCCTATTATGCCCTTTCAAATATGGTCTTTCATGCAGTGTATGTGACGTCGACAGTGCACGATAAATAAAGTTGTTGTCTATCAAAAAAAAGATTTGGCTCACATTCGCCTAAACGAGCCATCAGCTGTTTGAATTTTACAGATACATTTTTCTGTTACGGATCCATGTCACTAAGTAACATATCTGCATAATGTCCACCCAAAATCCAAAAGATCTACAAAGAATGAGTGGTTAACCTTCATTTTTTTCAACAACACCTCAGCAGTACAATCTCTTGTTGTGTTCGCATCATTTTACTGATGACTGCTTTTCCAATCTTGGAGTACAAC
>JAUMHI010000063.1:7113799-7126446 GCA_032359435.1 Enteromius unitaeniatus | reverse complement strand
TTGCCTCTGTCTCCGCTAATGTTGTCTGCCGGCTCTTGATCTGTTCTGCCCTGACCCTGAGTATTGTTTATTAAACCATTAGCACTTGAACTCGCACGCCTCACGTACTCTTTGTAATAGAATGAACCGTCAAATAGAGTTCAGCAGCGGATTTGTTCCGGACTCACGCCAGGTGTATGTATTGCCTCGTTGGCAGGATTTAACCCTCGCATCTGAGACATTGCTGTGTTCTGTGTCTCAAGATGGACGTCATATTGACACCTATACTTCATCGCCGTGTCAAATCTAGTCATTGGTGAGGAGGAGACACTCAAGGGATTTTATTTGTCCAGTCTGGATCGCTGGGTGCTGCGCGATCTGCCCGTGGAGGATCCCGATTGGCCGCTGACTAGACTGATTGACTTTGTTTTAGAGTTTTGTGGTTCTCATCTCAACGTGGGAGAGGTGGATGAGGACATTCACGCTTGCGGTAAGGACCGGAGTGATCACTGCGCCGCGAACGTCACCTCTAACCACTGTTGGTTCCGGTTTCTCAGCCAAAGAGTCTGTTTCCGGTCCTGGCCGTTCCTGTTATACAGCCAGGGGCACTGTTCCAAGCCCAGTCGGTCCAGGTTTCTCAGCTCGAGGAGCTGACACCCATTCTAGCAACCCTGAAGCTCTAGCTACGGACCCTGACATCATCACGCAGGGTGAGGGGCTGTGTGGTGTGCAGTTCGGCCAGGCTTTTCAACCAGTCACGAACGACAGCTAGGGGAGCTGTCTGCCACTCCGGTGGTTCCCGAGTTGCTCACAGAGGGCGCCGTTCCCATCACTCAGCGCGAGGTGCTGAGTAATGCTCAGTCAGGTACCAAAGGACAGTTAGGGAAGCTGTCTACCGCACAAGTGGTTCGTGAAATGAGAGGGGCTGAGTGATGTTCAGCTGGGTTCTGGGCTGCAGCTTGGAGAGCTGTCTGCCCTTTGTGTGATCCCCGTTATGTCCGTACAGGGCGGTTATGTCATCACCCAGCGAGAGGGGCTGAGTAATGACCAGTGGGGCTGCCAGCCATCCCAGCGGTTCCTGATCCTCTCGCAGAGGGCATTGATTCTGCACCACGGCTAGAGGAGTCGTGCATAGCCCAGTCTGTTCCAGTCACACAGATTGATGAGCTGTTGAAGGCCCTCACGATTCCCGTCACACAGTACGAGGGACCGTGTTCAACCGTGTCTGCCGGCTCTTGATCTGTTCTGCCCTGACCCTGAGTATTGTTTATTAAACCGTTTCACTTGAACTCGCACGCCTCATGTACTCTTTGTAACACCCATGGAACATAACAAAAACCATTTAGAAAATTTCTGTTAAATTAGCAAGACACCTAAATTTGATCAACTCCATTTCTATTTCTAAGGTTAAAAAGAGTCCTCTCTAATTACAATGCACTGTAAAAAGTTAATGTTGTTTGTTTTATACTAAAAAGTATCAATACACTTAATTTTTACTTAAAATGTATCAGTTTTTATATAACAATATTTTGTAAAGAAAATTAATGCAATTTATTAGGGTAGTTACAGGTTTTTTTCATGCTGCATAGTCAGTTAATGAGGAAATGCAGAGCATTGACGAGACTGTGGTCTCTTCCTTGACCCAGTATGAAGAGCTGTTGGAGGTGGTGACTCATGCGGCTGAGAAATTCAATATTGAATGGGCGTCTGAAGTGAAAGCCGAGCCGCGCCACAGTAAACTAGAGGAGCCACCAGCTACAGCTGGTACTTCATTGTTCCAAAGAAGGATGGAGGGCTGAGGCTCTCCTAGAACCGCTAGGTGATGAAGCTGAAGTTCAGGATGCTTACCATCAAACAGTTTGTGTCTCAAATCAGGTCTGAGGACTGGCTTGTCACGGTAGATCTGAAAGATGCGTACTTTCATGTATTGACCCATCCTTCACACAGGAAGTTCCTGAGGTTTACGTTTTAAGTTACCTGAGGTTCTCCCCTATGGCCTTGCACTCTCACCCTGTACGTTTACAAAGTGTGTGGATGCAGCACTGGCTCCGCTGCGACTCCAGGGCATTCGCATACTGAATTATATCGATGACTGGCTGAACGTCAAGAAAAGTGTCCTTTCTCCAGCTCAGAGAACCACTTATGAAGGTGTGGTGTGGGACTCGACCATAATGCAGGCTCGTATGACCCCTGCTCGGATTGAGTCGATCCTCACTGCAGTTGCAAGAGTGAAAGAAGGCCGGTCACTCACTGTCAAGCAGTTTCAGCTGCGTCCAACTTCGCACCTCTTGGCCTGCTGTACATGAGACCCCTACAGTGGTGGCTCAGGGAGAGAGGTGTTTCCTTGTCCCCTCTGGTACTCTCTATCTCATCCAGCTCTGCTGGGGCTGGATGCGATGGTGCAGACATGGCCGAGTCTTCTTCTGTACGCCTGTCCCCTGATTGCTGTGCTCCCAGGAGTTCTGGAGAGAGTGCGCTGGGACGCAGTCCCTCCTAGACGGCTCCCCCTGGGTGATTCCAATCAGTTTCCGGTCTTTGTAGCTTCTCAAGCTACTTCAGGCTTTCAATCCTCCTCCCTTCAGGGAGCCCGGCCAACAGAAGCAGAATTGCATGTATCCAGTGTGAGCACCGGATGCATACGTCAACAGAGCTGCCCTGTGGTGTAATTCGGAGCAGCTCTTGGTCTGCTTTGGTCCTCCCAAGAGGGGACGTCCAGTAACTAAGCAGACCTTAAGCAGGTGGATTGTGGATGCTATTAACATCGCTTACGAGTCCTCTGGTCTCCCGCCAAGGCTAGGAGTCAGGGCGCACTCATCCCGAGGTGTCGCGGCTTCCAAGGCCCTGATGTCAGGGGTCTCCTTGGAAAAGATCTGTGCAGCTGCTGGATGGTCCACCCCTTGCACTTTTGTTTGGTTCTATGGACTGGACTTGCGAGCCACTCCTGGTGCTGCTGTGCTTTACGTATGTAACCCTAGCCTAGGTTGACATTGAATAAAAGTTATTGTCTTCAATCTACCTTCTCTTCTTTTTCTTCTTCAATTGAATTTGTAATTGTTATTGACAAAGTTTGTTTATGTAAAGTTAATCACTGTAGTTCTTAGAATATAGACATTTAGATTTATTTTATAGAAAGGACTCAATTAAAATGTTTATTCACATATCATTAGATTAATTTTACTAATAAAATAAAGTTTATACAAACTAACCTATAAGTTAAATGTACCAAAAAAAGTAGGCTAATACTAATACTTAATTTTGTTGTGTAAGTAAAAGTGTTTAAGTACTGAGGCTTTAATTTTAGAATGATATTCAATGTCTCACAATTAAAATGTGGATTGAATTTATGGTTGAGAATGTATCATATGAAAAATTGTTTGAAAACTAAGAAATCATAGAGATGTTGACGTGGGAGAATTGTATTCAGATTGTTTCTTCAAAGAATTATTGATACTATAATCAATGTTTAAATTGTGACTTGCTTACCCTGTTGTGAACAATATTGTTATCTTTGTTGTTTGCTTGTTTGTTTGTTTATTATTTAGTTATCACCATTATTATTATCATCATTATTATTATTATTATTATTTATTTTCATGCTATTTTTATTTATTTTATTTATTTTTGTGCATAATACATTTATTCATTTATTTTTTTACTAGTTTTTTTGTACTAGTATGTTATGTACAGTATAAAGAAAACCAATAAAAAATATAATAATAATAACATTAATGTTATCAGCCAGTCAGAGAGATGATGTTTGTGTTATGATCATATTATTATAAAACATTTTTGTAGGAAGGGATCTTATATTAAACAAGTCTAGGTTTAGCATATAATTTGATGTATCTATATTAACAAGTTTTCTGAAAGGCATTTTCTATTGAATCGGGTGGAGCAACTTAATTGCAAATATATACAATGCAATACAACATTATTATGTGTTCTTATGTAGACTAGTGCAGACAGAAAACAAATCTAACACTTTGAGTACTGAAGAGCTTATCATGGGTGCTCTTAGCATACAGCAGTACCAGTCTCCTGGTAATATTAATGTGAAAACAATGAAAACTGTAGCCTGGAGCTATCGTTTTGAATACCCCAGTTCCCTTTGTGTGTATGTATTAAAACATAGCTTGTGGCAGTTATTGTTACAATTATGACAACATGTTTTGCAACATTTATTATGTTGTGCCTTAATTACTTTGTCTTTACTTAGTCTTTTTTTTTTGCTCTTGTTCTTGTTGTGTTTTGTTTGTTTGTTTGTTTGTTTTCCAAGGCAATAACATATTTCTGAGATTAACTAATTATTTTAGTAGTAAATCTTGGTAGTCTATTTTATAAAAAATAAAGAACATTTATAAGTGTGTGTATTTGTACGTATTTATATATACATATGAAGGACTGTGCAAAAATAATGGGTCTATTGTTCTGAGAGAGCTTTTCCTTCCATTGAGTAATTCCCTCTGGAAATGTGTATGGTTAATGTAAGTTTATCTTGCTTCAGAGGTCAGTATAAAAGTGGGCTTAGGTGATTATTGTGCACACTGTTAGAAAGAGTGAGCTATAATATGTGTTCATTCATCTGTAAATACTGGCATCATATAGTTTTGGAAATCCATTCGTGTATGCAATGAGGTTTTAAAGTGGTGTATAGTTTGGTTCAATCAGTGAAGTCTACAGAGAAAGGATGGCATTTCAGAGTGTGTATGTGTGTTTGACATTGTTGCTCAGCACTGTGATCTCTTCACAGCTCCTTCAGAACTGTCAACTTATCCGCAGCACCTCAGATCTGCCTGTGCTGATCAAAGAAGGAGACATCATGATCGGTGCCCTCTTCTCTCTGCACGACACTGTACTGGAATCTCCCTTATCTTTTACTGCTGAGCCACATCCAACGCAGTGTTCAGGGTCAGTATGTCAATAGAGTCTTATCACAAAATATTTTAAAGCTGCATTTAATGATTGTGACTTTTATGGGTTTTTTGCTTCTATGATCCTTAATTACATTTTAGACAGAAAGACATTGCTGTCTTTCTGTCATCTGCTGCATTAATATATTGTTAAGCACTTTGAACAGTACCTAACCCTAATCATTTACTGCAGAAATGTTTTGAATATTAAAACAAATATATTTTGTGATTATTTAATTTACTTTTTCCCAAAAAGGTTTAATTTCCGAACCTTTAGGTGGATGCAGACAATGATTTTTGCCATAGAAGAGATCAACAGACACAGACAACTACTAGCCAACTTAACTATGGGTTATAAGATTTATGATTCATGTAGTACCCATTTCCATGCCCTTCGCACAGCTTTGGCCCTGATGAATGGGAATGAAGAGGGCACAAGCATTTCAGAGTGCCGAGGCAGGGTGCCTGTTGTCATTGGTGATGGAGGATCGACATTATCCCTAGTGGTTGCACGGTTTCTGGGTGTTTTTCATGTCCCACAGGTGAGTTGTGGATTTTTAAAGTGCCTGTGGTGGTGCATTCATTTATTTGAGTAAAACAGTATATGCTACTGTATGCTCTCTCCTCTTTTCCCCTCTCTCTAGGTAAGCTATTTCTCCAGCTGTGCATGTCTCAGTAATAAATTAGAGTTTCCTGCATTTCTAAGGACTATGCCTAGTGACTTTTTCCAAGTGGGTGCTCTTGCACAGCTGGTGCAACACTTTGGTTGGAGCTGGATTGGCACATTCGCAGGGGATGATGCTTATGGCCGTGGTGGTGCTCAAATTTTTAACGATGATGTGACCAAACTAGGTGCCTGTATAGCTTTTTATGAAATTATCCCAAAAAACCATGACCGATCTGAGATTTCCAGGATTGTACAGAGGATCCGTGAATCGGGAACCCGTGTGGTGCTGGTTTTTGCTTTAGAGCAAGATGCAAGAGCTCTCTTCTGGGAAGCCCTTCAGCAAAACCTCACTGATATTCAATGGTTGGCCAGCGAAGCCTGGATAACAGCAGCTGTCCTCTCAACTCCTGAATTCCGGTCCATCCTGCAGGGCTCTATGGGCTATGCTATTCGTAGGGCAGATATCCCTGGCCTGGAGCCTTTTCTGCTACGGCTACATCCCTCCAAATTCCCACAGGATCCATTTGTTCTGCAGTTCTGGGAGGAGATGTTTAAGTGTTCTCTAGGTACAAGCAATAAGGGCTCCTTTTACAGACCCCCCTGTAATGGCTCGGAAATACTGGTCAAAACAGGTAACATCTACTCAGATGTATCTCAGCTCAGAATCTCCTATAATGTTTATAAGGCAGTGTACGCCATTGCTCATGCTCTAGATTCAATGCTTCACTGTGAACCAGGCAAAGGGCCTTTCACTGGGGGATTGTGCCCCAACGCCAGCAGCATACAGCCATGGCAGGTACAATTTACAGTTTATCCCTTCATTGCACAATTATATCTGTAAGCTTTGTTACTTAAAATAAATGTTCTCTAGATAATATGACACAATTAAATGTTCTCATATAATGTTTTACTTTTATTTTTCTCCTTTTCACTTTCTGTGTCTGTATCCAATCACTCATACACATGAAGCTCCTGAATTATTTGAAACATGTCCACTTTACTAACGATTTTGGCGAGGAGACCAAGTTTGATGACAATGGAGATCCTGTGGCCATGTATGATCTCATTAACTGGCAGTTCAGTGGCAATGGGGAGGTGCGGTACGCCACTGTGGGGAGATTTGATGAAACGATGCAGCCCAAACTAGTGATTGAAGAGAAAAACATAATCTGGAATGGAAACCAGAAACAAGTACTGTTCCAGTATAATATCATTATTTATCTGTGAGAGGTTTTGGTATTCAGTGTGGATTTTTGTTTTCCTGTCCTTCCTGTAGCTCTTGTGTTTGCACATCAATTTATGATGTATATCTCTGTAGTTGGTCTTCTCTCTGAATTGCAGGTCCCTGTGTCTGTCTGCAGCACCAGCTGTCCTCCAGGCACTAGAAAGGCTACCAGGCCAAACTTTCCTCTCTGCTGCTTTGACTGCATTGTCTGTGCAGCTGGGGAGGTTAGCAATCAGACAGGTATGTCCTAAAACGTTTCTTTCCCCGTGATGTTCTTGTGTATAACAAAATTTGCATTTTGAAGGATTCATTTAAATAAATTTAAAATATATTTTGCTATGGTGGACAAAACATCTTTGCCGTGGATGATAGCTTTTGTGGTCTTTCTTACAAAAAATATATTTTCTCTTATGTTTTTATTTCAGATTCCTTAGAGTGTGAAAAGTGCCTGCCTGAGTTCTGGTCAAATAATAGACGAGACACCTGTGTCCCCAAGCTGGTGGAGTTCCTTTCCTACAGCGATACTATGGGCATCACTTTGCTGGCTGTGGCTCTGCTGGGATCCTGTTTCACTCTCGCAGTTGCTTTGATATTTGTCCTTAAACGGCACACACCCCTAGTCAGAGCTAACAACTCCGAGCTCAGTTTCCTAATTCTTAGTTCAATTTGGTTTTGTTTTCTGTGTGCACTATCTTTTATTGGGCAGCCAACATCCTGGTCTTGTGGGCTTCGCCACACTGCATTTGGCATTGCATTCTCTCTATGTCTGTCTTGCATCCTGGGAAAGACTATGGTTGTACTCATGGCTTTCAGAGCCACTCTACCTGGCAGTAATGTAATGAAATGGTTTGGCCCTCTACAACAGCGTGGTATTATCTTCTTGTGCACAGCTGTGCAAGTGGCTATTTGCTGCACATGGCTGAGTGTGGCACCTCCCGTCCCACGTAAACTCATGACTCGTGAAACTGCTCGGATTATTCTTTTATGTGATGTGGGCTCTCCGCTGGCCTTCTCTCTGGTTCTGGGTTACATTGGCCTTCTTGCAGCTGTCTGCTTCGTGCTGGCTTTCTTTGCTCGAAAGCTCCCAGATAATTTTAATGAGGCTAAATTTATTACTTTCAGCATGCTGATTTTCTGTGCTGTGTGGATTGCATTTGTGCCAGCGTACGTCAGTTCACCAGGAAAGTACACAGTAGCTGTGGAGATTTTTGCCATTCTTGCCTCCAGTTATGGCCTGTTGCTGTGTATCTTCACCCCAAAATGTTACATTATTCTGCTTAAACCTGAGAAAAATACAAAGAGATATTTGATGTCCAAATCCAACTCAGAAAGAAAATACTGAAATGCTAATAGACTCAACTGAAAAGCAAAAAAATTTCACTTTTCATATTAGTGTTTTTTTTCTTCTTGATTTCCAGTTAACCCCCTTTTCGTATTTTCATACCTGTATAAACATTAAATAAGTAAATAAATATATATATAGAAGAAATGAAACAGGACAGTTGTATGTCCCCTGAGCATAAAAAGCCCATGTGCCATAATTTAAAAAAAAGGCTAATAGCTAAACATGTAAACAGCCATCATCTTTCACTCATTGAACACCGCAATAACAACTACACATTTTTTTGGAATCAGGGGAGGAACAAACTCTCTATTCTCTAAAGACAGATAATGTGACAATGTGTTATAAATGTCAATGGGTCAGGAAGTGACCATTATTATTATTATTATTTGAAATTGATACTGCTGAAATTGTAAGAAAACACAGTAAGGCCTGTCCCGTAGTCAAAGTAGCTAACAAAAATGCGTGAGTACTGTAAACTTCAGGAGTTCATTAAAAGAACATTTCCTAAAATACAATTTATCTCAATTTTTGTTATTTTATGTTGCTAAAAATTAGTTTTATTGATTAAAACACTCCATTTAAAAGCATTCCATAACAGCATAACTCTTCTTTTTTACAGCTATGTTTGTTCGCTAGGTAAGACACTGTATCACACACAAAAGAGAATTCTCACTGCGTTACAAGCAAAGCAGAATGGAGAGTATAGCTTTGGCCCATTCTTGACATATTGCTCTTGTTAAAAACACTTAACTGTAACTGTTTAATTAATTATAACAGAACATGTGATTTAGCTTGATTATGACATCATAATTATAAAAATTTGCAATCTGATGTGCTGCTGTGATCTTTTGATGTGAGCCACTGATAACAGCGTTTTCACACTTGGTCCCTTTTAGGGGTCTGAGCATAGTTTGCATTATTATTGGCAAATATGTTAACACTCCAAATGATCTCAGACCCCTCAGAAGTGAACCAACTGAGGTGGTCTGAGTAAGGTTCGCTTTCAGCTTAATGGTAGGGTAGGTGATTTTGAAACTAGCAACAGCAAGGCTAGCTTTGAAAGCAAGATCCCAATAGCCCAGCATAATCATTCTGCAAAGTCATGCCTCCTCCAAAACACATGAATGCTCACAGGCAGACCGAAGAAAATGAAGAAAATTCCAGTACAAAAT
Source organism: Enteromius unitaeniatus (assembly GCA_032359435.1). Lineage (NCBI taxonomy): Eukaryota > Metazoa > Chordata > Actinopteri > Cypriniformes > Cyprinidae > Enteromius > Enteromius unitaeniatus. The sequence continues at coordinate 7,117,148 of JAUMHI010000063.1, read as the reverse complement.
GCATAGTATTAAAATAATAACATCTTAAATCCTTTCTCAGTCTGCAATCACGTAATAATAGAACACACTGATGATGTATCATGTGAACAAGGTGTACAGAAGTTTGCAAATCTTTTTCCCAAAACCAGTTCAGCCTCACAGCTGATTCTAATGATTTCATTGGTCATGTCAGTAAATAGTGATGAATGCCTACACCAAATTCTAACCACTAGCCCAACCTCTCACCCTAACCTTAACTGATGAAATTATCTGCTGGGTGAATTTTCACTGAAATGGTTTGGGGAAAGGTAAGTAAAAAAAAGATCATAACTGATCTGATCGGTTGAACATTTTATGGTCCTGTCATCAACATTTCCTCTGATTTTAGGCATTATTCATGGGTGGGATATGGTTAAGACTAAATGTTTTGATTAAAATGGACTGACTTGATTTTCCATTCATGAATTCTGATGTATTGTGGTCATGAAATATCGCTGTACAAAACAGCTTAATAATGGCTATGGGATAGCAAATCTCTGCAAATTATTCGCTCATAACGTACAGTCATACTATTGTGTTTAAGACTGCAAGACCACAGAAAGTGTGCAGTCTGCTTACAATCCTAACAGGGGAGATAGGACAGTCTAGACAAAGGCTCAAGGAAACTGCTACTTAAAAACCCTAAGTAGGGGAGCAATTACTACACTAGCACATAGCTATGTTCTGAGAAAATGGGAAACCACTGTAATTTGGCTGGACCACCAACAGTGGGCTGTCTGCTTAAAAAATAAATAAATAAATAAAATACAGAAGAGAAAGTATGCTGATATGAGAGTATGCTAATATGATATGAGATATAATCAATATTCATACAATGAGTAATATGCAGTTTATTTTTTAAATTTGATTATTCAATGTCTTACTTGAATGTTGCTTGGATACTATACTGCTCATATACTGCACCTGTAAAAAAAAAGCAGTTTATTTATTTTATTTGTGATTTTTTATTTATTATTATTATTATTATTAACAAAATAATAATACAAACAACAACAATATTCTTTACAAACAAATCTCTTGGTCAGTGAGGCATATATATTGTGAGTGTAGGCATATTTATTTTAAAATAAAAAAAAGAACAGTTTCCCTGTTGCTTTTCTGTCATAATAAAATAATACCCCCCCTAAAAACTGTATTTAATATATTTTTAATCATAATAGCAGTAGTAGTAGTAAAACTAACAATAATAATAAATACAGTACAAGCAAAATATGTTTTAAACCCTATAATTAGTTACTGAATTCATATAGCTTTTTCTATTATGTGCAGTAAATTTGGAATGAACTAATTTCATTTTCAAAAAATTTCATTTTTTCAGGTTTTGCATTGTGCCATGTATTATCTGCTTGCCATTTATGTGCATTTGTGGGGCTTGTACACTGAGTATGTGTAAATAAGACTAGTGTTTGTCTCCTTTCATGTCCCTGCAGAGAGCTACTTCAGTACATTAGCTCTATAAAGTCTTTCACCCAGATCCCCAGTTTCCAGTTGGCATAGCAGAACACTGTGCAGAGATCAAAATGAAGATGCCAGTTCTCCAGGCTCTACATTTGGTATTTTCTTTCCTCTATCCCATTCAAAGCAATTCAGAGACAGATTGTAAACTCTGGAAGGACCTCGACTCAACTGTGGTCTATAAGGAGGGCCATGTAGTGCTGGCTGGGATGTTTCCCATCCACTCCAAAGGCATCGACCAAGAGTTAAACTTCAGAAGTCAGCCAGACCAGAGGAAATGTAGGGGGTAAAAATATATATATATATCAAAGTGTATTATGCCTTGTTCTATAATTGATGGTGTCAAATTTGAATATCTATTTATATGCCTATTCATAAAATACATTTTGCTTTGTTTGCATAACAATTTTGTCTGATCTTTCATCCAGGTTTAACATGCGAGTGTTCCGCTGGTCTCAGGCAATGATCTTCTTCATTGAGGAGATCAACAGAAATCCTACCCTTCTGCCAAACATCACACTGGGCTATCAGCTGTATGACACGTGTGGGCTGACTGCTCTGTCTCTCAGGACGGCATTGTCTGTAGTGTCTCAGCCCATGAAGAGGAATAATTCAGGGCAGTGCTTCTCCCCAAGCATCCCCATCATAATTGGAGATTCTGGATCTACCCTCTCAATGGCCATTTCCAGACTGCTCAACCTGTTCCGTATTCCACTGGTGAGGGCAGATCAGCTAAACAAAATTACTTGAAATAAAGGAATTCTGTATTTCTATACTCTTCCCCACTGAAAATCTCTGTTTACTACTCTTTCCATCTCTTTCTACATCTCTGCTTCAGGTGAGTTATTTTGCTTCATGTGCTTGCCTGAGTGACAAGCACCAATTCCCTTATTTCTTTCGCACAATTCCGAGTGATGTTAATCAGGCCAATGCTCTTGCTCGTCTGGTCAAGCATTTTGGATGGAACTGGGTGGGCACAGTCGGGGCTGACGATGCTTATGGACGCACTGGAATAGATCTATTCACCACTGCAGTGACACGTTTGGGTGTATGTGTGGCTTATCGAGTAATCATACCCAAGCTGCCAACTCAGCAACAGCTGCAAGATATCGTCAGGACTATTCGAGATTCGACAGCACGTGTTTTAGTGGTTTTTGCCATCGAGGAGGACATCCAACCAGTAGTGAATGAAATGGTCCGGCAGAATGTGACCGGGAAGCAGTGGGTTGCCAGTGAAGCCTGGGTGACCTCCACTCTCATCTCTACTAGAGAAAATTACCACTCCCTTAGTGGTACCATTGGTTTTGCCATCCGCCGAGCTGAGATACCTGGCTTCAAAGACTTCCTTGAAAGCATACAGCCCCTGGCTGAGCCTTACAATGCTTTTGCAAGGGAGTTCTGGGAAACACAGTTCGAGTGCTTAGTAAACACAAGTCTTCCCACTCCCTCCACAACTGAACCAGTGCACTACAGCCAGAGCTGTACTGGCATGGAGAGGGTCCAGGACACTCACAGTATCTATAATGATGTTTCTGAGCTAAGGGTGACATATAACATGCACAAAGCTGTTTACACAGTTGCACATGCACTGCATGACCTGCTTCAGTGTCAAAGAGAGAACAGGTCTACTTTGACACAGCAGTGCCCTGATATCCATAATCTACAACCATGGCAGGTACAGCAATAACTTGCTTACATGTCAATGTAACCTTTAAGAGAAACATTTATGTGTCATAGTATTGTGAAGTTTATTATTGTGTTTATTATTATTACTATTGCTATTACTATTACTATTTTTTTGTTTATTTATGTATTTATTTGTAAATGTTTATGTATACTTTGTCATGTTCATTTT
>JAUMHI010000063.1:7087286-7099633 GCA_032359435.1 Enteromius unitaeniatus | reverse complement strand
CCCATGAGTATTGCCTAAAATCAGAGGAAATGATAGATGACTGACACTGATGTACAAGCACCAAACACTGATTGTAACCCTAAACTTCACAAAAACCATAAACTGGTTCTTCAAATCTGATTGGCTAATCACAGTGTTGTTCCAGGGTCAACAAAGATGTTGATCCAGGGACACGCGGAACTTAGCAAAATCAGGTTCTGCTTAGGGGCAGAGGCTTCAAAATAAAGCAACTATCTAATGGCATTCCTAAAAGAAATGTTAATTAATAAATAATTAATTCAAATACCAGGTCTGCCTATTATTTCTATTTCTATTTCAATATTTTCTATTATAAATATATGTTTGAATGACTGATCTTTATCATGTGAAATTTACTACATTATTAATAATTTTTGTATTGTGTTCCCATATTTTACCTCTTAATTTCTTCATAACACATGACCATTCAAACCAGACCTTTAAAAAGATGGTGGGGTTGCATAACATTATTTAGCTGTTAAAGAACAATGTGCCTCTATAACCATACAGTGACATAAATATCACTGTTTTGTAACAGTTAAGCAGGATTAACACACAAAAGCAGCCCGTCACTCTGTAAGAACAATGTTCTCTCTCTTCTTCTGTGTGGCTGTCTTATTGAGTGCTGTTGAACTTGCGATCATGCGAGTGCTTATGGAAGTGCAGAGGTCCAGAGACACATACTAAACATTGGGTGTTGAGAGGGATGCTGTTGCTATGGCGACACGTGGGACCAGTGGGTTATCTGAACATTTGAGTTTTAAGTGTGTGTTGAAAGCCTGGTTACAAATGTTCCATTAATGTGCATGCTTATGTATATTAATTTTTTTGTAATCCAACTTTAAGTATTTGCATCTTAAATTAAGGGCTTTTAACAATGTGAACAACTATGTTGTCATTTCACTATCCTTGCAAAAATAACAGAATGGAACAGAAGTTACAATCAACTTTTCTGCCTTTATTTTCTCCTTTTGTGATGTTTATCTGAGTGAAACAGCAACATTTCTACATGAGAGAAACCTACGTAGTAGCATAAATGTGTTCTTATTCTATGAGACATGAATATTTTCCAATAAACTCAACACAGAATGATATTTGTGTTGGCTCTGATTTGGTGCCCACCTGCCAAGTTTAGCTTGGTCTCAATTATTCAGTTGTGTCATGCAATCTAATATTTTAATAATAATATTTTATAGCTGCCAACTGATGAAATTAATGTCAATCAATCAATCACTTTTATTTATATAGCGCTTTTAATAATACAGATTGTAGCAATGCACTGAACATTATCAAGTAGGAGAACAGAGTGATGGTAATGTATAATGACGAGATTAAACTATATATTAAATGCAGAGATGGTCCCTGCAATCAAAGTGCCCCCAACTAAGCAAGCTAGAGACGACAGCGGCAAGAAACCAAATCTGATTCGGTATTTTTTATTTAAAACATAATGGCCTGGTTTCATAGACAGTTCTTAGTTCAATTCAATTAGGACATTTAAGAAATTTGTATAAAAAAAAAAATTAAAAGCATTATTTGTATGCATCTTAAGACAAAACAAAGGCACTGACATGATTTAAGACTGGTCAGTGCAAGTTCCTTTTATTTAAAACAGCTCAGATTTACATTTTAGTCTAGGATTAGGCTTAAGGCTCATCTGTGAAACCAGGGGAATATGTTGACCCTGGACTGTGAATTGCACTTTTTAAAATAAAAAAAAATTAAAGTCATAAAAATGTGAAGGTTCTTTAAAAAAGAGAGTTTTGATTCACAAGTATGCAAATTTTCAAGCATTTATTTGGTGGAGTGCACATTTAAAGAATTCTATCATTCTCTGCAGTACATTATACCGCCACAAGAGGTCATCATCCTGTGTTTTGAATCCAGCTAGTGTAATTTATTTACATTTAATGCAAAAAAAGATTTATAAACAAAGAAGCAAAAAGCAAAATTTGTCACACAAAAACAGGCAATAATATCAGCATTATTAGTTTAATACAGTGGGTATAGGGTGGATTTTGTTGCTTATAAATGGTAGTCCAGTAGTAGAGTAATTTGTCTTCTTTGCAATTTATGGCACTTTCTTGTGTGTGTTTTGTTTGTTGGTAAATGACTGGCTCCTTTTCACAAACCAGAATTTTTATCTCAGAATGTTTGTATAAGAATATATAATGTTTATACAGTCTAAAGTGTTGACTTTTTGCATTATGGTGTGAAGGGGGTTATTAACACTTAGTCCACTGCCTGATTGGTCTAGGAGTTCCAGATTAGAGTTCCTCCATAACCGGCTGGCCATTTTAACAGTTAATGTACATATGGCAGCCATTGCCACATTGGATGTGCTAGTGTCTTGCTTTTTACATGGTGCCAGACACCTGAGATCTATCTGCCTAACGAGAGTCTTTTCCTGGGATCTTTTGATATTCCTGGAAGGTGGACACAGCTTCTTAGAATCTTCCGGCTCAAATGTTTCTGCTACTGGCTTTAACTTTGCTTCATAGAGTAGGATGTATTCTTGTCAGTTAAAATGTAACTACCCTGAAACCAATCATGGTGTCTCTCTTGATATTTGATAATAGCGCTCTGCTCTCATCCAGATAAAATTTTTAATGGCTAAAACTGGGGCAAGCTAACAAGTAATCAATGTGTAGTTTGCAGCTCCCTCTGTTGGTAAAACTGACCACCACATGGTACTGTAAGTAGCAGACTATCTGGCTTCATGCAGTGAATGTGTGGGTTGTTTTGAACTGTGAAATGAGTACATCTCGAGGCACAGCTTCAGTTGGGGACAGGACACCAAAAACTGATCTGCCCCTGTCTGGTCACCTTAATATAATATATACATTTATTTAGCTCATGTTGTCATCATGTTACCCATTTTTTGTGTTTCATCATTGCCATTCACAAATCCTCTCCCACAGCCTCAAAGGCTCAGTTGGGGGCACACTTATTGAACTATGTTTTCACAGTATTGTTTAATATGAATTCAGATACATTGAAAACAAAACAGGTGAACATTTTTATTTAACATTTCACCTTGCTCTGTTTAACAGGAGGCTGTGATATTTTAAAAACACACTCATCTAACTCTAACATACGTGATGACAATGCAACTTCATTTTGTCTCTTTGAATAGGAATGAAATGACACTGTATAGCAATTTGAAATGTGCTTGAAACTATTAATGGCTTGCAAATTAATAACCACAAAGTTGGGGTTAAGAGTTGTACTCATCAACTTGGCATCAGACTATTTTAGATTAGATTATTTTTTTAGATTAGTAATAATCTCATAAAAGGAAAAGAAACTGCATGTATTAAGGTTGAAATTAGTTAGATTCGTTAGAAACATGCCAAAAAGAGGCAGTGTACAAACATTTGTTTCTAAATAATCTCCTAACACTTTTTTTATATATTTTAGAATATAAGGTGTTAATGTTGATGTCCATGCAATCACAAGATGGCAAAATTACAGTAGTGGACTAAACTATTCAACCAAACTAAAAAACTGACCAAAACAAGACAGAAAACGTATTCTGTTTCAAGAAACTGAACAACTTTGAACTAGAAGTAAGCTTGAATTGTCTCTTTAAACTGCAATACAAATCATTACAAATCACAAGTCAATGAAAAGTCCTTAATAAATAAATAAAACAAATTTACTAATAAAATAAATGAATAGATGAATACATTGTTTTTTAATATCAAACATTAAACACACTGCAAGTTGAAGAGTGATATGCAGCAGTAAGTGAACAGGGAATGGTAGACCTGCAGTTCATGTTTCAGCTTTCACTGTAACCTGTCACCAGTCAGCCAACAAATCTGTTTTTAATCAGGTGGGTGGCAGTGTGAGGTATATTTAACTCATCTGCAAAGAGGCAGTAAAGATGGTGGCCAGGACCTACAGGAATATTATGAAATAAGAAGCAGAAAATCCCTAGGGTGAAGCTTTACAACTTAACAAGGGTCAGAAGATTCGTAAGCATCTACTGCAAAGGGCTGTAGACTCCTAATTTTGCAAGGCCCCATGTGGGAGCCCAACCAAATCTGTCTCAGTGCAGTGTAAAGGCATTACATTCTGTATGAAACAATAACAGTGTTTCTTTTCACTAGGCTGCTGATATTCTGCATTACCGTCTCCCAGGGCTTGTTTGCCTGCCAAAGAAAATGCCACAGAGGTTTTTGAGGCCTGTTTTTGTTCCTCGTTCAACACTTTTCATCAAAGAACCTTGAGAAAACAAAATGCACAACAAAGATTTTGTTCTTTCTTTTTACATTAACAATTTATTAATAAAACAAAATTCATTTTTGAATATGCTTATTACAAAGTATCTAAATACAGGCATCTGAGGTATATTTGTCTGAAAAATAGTTGAGATGGATTTTGGTGAACAGTATTTTATCAGAGAGGGGAAAACATCAGAGAGGTGCAAAGATGTAAAATAGCAAACAATACTGAGAAGAAAGAGTCTTGGGGTAAAATAGACAGAACAAAACGAATATGTAAAGAAAAAAACAGCAGCATTTTGATGTTTTTGTCGACACAGCACAGAAGAGCTGTTTTTAAAATTACAGTATCCCAGTGCCCATGAAAATTAATACTTAATGCTAATGTAAAATACATTTACTATACCTGATAACTAACAATATCACAAATATAAGCTTCTACATTTTCAGAAATGTGAGAAAAAGTTTGTGTCATTGCTAATGAAGATATGACATAATAGACATGTTGGGACCAGCTTTTCAGAAACAGTTATGTATAAGATATAGATTAATTTTAAAGAAAAAGAAAGCAAAGAGTAAGCATATATGTAAAAATCTTTGGCATAAACATACTGTCTGCATGAATTGTTCTCAGTATGATTCATTTAGTCCTCCACGTAATGTGAAAACGTTGACAAATGTTGAAAACAACAGAATTAACAGTTTAAGGCTTAATTCAGTGATGTTTGACAGAATGACATTATTTGTCACATGCACATCCATTCATCAGGGACAGCACAGTGAAAGAAGAAAGAAATTATTTTAACACATTTTAAGAAGTCTATCTGTCTTGTCATGTTTGGGGTTTTCAAATCAAACATTCAGTGTCTGATTTACAGAAAATGTATACTGTCCCAGATAATCTTTTAATGCACTAAGCAAATCTTCTAAGGAAAATAAATTCAATGACACAAATTAAAAATGAATCTATTTTAAATGTCGATGTGTTGTGTACAAATCAGATAATTTGCAAATTAGATAAATCGATACAGAGTTTAAACATTGTCTTAGAAATTAGTTTAGTTCTATTAACGCCCATGCTACAATAAATTTAATATTCTTGGGTATGTTTGGGTAGCTTCATAGTTATTTACTGAAACTAATCAAGTTGACCAGTATAAGCAGTGGATGTATACTAGTATTGAGTTAAATATATATATATACATAATGCTACTAATATCTCCAATTCACAGGTTTACTTGATTAACATTATTTGATAATTTGACAGTATCTCTACATAACCTTTACTTTAGATTTGCTTTCTTTTTTTATTTCATTCAGACTTACTTTACATAGTGTATAAAACAGTAAGAGCCACGAACTGAGTAATGATCTCACAAACTGTAATCAAAGAAATTGGCTGATGTCTGTAGGAGTGTTCTGAGACAGCTCCCTCTCCCTATATATGGCTCAATTGCACTGGTGGAGTAGTGGCCATAGCTTACACGATGAAAACATTTATCAGCATCTGCCATAAGAGTCAGCAGAGAGGTGAGAGGGTATACGGACCACAGGCCCTCAATATATCTTCTGTTCTTCAAATAATCACCACACTCTGCAAATCTTCTCAGGCACCATGTAGGTGTTTTTCTGGCACTGGAAGGCTTTGGCAAACTCTGGGAAGTTTTGTAATGACCCAATAACTCTGTACAAAAATAGTAGTGATTACCAACATATTCTGACATGAGTCTGAAGGCATAAAACAGAAGTGCATAAATGTCAGAACATACCTAAACTTCCCTGGACTGTGGACATCAGTTTTGATGGAGTTGACAGCATGCTCTTTTCTATGTGTTCCACACCAAACCTTGTTTTTTAAAAAAAAGGGTTTATTGGCATTATGTGCTGGATTAACCAAATGGTGTGCGAATGTTTTAGGCCCAAAGAGCATTTGCAGTAGTGCACTGGCCTCTAGTATTGCCATGACAATTGTTATGACGGAGGTACCTGGCTTGCCTCCTTCTCACCACCAAAGGGGATCCTCATCGAAATACTAACCCATTCGGACTCCCTGGGACCTACCTGGGGCTTTCCTACGCTCGTGGCCAGGCCACACCCCTCCACGGCACACCTTTAAAAACCGGTCTTTGGTCTTTAGTATTCGGGAAGTCTTGTTTTGCTATGGTTGACAATTCTGAGCATTTTCATTGTTTTCTACCCTGTGTATTGACCCCGGACTGTTTCCCCATTCTGATTGTTCTCTACTTGCCCTGACCTAGCTTGTTTATCCTGACTACGATCTTTGTCTGTCTGTATTGCCCTGTTTACTGGTTCTGACTCCGCCTGTACTTTGACTACGAATAAATACTGCACATGGATCCTACCTTGTTGAGTGCTTTGTCACAACAATGGAGTTGGAAAATGTAATATAACTTAACAAACGTTAAAATATTTTTTGAAGTAATCAACATTATGCCACAAGTGCTCTCAGTTGATCTTAACTTCAGAAGTACTTCAGTGGAATATTCCTGCAAGTTCTCAGTTACAATTAAATATTTCACCTGTGCAAAGTTAAGGAAAAAGAGTTGCTCATGATTGAGGTCAATTCCAGGCAGAAGAGCTTCTTTTCCATGTTTTTTCACATAGTTCTGGTAGGCCTGAAAAAAGTAAGCACAGTGATTCTGATTAATATTGGGAAGCAGTTACTGAAAACAAACGCTTGTCTCTCAAATTTCTAAATAGTAAACATTAGGCATGAAGTATTTTCTTACAGCCAAATGCCTTCTGAAGGCTTTACTAAGTGACAGATTTTGGATTATATATCATATACAGTTAACTATATTTGATGGTTCAGTGAGCCCTAATATTAAACACACTGAACTGAAGTCCATGAGCCGTTTTGTCCCCCTTTGGCTTTTCTAAGAATTCAAAACTATTAAGCCGATTCCCTCTGTCATCACAGTCTGACAGAAATCCATCTTCAGGGGAACAAACTGAACTGCCCTCTCTATAGTATCCACTTTTTTTTTTTTTAAACCAACTCCTTTTGACTCCACAGACATGAATTATGATCATATTTCAAAATGACTGAGATGTTGGCCCTTTTTGGAAGTGAGAAAGCATATTAAACTAAACCAATTATTCTAGCAGTAAAAAGGGATTTCAAAAGAGTTACAGTGAAGGCTAAGATTGCCCTCTTTTTACTTGATAAGACTGGCGAATGCCCCCGTTGTCAGCAATGTTCTCTCCAAGGGTATTATTCCCATTTAACTATTAACACAAAGGACAGAAGAGAGAAAAAAAGAAGAAAGGGGATGGAAAATAAGACAGTAATTTAGATGTCTTTCAATATCTCTAAAGAATCACAGCTTATTCTAGTTCCAGGAAAACTATTTGTGGTTCTAATAAGGTCCAAATTACTGCTGTCAGAAACTCAAAGATAGCTATAAGATACCAATGACATGAAAGTCACATATGTAAAAAAAAAAATTGCACAGTAGGGTAGATAGAAATTATTATTATTTTCTGTTAAACAATTTTTTCAAAATGGTTTAAGATGGTAAGCATTATTTGACTATATTATATAATTATCATATTTGTAATAAAACTTTATAGATAATGTAAAAAAAGAAATGGAATTTTAAATAGTTAGGTTTGTATTAGACCGTTATTGAATACATTTTGTCCATTCGCCAAATCCCAAGAGTAGTTTCCATACTGGTCCACAATGCATTTGGAAAGCTCATGGAATTTCTGAGTTGAAGATGCAGTCCACCAGTCTTTGAGGTCACCGTCTTTATCAAAATTACGTCCTGAACAAGGTAAGAAATGTGGAGAAATTAACATTGCAACACTTTTACATGACAAATTATCTAAGGAATGTCTGTTTGAAGTAGGATACCATTGTCATCAAAACCGTGCGTAATCTCATGCCCAATGACCATCCCAATGCCACCATAGTTCAGAGACCAGGGCTGACCTTTACCAAAGAATGGAGGCTGAAGAATGCCTGCAGGAAATACTAATCGAATGCAGATAATTCAAATTAATTCTTCATTGGTTAGACAAAATATTATATTATTTTATTTATATTTTAAATGATTATATTTAATATATAATATATTTAATTACATTTTTGTGTATGTATATATATATATATATTGTTACTACTACATTGTGTAAATCTGATTCAAATACCTATTTGGTTTCTGCTAGATGAGTAAAATGCATTGACAACAGCAGCTCCTGTGATCCACCTTGAATTAAAGATGCATATCACTTTAATATTTAATTAGAGCTCTTTATTCTGTATAAAGGTTTTGTGGCAGTTACTAAACTGGGAAAATGGAAATACTATTTTTGAGACCAGTTATACATTCATATATCTTATGAGCTCTTACTCTTCTTTGTTCACTTTGACTCTCAGTTTCTTTAGGCGTTTCTTCTGACCAAACTCCAAGTTCTTTAGAATGTTCTCAAAGTATTCTTCTGCACTGTAGCTTAACTATTAGGAAAATGGAAGATTTGCACAATAGATTAGTTTTCAATTATTTTAATTAACATCATCTTTTTGAACTCCTCCGGAGTCCTCAGTTCACCCTTCATCTTGCAGGCACTCACATCTTGGTATTCCTGGTCCAGGTATGTGATGTTCATGATATTTTCTGAGAAACCAATTCTTTCTCGGATTGCTCGTGCCTGTAGTGAATAAAAGAAAAGAATTTGCATTATTAATGTATGTCTTCGGTACAGTAAAAGGCCAATCAAAAAGTCAAGGAAGCTCTTTATTTCTATAGTCTATTTATAGAAATTATTTCTATAGTATATTTAAAAATAAGCTTCACCTTCTCTTCTGCAGCTTTCTTAGTTTCCGCATCCATCCAGGCTAGATCATCCAGATTACTCACAAATACTTCTCTGATGTTAGTGATCATCTTATCCATCTGAGAAAATCACAGACAAAGAAATCATCAGACACCACTTCTCCACAGAAATTTCATACACATTGTGGCTGGGAATTGTTTAGAAGGCTGTGCTTATACTATTCATCCTTTGGATGAAAAGGCATTATTCAGCAAATCTAATATAAAATCTACTAGAAGTTGTTTGTGATACAATGAAAATGTTCTTGTTTATATTAAACATGTAGGCATTCAAGAAATTGTGATATGACCAAGTTTCAGTGTGGTTTAGGCATGTAGCTACTATGCAGGCCAAGATTCACAACAAACATTAGAACATTAAACATTATTAGAAAGTTTTATCTATCAGGGGAAAATCATGCATTTAAAACCAATAACCATGTGCATAAATACCAAACTCTATCTATTCTGTTTTTGTTTGACAAAGATAAAGCTATGGAAAACTGGACAAATCTGTAAAGCATGTTCACACACTGCATGATGGATTTGTTATAATTGGAACTTACAAGATATCTTGTTCTCTCATTTATAAAACTGGCAGACTGAGACCACTGATTGTTCACAGAATGTCGTTCTCTGACAGATAGACAGTACTGGATAACGCTAATTATTGACATATGACTTGGTGTGAATATCTGTAACATTATCCTGGTGACCTCAAACCCACTGACACGACATTGACGTGGGGAATTATTTATGGGTGGGCCTTGTATGGGTCACCTGATCATGGACAAGCACCCACAATGTTGTTAGGCGTGTGTTTTTTGTAGGCAAGTATAAACGTAAACCCAAATGGTGCTGACATGAGCCAATTTTAAAAATAGCAATTTTGTTAAGCATTTTAGTCACTTAAGAGCAAATGAGATTAAATGTGCAAAATATAAGGCAAAATATGTGCAGAAAATATCATTTGTGAGCAAAACATTTATACATAATATTTCTTCTAGGTTATAAATGTGTATTTAGGTTGCTTTAACAAAGCAGTATCCCATTATATTCTAAAGTGTTCAAAATGTAATTTCCACCAAAAAAAGTATAGATTTTTTTCCTATTCCCAGAGGCCATATTTGAAGAAACTGTGCAGGGTGCTGCCATGTAATGTGGTGGGCTTCAGGCCAGGAGAGTCCTGTTATTAATGGAGTGTTAGATAGCGTTTTATGACAGGTAGTACTGGTGCAATGCTCAGCTGTTCTTACGTGTATGCGAGAAAATGGATCCGATTCAAATAAGCCCACACAGGTCTCAAGAGTATGTACAAACACACACAAGCACATTTTCAAGAGCCATTATAGGACCAATCCAGACATATATCGTACACATAAAGCTCACCATGTATTTGCTATCTCCTGCAAAGGCTTCCTCCACATACAGTCTCCCCACAGCATTCTCCATATTGTTGTTTACATAGATGGCACACTGTCTCCAAACTGCTGGTTCAGTGGTGGTCCCATAGATAGCCTGAGAGGGGTGGCAGCAAGATTATAAATGTGCATAAAATTATTCCTGTTAATTCACAATTTAAAGATTTTTTTTTTACCTTTCTAAATGCCTTCCTGGTATCCCTGTATTTTCTGCTCAAACCAACCACCAGATTCATAACAAAACGCCACACCATGTAGTTCTGAACTTCCCTGCAAATATGATCACAAAATGATTTACACTGTATGTACAGTCATGAGAAAAAAAATGCATATCCCATGGAAAATTTTTTGGAGATATTTTGTCAAGCAAATATTTGACCCTTTTTGAAAAAGCGCATATTAATGAAATTGATACACTCTAACAAGCAGCACTCAGCTTTTGTAAAACATATCAGTCACAATGAAAATGCAAGCAGTAAAATAAAAAATTAGACACAGGTGCCAGTCAAGACCGGGTGTCACTTTTCTATTAAGATGTCTGGTGACATCATGCCACAATCTCAAGACTTCTGCAAGGTCTTTAGAAGAAAAAAGGATGTAGTAAAGAAAAGCCTACACTGTTACAGAATATTCATATTTTAAATTAAAGCTCCAAAAGTACAATTACCTCTTTGTGTACTTGGCAAGGACAGGGTTCAGCCTTTTAAAATAGTTTGGGGCATATACAATAACCTCCTCACTGTCTGTAATGTTCAAGTCAACTGTGTTCATGATCTTATTAGTAAAGACTGTCCAGTTGAACACCTAAATAGGAGCAGTGCAGAAATGAAAATCCATCATTTCATTTCATTTAAAGACAAGATAATAATTCTGATCACTACATGGGAGGTGACTTTTTTTTTTACCTTAGAATCAAACTCCAGAGTGAAGTTGTTGTTCATGGACTCAAGAGGCTTCTTGTTATAAAGTAGAACTGGGTTGTTTCTGTCCTCTGTTGTGTCTGTTGCCTGTGAAGACAAGGAGAGCATTTGAAATGCCATTGCCTCTAGAGTAAGAACATAACTTTGCTGTGCACAGTGCTCTAAACTTAACCCCAAATGCACAAAATGCGGATTTTAACTGAGTATGAGCAATTATTGTCTAGGGAAAGGTCTAAAGCAGTGTGGGTCTGACTCAAGCTCCAATACAAATTACCAAGCCTGTAATCCGCACTGTGTAAACTAAACAGGAATGACCTCACTTTCATAAAAGGTAAAAACATCACTAGGAACATTGGGGAAAACAAGGCAGAGATCTTTAGCAACGTTAAGCTGTGCAGCCACTCTAGCAAATAGTCTCATTGTGGAGCACAAACACATTATATGGGTTAAACAACTAAATGTACTGTTCTGTGGCCAATGGTTGTACTATAAAGTTTCAATAACTCCCAATTATTTTCAAGATTTAGCTAAAAATATATTTAATGTAAAATCCCCTTAAACAAAGGGATAACCACATGCAATGTTGTGAACAATATAAATATAAATATGTTATTATTATATGTGCATGCAATTAATTATTGTGATTACAATAAATATAAAATTAAATTCAAATCAATCCTAAATAACTGTAAATGTAGATCACTTTTTGGGGCAAGCGTGTTCACATAGAGGTTCACATACAGGTCCCAGTGTAAATAAATCTAGATTTAAATTCAAAGTGAAAGATGCTATTGTTGTGATGTATCCTCAGAGTCAGTAGGATCCATTTGCAGGCTTTTATTGAAGGCACAGACACAGTACAAACAAATAAACAGGGTAATCCAAAGGGGAAGTGAAGTCCAGGCAAAGGTCGGGGCA
>JAUMHI010000063.1:7057452-7087186 GCA_032359435.1 Enteromius unitaeniatus | reverse complement strand
AAGGACCCTGTTTATCGGTATTTGACCTTTTGCTTTGTTTACGACTCTGCCTCTGCCTATGTCTCTGCTAACATTGTCTGCCGGCTTTTTGTCCTGACCTCGAGCCTTTATTAAAATACTGTTTGCATTATTGGTAACAATATCATGTCTGGGGCTCCATATTTTTGTGATCATTGATTATAATTGCTAACGTCAAGCTATTTGAGTTGAGTCCCTGTGTACTTCACATGAAAAGTGCTATTTGTATGATGTAGACAACTGCCTATGTAGGTAGGATACAGCATGCAGCTCACTAACAGCAAAGCCACATACAGTATAAAATAATGTATCATTAACTTACTTGGCAGGTATGCCTTTTTCTTTTAATCGGTTTTATTGCCTTTGGATTACATACATACATGTTTTCAGTTGCTGATAACAAGCCCTAACAGCCAACAGTAGTAAAGTGGTGTCATTCTACCTTTGAGTACCACCTCCAGTTCATCTCTGAGAATGTCAAAGGTACTGTAACGTGAACTGGTCTCAGGTATGATGTTCTTCTTTAGCCAGCCACCACAGGCATACTTGTAGAAGTTGTCACAGGGGTTCACTGTGGGGTCCATGTTCTCAATGAGGCGGGATGCTATAATGCCAGAGAATATATATATATATATATATATATATATATATATATATAAAATGTATGTGCAAGAAAGGCTATTAGTTGACCCTCAAACATTACATGATTAATTATTTGCAGTACATTGCAAATTGTCTTTACCTGAACGTGTGCAGTCAGCTGTTATGCAGACTCCATCTACAAAGGAAAAAGAAGCACAAAAGATTAGAGGTCTGGAGCAAATTAACATATAATAATAAATCAAACCGCTATTTAAAAAATATTTCACTGTGGTGGGTTTTCTCCACAGACAATTCTCTCTGTATATTTTATATCTGTCCATAGACATGCATTATTATTTATGAGAATCTCTCACTGAACTAAGATGCAATAGGCATCCACTGTCTGACCTGTCCCTACAGCCCTGCCCTCCTATCCAGACCTCCGTGGCTGAGAGGAAAAGCCTGTGGAGATCATCTCTGTATTTTAGCATATCTGCCTTTGCTGTTTAAACATTTATTCAGCACATTAATGGCAGATGATCAGGGTGTGAAAGGCAAGCTGCAGTGAGTCCCCATAAGCTCCATCTGCTGCTTAGAGGTCTAAGGAGGGAAAAGGGCTTACATGGGTAACCAACCATATTACAGGGTGGACATTATTTGGGGAATTCCAGTGTATGCCAACTTGACTCAATACTGCCCTGTAGGGGTGGACTTAGCCATTAGGCAAAGGTAGGCAACTGCCTTGGGCTCCCAAAAGATAAGGGGCCCCCAATGTGCTTTTTACGAGATGCGCATTAAGTATGGACATGCAAATGGTAACAGTGTTTATTACCACGACCGTCTGCGTGTCTGAGTTGAATGTGCTTCGTGTGTATCCTGCATGTAGCAAACAAATACTATGTATCTGAAGCTGAGCACGGTAAAGTTTGTTTTTGATTTGATATTCGCCTTGGCTGCTTTAGGGAGCGTCTGCAAATTTACATCTCAGTTCTAAACCAAGTACAAATTTCTACTAATTGCGCCTAATTTCACAAGCAAGCACTGCTGTTGTCATTATCTTATGCAATCACTGTTCTGTTCTGTTAACAAATTAACTCCATCACTGTTCTGTTACTATTTCATATTCATCCTGTTTTATGACAACAGAAATATATATCAATAAAAACATTTACTGAGAATTTAGCTGCATCAGAACACAGTATGGCCACATTAGGCTATGTGTAGCCTAAACAGGTTTGTTTCAGTAAATATAATAATGTATACTTCTGTATCTCAACTGTATATCAATTGCTATGCTGTCTACAACATGAAATAATAAAGTGTCTGCTTAATGAATAAATAAAAATGTTAATGAAAGAATTATAATATGTACATGAAAACTGTAGAATCAATGGACGTAACTATGGGGCACCTTGTGCAGCAGCAACTTGACGAAAACAAACAAAAAAGGAACCTCAAGGTTGATTGAAGTAAATGTGTGCAAATGTAGGGCCCCATTCCTATATTTGCCTGAGGCCCCAAATTCACTAAATCCGCCCCTGCTGCCCTGGGAAAAAATCTAAATATGCTTTCACTTCTGCACAGTTGGTTTAAAACAAACCAGTCTGGTTAAAACAAAATATTAGTGAAGCATGCCAATGTATTCGATATTTACAGTATTTACAGTATAGTATACAGTATATTTTTTTCACCTTTATTTATTTATTTATTTGTTCTAGTGGAAAAATCATGATTTCCAGTTTAAACCTGTTTCGTTTATATTTCTTGCATATTTTTTTTCGTGTTTTATTTAATTTCATATTTTACTTACATACATTACATACACACACACATTGAATGATTTTTTCCTACTACTGTATGGAAGTCAATGGTGACGCAAAACAGCCTGGTACAAACTTATCTTCAAAATATCTTCCTTTGTGTTCGGCATTACAAAGAAATTCATACAGGTATGGAACTACTCGAGAGTGCGTAAATGATGACAGAATTCCGTAACACTTCAGAATAGGGGGCCAGAATAATTCATTAGTTAAGCATTAATTAATGGTTAATTTGTTCACAATTACGCATTAGTTGAGCAAAAACACACTAGTAATTAATGATTAACCTAACATTTTGAGGGCCCGAATTAGGCATTAGTTAAGCTCAAATAAACTAGTAATTTATGATTAACAGTTATGTTATGTATTAACAATCAGTTAAGCATGAACAAGTATAATGATTACCTGTACATATAGTGAGGGCATATTATCCATTATTTACAATTCATTAGTATTTTTAAAGACTATAAATGACTATAAAGACTTTAAAGACTTAAATCCATATTAATTAGGGCACCTATTGAGTAATATTCAAGTTTATTGACTATAAGGTAATAATTAAGGCTAATCTGCCACTTATTTAGTGCTAATAAAGTAAATTTGATTCCCTATTCTAAATTAATTTCCAGCTCACTAAAGAATAGCACTGTTTTTTACAGATTATGTAGAATTTTAAAAATAACATAAAGTGTAATAAAAATAGAAATAGTTAATAGTGAAATGACCCATGTGTTTTTCACAAAATAAGGACTTTTACTTTAAGATTGTGTGTGTGTGTGTGTGTGTGTGTCTTAATAAGCTGATAATAATGGATGAAATGTGGTTACTGTACATTCAGTTAATTATTAATTACTAGCTTATCTTTGTTTATTCATAGCATAAATGTTTGTCTTTAAAATGTCTTTAAAATTAATTGTAAATAATGGCTAATATGCCCTTACTATATTTTCAGATAATCATTAGTTATATGCGTGTTCATGCTTAAGCGATGCATAATTGTGAGCAATAGAAAAGGCAGCTCAAAAGCAGCACTGGCAGTATTTTCATCACACAGTAACAAAAAAAAAATGTCATGCCCTCACCTTTGCCACTCTGTGTGATGAAGAGGGTGATGAGAGCCACGATAATTACAAAAAGCAGAGAAACAATTGTCAGAAGACCGATCTCCAGTGACGTCCAGCGGGGCTTTTTTTTCTGAGTGTTGTTGTCAGCCATGGTCTGCTGTCCCTCTGGGGCAGCCTGTAGAAACTCACCTAAAAGAGTTGAAGAGATTCAGATTCAGTGGAATTCAAGCACAGGTAATTTAACTGTTTCTTTTCTTCTTAGAAATTCTCAGGTAATTTCTAAGTTTCTTTGAGCCTGGTCCCAATACTGCCTATCCTTGGTCACAGAACTTACCTGTTTTTTACAGATTTCAGACATGCACAGTCCACACTTTGAGCTGTTAAGTTTTCAGGTAACTAATTATTGATCCCATGCAAATACTCCATGCAAACACACTCTTGATTACTCTCATATAGTCACTGACTCTAGTCACACATACGATGAAGTGCTCACACTGTCACACACTGAATTACAAGCTGAGGCAGAGACCTGACTCTGCAGATGGGCAGCTCCTGCTGTGTTCTGGCTGACATGACAGGACCCCGACCTGGGGACAAAGTCTTAAAGTCGTCCTTTGAAGGAGGCTGACACTCTCCCTCACACACATACACAAACACACAACACAGCATTTCAGGCCAAATACACAAAAGCCCATGCTCACATTTACACTGCAGGACATTCACACAATCTTTTCTCTTTTAATTTCTGCTGAATTTAATTTTATGGATAATAAGAGTAAAGGCACTTAAGCAACAGGGTGCTGGGTTTTTGGGGAGTTGAGGGAGGCAGGAAGGATAAATGTCAGGGGTAATTTGGCAAAATAGTCTGGCTAAATTGTACTTCCAGGGGGCTGTGGCTCTTATCTCAGTCACATCATAACATCTGCATGGGTCAGATCCGGCTGGTTAATCTTCTGGACTTTTACAGGAAAACGTGTGACTGGCGTAACTATTTTTGACAGAGGCTGTTTCATAACTGCATTGCAGTTAATTATACATAAACATGAATAATGAACAACTTGTAAAACTGTAAGCTGCGGTCAGGCACACTTTTAATCACACACTTGATCACACTTGTAACACATACTATGATAAAATGGCTCCTCATTCATGTGTAAGCATTTGCATGTGCAGACAACCATATCATAGTCTCGGGTAGCCAGACCTTCAGACTGACGACTGAAGGTCTGGAATCCATGGTAGCATTCATTGGCCAGGGCCAACCCATAAAGTCGTTTGACCGACATATCAAAAACCAATCACAGTTTGTTTCACTTCAGCATCACGTTTTAAAGCATAGAAATGTCGCCAGTGTGTAAAACTTTCTGTTTATGTCACAAACTTGAAATATTTTACATACTTTTAAAAATCCAGCATTTAGTTGATACAAATAAGCACTTATCACCACATCTGTAAACAAGGTGGCTTTCTTCTTTCGCGTGGGGATTTGTCGCAACGGGCATCTTTATTTTCAGGCAGAACACAAACGTCTCCCAGAAATCATGTCAAATTCAAGCAGTCCAACAATGACTTTGTAACTTGTGAAGTGTTTCCATTAAAGTGTGCTATATGCATCAGACGTTCAGCCAAACGCTTCGTGGGTGTGATGTCTGAGTCTAAGACTACTTGACAGTTCTGACTCTTCTGCTAAAATCCCTGCAGCTACTGTAACGTTATCTTGAACAAATTGATGTATTTTTCTACCACACATTAATTTACATATATTTGTGCAGACATTAAAACTTGCAAGACTATTGACAGCGTCTAAAGCCTCTCTTTTATTTACAGGTGTACAACAAATCCATATTTAATCAGTAAATATTTAATTCATGTACTTAATTGGGATTAATGGTTACACTTTGATAGTCCACTTTACACATTCTACTAACTAGGAGTAATTTTGTAACTACATGCCAACTACATGTCCAATAACTAATAAGTAGATTGTGAGGGTAGGTTTAGGGTTAGTGGAATAAGTTAAAATATACTTGAAATGTTTCTTATAGTGAGTAATCGTCAGAAGATATTAAGAAAAGTCTACTAATACACTAATGACTGCTAGTTGACATGTAGTTGCAAAGTTACTTACTGTTAGTCTACTTTTAGAAATTCTATTATCAAAACAAAGTGTTATCGGATTGATTCTATTGTATATATAATCACTAAGATTCTTTTTAAAGTTTACCCTATTTGAAATTCTAACAATTAATTAATTTATGTGTGCCTTCTGGAGCTAGCTTGTTTTAAAGACGTATGTAATTACAAACTACATTTAAAAATGAATAACATTTATATAATAATTTATTATAATTTAATAATTTATAGTACTATATGTATATATAGTAGTTTGCTGTGAAAAAAATAAATATAACCTAGTAACTATATTGACCATTTACAAGTTACTGTAAAAGGTAGAGGTGAAGTATTTTGGTAAAGCTACATTTTATTTAGAACATGACCATGGTTTAGAATGCTTAGTATATGCTGTCAGACTGTACTTTCCTCCATATGTGCTGATAATAGGTCATTAAAGAATTAGAGAGTGTTGTACTCTGAGCTGGATAATTGAGAGGCTTTACTGGCCACAGAACTGCTCCAGGGCCTCACGCTAAATGGCAGTTTTTCATGTTTTCATGTAGCGATCCAGCCTTTATAGCTGATGCAGAGAAAGTCTAAATTTCAAAGTCTTTTTTTTTTTATACTAGATGCATCAGTTTTTTGGATGCATAGAGTAGGGTTTTTCAACACGGGGTTCTCTTAAAACTTTAGGGAATTTATGAGATCATGTCAGAGATCTGTAGTTAAATTAAACTGTGGTAATTGTTTTTACTTTAATTTATATTCAGTGTAGCTAAAAATAATAGAATGTACATTTTTCTGTTTGTTTTGCAGCAATTTGACGTTTGGTGTTGGCAAATCAGTTTAATGCATCCTTGCTGTTTAAATGCTGTTTGCTGTTTTGAATCTTGCTGACCCAAAACTTTTAAACTGTAATGCATATCATACTATTTATACACTTATAAACACTGGTGGAATATAATAAACAGTGGAGCTCAGTGACTATGATGCCAGCAGCTAAACATTTGTAACATAAAAGTAAAAATAAAAATGTAAAAAAAAACGTAACCACATATAGGGGCAGTTTCCCACACAGGTATTAGATTAAGCCAGGACTAGGTCTTTGTTAATTTAGGACATTTAAGTAGTTTTTAAAAACATGTCTTACAAAAAAGCATTACCTGGGAGCATTTTAAGACCAAACTATGGCAGTAATGTATTTTAAGGTACGTCAGTGCAAGCTTTTTCCATTTTAGACAGCTCTAACTATTATTTTAATCTTGGACTAGTCTTAAACCCTGTTCAGGAAACTGCCCCATAGAGTTTATTTTTTGGGCAAAATCTTTACTGGATTCCGCTTAGATAAAATACATCTACAGAGATGAACAAAGCCGTGTATATCTTCAAGTCCTGGTCTGTTATATTACCCTAAGTGGCTATGTAACAGCTTATGCATGTCCTCTGACTCCCCACTGTGGGCATGATCAGAGCTCAGGGCAGAACAGTTTCTCCTTGTTTATCTGCTCGTGACTGCGACAGGTCTGGAGCAAATCAGAACCAAGAGCATCTTCATCAGCTTTGACTTTCCAAATCCATCTAGGACACTCAGGCAGGCATTTGATTTAGATTATTGTAAAAGGGGAGGGAGTGTGCAAGAGATAGTGACAGATGCGTCACTTGCCGCACCAGGCATAATCCTGACATGCATGGAGAGTCCCAGGACCCCCGGATCGGATGTCGTCTGACGTATGTGGATCGGCAGGGAACCAACCCGCCTTTGCGGGGGTACTGCATCTCCCTGAAGGAGAAGGGAACAGGAAGACCTTTTAACCTAATCTCTTCCAGCACATTCATGCTGGTGTCTTCGTAAACCGAACTTCAGAAAATTAATCATGTTTTAACTCCAGGAAGTTATGGCAGTTAACCACCCTTTGTAAAGGATATATCTGAAATTTTTATGTTAAAATACCATCCTGCAAACCATGCCTGTGGACTGAGATGTTGGGATAGGCCTCAGGATCCCCATCACACTGTAAGAAAAGGGGTTTGGAGAAAGGATGCATGTTAAAATATCACCTCGGTATGCGGACACTTTAATAAGTCCCTGAAGCAAACCAGAACATTATATCAAAATGGAGACTGCATGTATTTATTTGCTTATGTTCTAACTTATTTATTTACAAATATTTTGAAAAAAAAATATATTGTTTGTTTGTTTTTCACTCCACTTTCTGTACGTCACTGTGGAGTCCAAATCAAAATGCACAATGAATAAAATCCTTCAATATATTTTATTATCTATCATCCCGTAAATCAATGAGTTTTTTTTATTATAATGATTAGGGTGAGATGTGGATGATGCCTTCCTTAAGAACAATATGCTTTTAAATTTTAACATAATTAGATGCAAGCATGTGCAGGATGGTGATGCATGGGCCTGTGTGTTGTTAATGGAAATAAATATATACATTTGCTTATTTAGTTGTTATAGCACAAAATATTAAAGATTTAACGTGGTCCCAGAATCGCAGTAAAACAGATATTTCTGAAAGGTAAATGTATTCCATGATTTACATACAGATAATGAATATGAATATTTACATATGTAACTGAATATTTTATAGAGCACTATGAATGCAAATTAAATAATTACACTCAAATAGCCTATAGGTTTTAATGAGAAGCGAATACATCTAAAACGAACAGCTAATTCATGGAATATTGAACAATAACCTGTAGCAGTCTGGTTCAGTTCTGCCTTCTCTTTCATGGAGTAGTAATGTGTTATTTCTGTGTTTAGTCCCTGTTTCCTTTGATCCCGTTTCTAGTTTGTTTCCATATTTACACAAGTTTGTTTCCAGAGTTAACTGATTAGTCCCAACTGTGCCTTATTCATATCTTGCTTTCAGTTTGTTCAGTTTCTTGAGCTGCTTTAATTAAAAAAATAATTAATTTACTTTCATGTTTTTCCACCAGGTCTAATTTTATATTTTTACTTTAAAATATAACACACACAAAAAGAAATAAAATAAAATAAAACTTTATAACTGTTTTAGCAAAATAAATTTCTCAAATTCTTGCATATGTAAATATGCATATGTAATAAATACATACTTAGCTTTCAAGGCATCTTACCCTATACATTTTCCGTGTTATGCTAAGTTCTATCTTCTAACTTCATTTTTATCCAGTAAATCAGAAACAGCCAGAAAGGTAATTGGTTCTTTGATTATTGCTGTTTATATAAGTGGGTCAAAAAAAGCCACTGCTTTAAAAGTAGGCAACAATAAGCTCTGTTGTGGAACAATAAGATCTTCATCACTGTTTACGAAATAAAGATTGCAGCACCTTACTAATTAGTAAATTAGTTCAAATTCCATAGACATTTCACAGTGACAATTACCCAGGGTGGTAGAAAGTATAGAATCTAATAGTAATCTAGAAATCTAATAGTTAAGAGACAGTTGCCTTGCACTTGCTTTAAAAATTCGAAGTCAGAGTATAAATGTGAGGGTCACTCACAATGCAAATTTAGTGCTTCAGTGCAGCTTTTACTTAAGAGCTTCTGTTTGATTTCTTGTTGGCACTGCCATGGTGAATCACAGACTTAGTTATAATATCTTCCTTCTGCTTCGCTTCTGGACAGCAATGGTGAATCCTCTAAGCATGTCTGTTAAGACAGACGCATCCTCATACCCTGCAGATGACTTCTCCATCAAAATGTATCCATAACAGCTCTCAGAACTGTTTTGTAACTAAACCACACTGTTAACACTTCAATCTTAAATTACTTTGATCAGGCTTCTGAACTTTGGTTGCTGTTAAACTCAGCCCCAATGTTTATGCCAGTCTTTAAATACTTGAAAGAAACTTGCATCCCAAATTCTCTGTTCTGTGGTTTTGCACTCTGGCTGAAGTTTGACAGGAACACATGACAAGGTGTCCACAATTATATTATTTACAATTTCACAGTGTACTTTGAACACTGCCAGTTGGGACATCAGATTTCTACATCTGCCATGGTCTTCAATAGTTTTTTCCATGTTTGTTTATGCTGCATTTTCAAACCTTTCCTCGCCTCTGTTTAATAAAATAAGTGTTAAGAATTGCTACAAAATGGTTAGTTCATGAAGTGAGGTGTGAGTCCTATGAATTGCATTTAAGGAATGTGTCATGTATTAGTATTATTATTGCAACTAACCCAAACCACCAATCCTGACCGCAACAATAAAATCTTTAAAGCAACATTAAAACTACTCTGTTAGGGAATAACTTTGTTAAAAAAAACAATTGTTGTTCACTAATGTTTGAGATGAGTAAATGTAATTGGAAACAGACTTAGCAAACTGAAAAAAGAGGAACAGAAACATGAAGATTCATGCTACTTTGATAACATCCATATCTTTCAAGAATGCACAAAATAATGTAAAACTTAAAAAAACCTGTTAGTTATTCAGGTGTTAAAACCTTTAGAATTTTAAACCCAGTCTCATTGGAAATATGTGCCGTTATTACGTTGGTTGCTGGCGGTTTGGAAATGAAATGTCCAGCGAGTACTACTAAAAGGATGACAATCTCTTACCACATAAACTAAACCTATACCCTAAACTTAACCAATAATGTTTAAAAAAGCAGAAGTGAGGTGACATGAACAAACATGCAGCTTCATCTTGTCTTTGCAAGTGTTTGTGCTATTTTTTTGCTGTAACATGAACTGCCCAGGAAGTTTATTATATAGTTTATTATCAGAAAAAGCCATACATATGGAGCTAATAATGAGACAAAAAGAGGGTTAACATAGTAACATAGTGCAAGAAGCCATGTGAAAATTAGGTGTTTAATTTTTGTTAGAATAATTTGTTTAAACATAAAAAGAAATTGTTGGTTAAAGAAGTGAAAATGTGTCACACTGTTTAAATGTTAGTTGTCTCTGAATGTTTAGTTTGGTAATACATATATATATATATATATATTATATATTATTATAACCACATCTTTTTATGTTTAGTTGACAACAACATCAGCAACAAGACGTCAAAAGCTGGACTGGGTTGCCAGGCTTCTTTTAACACCTGTCAATTTATGTTTTACTTGGAAACGTCTCCAAAAACACTTTAGCAGAACTATAATCTTGTTTTCTAGGGCTTTATAACATATAATAAAATTATGAGGACTTCAGGTTTTATTTTAAAAGGAACATCACAGAGAGCAATGTCACTCAGCAACAGGAACATTGCGTCTAGAGTTTTATTATCTCAAAACTTAAGATAAATGACAGTCGCGTTAACAACTCAAAGATGTAAAAGACACAACAAGCCTGGAGATTTGAATGTCTGATTATTATTATATATTTTTTTCATTATTTGATTTTTTGGAAAAACTGTTCATAAAAGTCTATCAGCAACAGTAGATCGGTTGAATATGTTGTGCTGATCTGAGATAAAACACCCATGGACCACATGGCTTATCATGTGTTCAGTGAGGAGGTGTCATCACTGATGTAGCTTACAGGTCCTGTTATGTACTTTTCTCCATCTCCTCTTTATGTTCTAACACACAGCATGTCACTTTAGAACATTTATTTGGCACAACCTGAGCAGATAACACATCTGTGTCTTATAAGGTTTCCAAACATACAAAACATGGCTGTAGCATTTAAATGTACAATTCAGCCAATGATAATGTAGAGTAGCATGTGGCGAATTGTAAAACCATTGTATATTGAATTAGAAAGCAGTTACATGTACGAAATCAACATCATACATGACCATAACCATCTTATTTCTATGGCATTTAATATATTTATAAAACTATAAATATCATGGGCAATCACCAAGATCTGCAACCCTTTTAACATTCTTCTAAAGACTGCACAAAATGAGATAAAAACATGTTTCTAATTTGATTTGCTGTTTTGAGTGTCAGTTGTTTCCTATAGGCTATGCATTCTATGCATTCTATGGGTAGGCTGTATAAACAGCACAGTTTTGAAATGTTATATGTGAATATAAAATAATAATAAAAAACACACACACACAGAAAAATGTTTTACACTGTGTGTAGGTGACAAGCGTAAACATAAATCTCATAAATATATATTTTTTACAAAAGTTGTTAAATTCCCAAGGAACGTGGACACCAGCAGTTCTGAGTTAAGTTAATTACACATCTAATTTTAGATGTACTTTTGATTTTCTTTTATCAGAGATGCTATTTAAAGGCAGAAAAATATTGAAAGGCATTATACAGCCCATACTATCAGAGCAGTGTGTAGCTTTTCTTAATATCAACAAATATTATTAAATAAAACCAGACAATAACAACTTTTAGCATTTCCCAACCAGTGCCTAAATGGAATCTTGGACAACACACCATATTTGTAAGCCATGTGCAGCATGCGTAACAGACTCACCAGGTGTCTCTGGAAATTTGCGATCGATGATATAAATGGGCATCACCAACCGATCAAACATCCATCAAATCCGTGAGAAAGATATCCTCCTTCCAGATCGATGACTTTTAAGAGTATTGTAGCTTCCCTGGATATCAATAACAAATCATTCAATGCTGTCAGTTCCCTTGGCTACCTGTTAACGTCGCAATAACGGAGTGTCCTTGTGCCACACAGTTAATATTGGTGCGCATAAGAAAACACCTGGAAAACACCTTAGCATTAATTCAGCTAAACGAACGATGTGAGACAACAGCGAAGTACTTAAGTTCAGCCGGTGTCTAATGTTGCCTCCCACGAAAGGCGGTGTTTAGGAGTGACTGAGGCTGGCAGCAACGCCAGCGCGCAACTGTGCGCTGATCTCGCACCAGTAGAGGATCAGCGCGTAACTCTGTGCTACACTTAGATACGCACATTTCACGCACTTCTGCACTTTTCTCAAATCTGAAGGGTCTTCCTTACTGCAAGAGTTATAGTAAGATATTAAAGGGTTGCGACAATCATTTTCGGAGAACAATCCTCTATAACCGTCAAATGACTTCAATACGTTTAAAAAACATTCAAGTTTTTTTTTTTGGGGGGGGATTGTTTTTATTTATTACATCTTCAGGCGCTAGAATTGTGTATGTTGCTATGGCAACCTCTTCACACGCTTTTTGATCATGTGCAATAATTTAACTTTTATTTTTTAATTATTTGTTTGTTTGTGACTATCTTAATCATGGGTCAAAGGGCAACTTATCATGAAACCTATCTATATGCACTGTAAAATAGCTGAATTAATAAGTGCATGCTTTGCATTCCTTTGTTTTTGCATGTTGAAAATGACTGCTTGCATTATTCCACACCCTTCTGTTTCCCCATTTTGTCGTTAACAGCAGAAGGTCAATTTACCTTTGAGGTCAGTCACATGCCACAAGTTTAACACAGCAGTGAAACTATAGGGCAATTTGACACCATGTACTACTTTCTACATTTTACATACATGTCATTTTAAACATGTATTATTATTTTTATTTTTTTTCATTCTTTGATGTTTTGGAAAAACATTCATAAAAGTCTATCAGCAACAGTAGATTGGTTGAATATGTTGTGCTGATCTGAGATAAAACACCCATGACTACATGGCTTATCATGTGTTCAGTGAGGAGGCGTCACCACTGATGTAGCTTACAGGTCCTGTTATGTACTTTTCTCCATCTCCTTTTTATGTTCTCACACACATATGTTCTCACTTTAGAACATTTATCTAGGACAACCTGAACAGATAACACATTTGTGTCTTATAAGGTTCCAAACATTCAAAACATGACTGAAGCATTTAAATTTACATTTCAGCCAATAACAATTTAGCTGTAGAGTACAACATGTGGCGAGTTGTAAAGTCATTCTATATTGAATTAGAAAGCAGTTACATGTATGAAATCAACATTATACATGACATTTTGTCGTTTAACAGCAGACAGTCAATACAGCACAAACCTTTGAGGTCAGTCACATGCCACTAGTTTAACACAGCAGTGAAACTATAGGGCTATTTGACACCGTGCACTAATTTCTATGCAGGAGACTGTAATTGTCACAGCCATTTTAAACCGCTAAAACGATCTGCTAAAACATGAATTCTGAAATGGTTACAAGTTTTCATTTAACTTCTTTTCCAAGTCCTTTGTGTTCTAATAGTTTTTTTTTTGTTTGTTTGTTTATGTTTTGCTCTAAATCAGTTAGAATTGCTGTGTACACATTTTTATTTTGACAAAGGGACTTTGGAAAACAAGCTGTTCCACTGCAGCATAGTTCATATTACCATATGCAGTCACTCTGTTGTATTGTGCAATCAGTCGTATCGTGAACCAACTTTTCTTCCACCATCACAGAGAGCCCAGTGCACTTAATATAATGACGCACACCAGGACAGGATGTCTTTGGTGACTCTAGAGGTTATTTGAGATCTAAAATGTTGTAGTGGTGTAATGCATTTATTAGGAGTAATAAGGAACACTCTTATGTGGTTTGTTATCTGACTGTCCAAAGGGAGTACAAAAAACCGCAGACCAGTTGGAAGGTGGTAGTTCAGTGAGAAAACCCCACCCCACCCCCCTTTTAAGACCCTTATAACATCATCAGATTTGTTTTCTTTTCTGTAAAATGTTAATTTCCTTTTCTCTTTTACCACATCCACCTTTTGCATTAACTTGATCTCTTTTTCTGTTTTCCTTTCTGATATATATCCATCTATTTTGTACAAAATAAAACTTGCAGTCTCTCTCAGATTATATCACTCCGACAATGCAGGCCTTGCAGGGAGTTCTAGGATCAGGACATCCCCTTGCTTCCTGTGCCTTTATCTAGATGGTCTGTTTGATATTAGCGTGCTGGAATAAGACCATCATTTCTCAGCATTTTTCCATTCCCCTGAAATTACTATTGGCATTTTCTAAGATTCATGCCAACACCAAATAAATGTTGTGTCCCTTACAGCATCTCAATCTTTCATCTGAAAACCACAAATACATGGCTTAGACCACAGATTTACAGGAATAGATATTGCTTTATTTCCTTTAACATAGTTTCAGTGAAGACAATCTTTTTGCCCTGAGGAAGATAGAATTTT
The DNA here is from genome assembly GCA_032359435.1 of Enteromius unitaeniatus. Taxonomy (NCBI): domain Eukaryota; kingdom Metazoa; phylum Chordata; class Actinopteri; order Cypriniformes; family Cyprinidae; genus Enteromius; species Enteromius unitaeniatus. Next base: position 7,072,540 of record JAUMHI010000063.1, on the reverse strand, counting down.
CACTAATTTAGTTCACATTGCAGAAAATGTAAATGATTCAACAAGGCCATCATAGCTCTGGGAAATTCATATATTTAGAATTTCCTTTAACTCATGGAATTACTGAATAATTATGCTATGAGTATTACAAGCATCAGCTATTTGAACTACGTGTGAATAGCTATTTAGTGCAAATAGTAATAGGCAAATAGCAAATGTACACAAAGACTAAATAGCTATAGATTCCGTTTACACTATGTTAGATTAGTAGGGATGGAACTGTCTCTGGAAATGTCACCATTTTAACAACCTGCAAATGCATTGTAAATACATGTAAATGTATATAGTCAGTGGTCAATGTATGATTGTGATATTTTCACCAGCATAGGGTGCTGCTATTTTTGTCGTGATGATCTTGGACAAAAAAGAGTGAAGATCTTGGCAATTCTCAAAAGAGACGCCGTTATTGGTTTGAAGTTTTTTTTCACTAGCTATCAATGTTAAAATATAACTTTGTGAAAGAACATTGTGGTCAAAATAAGCCTAAACGCAAAAAATAAGCCTGACATTTGTTTTTGTGCTTTTTGTGTGTTTTTAAAGCAATAATTTTGTTATAGCCTAAAACTGTTTTGATATGTTTGCTATTTGCAGTAATTACTATTTAGCTACTAATTTTCATAGTTTGACTTAGGGTAAGTTTGATCCTTTTGTAGATATTTACAATATTATATTTTGACTACTGAAACTAGGAAATGTTTTCTAGGCGGCAGACTAGCAACAAAATGCTTTTTTACAAAGTTTTCATTTAAGAAATCTGTCACCTTACTCTCAAACCTCTTTCTATTGATCAAATGTCATAGTGTTAATATTCAGATAAAATGACAAAATTAAAAAGTGACTAGTTATTTATTCATTGAGATATAAGACAAAGTGTGTGGCAGTCACCTTATCCTCTGTATAACAGCTCAAAAAGTATATAGATAAAGATAGTAACACTTTAAAAAATAAATGTTATAGAGCCTAATGGGCAGTGTTGGGCAAGCTACTTGGAAAATTTAGTGAGCTAAGCTATCAGTGACTCTACGAATTAAGCTTAACTACACTAAAGCTACTACCCTGAGAAATGTAGCAAGCTAAGCTACAGCAACATGAAAGCTAAAAGTAGCTTACTACATCTAAGCTATTTTTTTTAATCGAACTAACTTTAAATCAATGCTACCTTAGTGATAAAAAATTACATTCAAATAGATAGGCATGCACAATTGTGCATAGTTTATTTAACAATTGTTACAAACCAATTTGGCAACAAAAACAAACATAATACCAAATATCAAAAGGTGTCGAGAGTGTGTTCTTTTATTAAATTTAATTAATAAAATCAATTAATTAATTAATTTATTTATTAATCTGTTATTATCTGAAGGCATGTGTGTAACTCAGTGCAGCTTAAACCACAAGACAAACCAAATTAGTAGAATTATAAAGTACTCCAAACAGTACCAACATGGCAAAAAACAGACCGTTGTCTCAGTCAGCATAATGAGCGTCTTGAGGTACGGCCACGGCAAAACGAGTCCCAGGTCCGGCAGGGATTGTGGGATGTGGGAGTGAATTCCCAGCACTCTCTCCACCTTCAATACCACGACTGAGGTGAGACTCTTGAGCAAGGCACTGGTCCCCCAACACTGCTCTGGGTGTGTTCACGGTGTGTGTGTGGTTAATCACTTCTCACTTCCCAAGTATGGGAAACCATACCTGGCCACTTGTAACTTCCTTTCCTTTCCAAAGCTCTCATCAAAAAAGTCTAAAAATTATCATGAATAATTGATGTAAGCATCTGTCTGTTTCAGAGAATTGTGTGTGTGTGTAAATGCAAAAGCTGATGGGTTTTTACATTTAGAATATGTTTAGATATGTTTTTATTGACGGCCTGAATTTTAAGTACTTCATAATACAAAATAAGTGGATGAGAGTGAACCACTCGCTAACAGCTCAGTCAAGGAATTCACACATTTCCCAAAAACAATTACGCTAATGGGCCCTAGAATATAACTAATCATTTATAAACAGAACCTGCAATTGTCAGAGGATTCACAGAAAGTTGTTTAGCCTAATGAATGCAAACTTTCTGGCATATGTTTATTGAGAATTAACCTCTTCTTATTTGATGGTGTGTTGCAAGATTTATGTCAGTGCAGTGGCACGTAGCCTGTTCAGCATAACAGTGCTCTATTTAACATTTCTTAATAAAAAGTGGGGTGGGGGGGGGAAGGCTTGGTTGACTCTACCTGCTGTATATATCTGATATTATATATAATGTTAATACTTACAAAAATGGAATCTATATACTATAGACTATGTAAAAATATGTTTGTTTGTTGTTGTTCTATTGGCAGATATACCAGCGACTGTGTAGGCATTATCCAGGCCATCATCATCTGATTACATCTCCTAGCACGCGCACACACTCAGCTAAGCTAACTCTGCCTAGCCAGTCTGTAGTTTAAAGGCCTAGGGGACCGGGTAAACATTTTATTTGCAATTTCCTCAGAATTTACATCTGCATTGTTGCTTTTAAAGACAAATGCAAACACATTCCAGCAGGAGACTATAATTTGAAAGTTAGAATTCACCTTCTACCCCCTAGCCACACTACTCTGTGATAAAGAGACATGTTATTTTTAGCATACAAACACAACAGGGTTTCATGATATGCATGAGGCTGGAGAGAGCTTAGGGTCACAAGAATCCAGTGGGTTAGAGAGCTGGGATATGTTAAGAAAACCATGTGTATAAAACAGTGATAGACCTTGGCTCAGTTCAGCCTAACGCAATCAGTTTCTCAGATTCTTTGTCCCTATACAGCTAAGTTCAGTGTTGCTGTTTTATTTATCACTTTTACACTTGCTTTCTTTTTTGTTTTGTTTTTTCTATGTTTGATATCTCTTTATGGATTTTGAGAATTTAGATTTATGCAAGGAACTAAGCAAGGTACTATAGCTCAATAGATGGTACAGATTAAATTCAAAGAGTTGCTACTTTATGTATTTTCATAAGTAATTCATAATATAATACAATATAAACCGGTGACCATGACAACATATGTGTGCCATCTGTTTCATTATTGTTGTATTCTTCATATAAATATGGACAACAAAGAAAATAAACATCCCACACATCCCCAACATTTTACATAATTTACTACAACGTTCTCCGGCATAAGACTTTGTTTTCCACCCACCTATCCGTAATTCACTTCTCGTACATATGCATTTCTCTGCTAATGTGACAAGAGGTGAGTCTGCAGTTTGTTTTGATGGAATATTTTGGTGTGTTTTTTATCAGTGTTGGTGTGTCCCAGGGACCCAAGCCACATTAGTGGGTGATCTGTCTTCACGGCAGGCATGTTAAGTAGGCAGTAGCTGATGAAAGCTATCTCTCTGCATTCCTGCTCTGACACTGCCACTCACAGATATCTGCAGCTATAATGAAGTGCTGATTTAGCTTACAAACCATGGATAGAGATCATAGATGGGATGAAAGGATTGAGTACATAGAGACGGGTACAGCAAAACATACATTCATACACCTGCACAAGCACGTCATCATGTCTGTTACTTTTGTTCTTTATGGAAAGTTAAAGTGAAACCAAAACAGACAAAGGGGTAAATTTTGACTCTTTTTTTAAAATTGCTAATGCAACCTTTTCACACCACAGACTGAATACAATTAAACATTTCTTGGTAATTGCTATAATCTAAATGTTTACTTAATTTTAACAGCTGAGTCATTTTTGGTTGATAGTATCCCATTACATACCTTTCTATCAAACTTATCTGACATTATTAAGATGAATTTGTTCTGACACAGTTTAACTTTGTGTTCTTCTCATATTTTATAACAATTTCTAAATTATCCTCCCTTGAAACCCTGTGTCCTCATATGAGGACATTATTTTTTAGTCAATTTCTAGATAAACTATACATGCCACAGATTAAGTTCTGGAAGTCTGGACGTCCTGTACAGAGCACATTCAGGGCTTTTCAGAGATACTAAATGTTTGGATGTATCATCATGATCACTTCTCTTTTGTCTTCAAAAATGGCTGACATTAGTTTAGTGATTAAAAATAATACTTTTATGGAATGTATATGCTACTGTAATATTGTAGTTATCATTTTAGTCTGAATCATATTTAAATTGTAAAAATTAATCAACTTCTCAGGAAAGGTTATGGGGTTTCAAAATCAAATCGAAATTTGACTTTCTGTTACGAAACAGGGTGTTAATTTCATGTCCTGTTATGAGGACTAAAAGTATGTTTACTATGTGGGAGACACAAAAATGGATAGGGAAAGAAATAATACTTCAGTATTCCTATGAAATATTATGAAAATCTTGTCCATTATTATTAACATTATCTGTATTATACACTTCTTTTTTCATTACATGTTGCTCCAAATATCCATTAATATGCAAATTTGATACAGTTTATAGCCACATTGTATAATGAGAAACCCTATTTATTTTACATACATTTTGCATTAAGAAAAATTTTATATCAAATCATTGTGTGATAACATCGTTGAGAATCATCTTTAAACATATTTTGTTATAAATGTGTTGATCTATTATAAGTGTTTTTGCTAATGCATGTCTTCTTTGTGTCCTCTATCAAGGACACAGCATAACTTATAATTTAAATGTCATTAAGAATTTATAAATTGTATCAATTTAGTATTTTTTTCAATTTTTGTATTTTTAGTACTTAAAACCAGTCTGATTTTCTCAACATTTAGATTTTTCTGTACCCTCAGAGTCAAATATTGCCCTATCCATCCAAATCAATTGGTAGCTTATTTATTCAGCTTTTAGATCATGTATAAATCTTAAATTAACACTTATGACTGGTTTTGTTGTCCAGGGTCACACACACATATATATATATATATATATATATATATGAATTTTTATATTAGATATATATCAAATATATTCTATGACATAATATATGAATACACATTTAACTTAGTTTTTGCAATTGATTTTTTTTTTTTTAGGTTCATTATAATAACCCGAAAACTGTGAAGCTTATCTTGCAAATTACATGTGTTTCTCTTGATTATATTTACACTTAAGTTATCTATGGATATCTCATGTAATTCTTGCATTAAAACCTCATCAGGCATCTTCAGAAAAGAAACATTTATACTGTGCACATGGCCTGAATTGTCACAGGACTACATCAAGTCAGAATGACATTATTTATTTCTGTTTAAACTTGATTATATTACTTCTTTATTTAGAAACTGCTCCTTTCTGGCACTGTGACTGTTTTCGTGACAGGCAGCATTTCCCACAAGCAAGGAAACCACAGGCCCACATGGAGCTGACCATTCTACAAACTTACTGCCAGAAAGTGACTGTGAGTGTGTGCATTTATTTGTTAAAGAGCAATCTCTTTTGAACAACCTCATCATTTTAATCATTATTGTTGTTTTTAGTGCTGCATTAAATAATTACTTTATTTTTTACTTGAGCCTGAATTTGAAAACAAAACGCTTTTTCTCAGTACACATAGGCATAATTGATTAGCTATTTTAGAAACCATGCAAAACTACTGCCCTCTAGTGTACCAAATGGAATGGAATTTTCTATTTTGCACATTTTAAATTTCAACACATGAAATTAACTTAATCATACGAATGAAGATTCTTAAATGCCAATTAAAATAATTTTAAAACGTTCCAAAACACCAATGCCACTTTTAAAAAAAAAAGCTTTGTTCTCTCGAGCAGCACTATTGAATAATTATTTTTCTTTCCTGTAGTTCAGTCAGTAGCACAAGACTCGAGTGATGCCAGTGTTGAGTTAAATTCCCAGAAAATAGATATCAAATAAATAAATAAGCGTAGACATTTAATACACTGTAAGTTGTTTCGAATATTAGGATCTTAAATGCATATATGTGAGTTATTATTGCTAGCCCTACAGTAGGCCTACAGCAATGACCTAGGTGTAAAGTGTTTATATTACACAATGCTCCCAGGATATGTATGTTTACACTAAGGGAGGTGATATTCTCATATACACTTCCTCAAATGCTCAGATGATTGCGGTTGTCAGGAGATCAAAGCACAACTCCCAAATGTGCAGGTGTCGACTAATTAATTGTTTCCAGACTGCTTATTAAAGAGACTAACACACATGTACTCTCTCAAACACACACACCTCACCAGACCTCTCCACCAGATGGTCTTTTTATTAACTCTGAATGAGATCCCTTTACCTGCATCAAATCACCCGTCTGCAACTCTCTTCTCCACCTTTTCACCTTCTTGTAACAGCTGATGTTTAATCCCTCAGATCTGGGATGTTTTTCAGTGATTTGAGCTTTGAAGTGTCCAGATGGATGGGTGTGAAAGATGTGGGAGTGAGCATGTGCATGCATGATCCAGACCACGTACAACTTGTACTTAAACAGTGTGTTCCATTGGTGCTTGAAATACGGGTTCTCTTGGAGGTTCTGAACTATTCCTTCATGTTTGTTGTTGTAGGCTCTTTCTTGATAATCACTCAAATAGTTTTTTTTAATCATGCTAATTGATTCCATTAAGTGCTATGACTACAGGAATACATTATCCTGATTTGAGTGGATAGTCATCTGAAATAGAATTTTTATGTGGGTTTGTTAATGCTGTAATCGACTGGGGGCCATGTGTCATTATGCAGATGTGCACACACACAGGTGTGTGTGAGTGTCTGTGTGTGTGCACTTGTTTAAGCTACATTGTGGGGACCAAGAATAGTAAAACCTGACATTTTTGACCAGCCTGCGTGAGGAAAAAAATAAATAAATATATATATATAATTTATATATTTATATATATACATACACACACAAATAAACGTGTGTATGTGGGGTTGGAATTGCTCTTTAATTAGCACTAAATTTAACTTCATTTCCAAATAAATAGATTAACAAAACCATTGACAAATAAATAGAATGACATTCACAAATAAACATTAGAGCTTCACAAATTCACCAAAAAAAAAGAAAAATATGAAGTTTGCGAATAGAATAGTTAATAGTAACCACAAATATCTTTTTTCATGTCACATGAAAATATATATATATATATATATATATATATATTTATTTATTTGTCCAAATGTTTATATTTTATTAATTTATTTACATTTATTTGTGGATCATAATAAAATAATTCTGAAGTATGCAACAATACTATGGCATTATCTGAGTGCAACTTTTTACCTTTCATTTAAAGTATTTAAAAGTCATTATAGATATAGATTAAAGATAGAAAGATGAAACTTACGTTTAGTCCAATAGGTCCATCTAGTGGCATAACCTTAAGATCTAGTGTCCACACATAAGACATGTGGGGGTCTGATCCTGCTGGCACCTTTGATGTTAGTGAATGTCTGGGAGAAGTGTCAATATCTGGCTCAGGAATGGAAGATGGTGGGTTTTTTTCTGTCTAATCACAGAACAACTACATAAAGTTCTGAACAGGCACAAAGCTAATACAACAGAAATGTATGTATTAAAAAAAAAGAAGAAGAAGAAAAGAAAACTTGAAAAAAATGTTGTATGTATGAGTGTGCATGTGTGTATACATACATGAATGTAAATGTATATATAAATTTGATTCATATGAGTCTATTATACTCAGCGCACACACACACAATCTAGCACGTTCTCATTTATCAGATACAGGAATCAAATCATTTCTGTGCATTTTTAACCTCACAGCATAATTAGGCTAGTGACATGCAGTCTGTCTGATCTAATCATTAGGGTGAAGACACATGGAAAGTTTAGCGCCTCAAGACAACATTTCACAAGGCTTGGGTTCTTGAGCCCTGACCGCTGACAAATCGGTCACATTCATTAGCAGTTTCTAACACCGGCCTTGAAGTGTTAGATAAAATTGATAGTTTCCATGGTAACTGATAGAGTTCCAAAAAAACAGGTTGGACAGGTTGCAAGTGGACCACTCTTGTTTATAAATGTAGGCTGTGAAAGGTTATGCCATCATGCTTCATTATGTTTTTATGCCGATGCTTTGACTTCAAAAGTATGATATGGATAAACTATGGATTAGCCTGAGCCAGATGGCATATTCATTCACTTTTCTTATTAAACGAATGACGTATCACCCATTTCCGACAATCAAACACTCCCATGTTTGCGTTCAGTGACTTCACTGTATCCATAGAAACAAGTCATTGGTGTTAGGCAGGGTGTTAGGAGGCCCTTTTATATCACATATCATTTAGAGTTTCACACTTCTAGAGTACACATACACACACAAAAACTACAGATAAGACATGGTGAGGACTTGGTGAAAGTTTCTAATCACTGAAAACTGAATTGTCACTGCTGTTACCCAAATAAGGTTTTTCACCATCAAATAATTTACCTCTAAAGGCCAGTTACCTATAGAGTGTGCTCCTTAAGCTTATCTGTTTGTGTCTGTTTAAAACACATGCAGTGCTTCAGAGAGACATGGTTAGAGAGATTCTAAAGCATTTGTGCAGTTAGTAGAACATATTCTAATATACAGTTGCATTTTGTAAAAAGTGAAAATATGAGGTCGGGAGTTCAAGAAAAGAAAGAACAGATGGCATTGTGTAAGGTAATAGGAGAGACTTGCCTCAGGACAAAAAACATTACATGAGGTAAGATTCGCATGATACTTACATGCTTACAAAACAAGAAAAAGGAAGATGTTTACAATACAATTAAAAGGTTTGGAGTGAGTGTGTTTAATGTTTTTGAAATAAGTTTACATTTAAATAAGGCTACAATCGTTTGACCACAATGTAAAGTAAAAACAAACAAAGAAACAAAAAAAACACAAATGTAGTCAAACAGTACACTAAAACAAACAAACTAAAAATTCTTATATTTTTATATATTTATTTTTATATCAAAAACATTTAGCTCATTTTAGCTAAAGACTAGATTTCAGAAGTGATGTATGCCTTTTTTATCATTGTGACACATAATAATTTGTGGGAAAATGTTTATATTATATTATATGTTAAATTTTATATTATATTAAATGATTTTTAGATGTAAACGGATTACGGGAGAAGCACGTACAAATTATTAACCAGAGCTGATACTTCGTTCCCTAATCAGCCTATTATCTGATTATCCAATCAGAGCTAAGAGATTCTCCTTTAAATAGAGCTAACTCCCCTTCTCCAGCATCTTTAATTGATTCAGCATAGTTTTACCTCACCTCCACTTTAACATTATCAACCTGCACAGACCCGTCTCTCCGCGAGTGTCAGGTCGTTACAGCAGGCCTTTAATGGACCTGGGCCACACCCAAGTTCTCCCTGCAGCAAATCCACTCGCTCCTCTCTCTCACACCCATCTTACAATCTCTCCTCCGTCTACCCCCTGCCTATGCCCCCAAACGCTCTTGCCCTGGAACCCACACCAGTCTCAGCTTCCCTCAGATCCTCGCAGAAATTCAGGATGCTGGCCCCAGATGCAGAGCCTCAGTCGACCCCGACTCCTCCCTATTTTCAACTGATATTCCCATAAACCACCCGTTAAGACTCTTCTCAAAGCATATCTGAACTCTATTCTCCAAGCTGTTCCGCCAGTACTCTCCAATCCTACCTCACCACCTGAAGATCATTTTAAGCATTTGACCTCAGCTTCAACCTCCAGTTTCCGGATTTCTCCATCACATCCTTCATATCAAATCTCAACTTCTTCAAGAATCTCCAAATCAGCTCTATCAAGGGGTATTTAAGCGGAGTGCAATTTTTTCACAAGCTCCTCATCGGCTCAGCTTCAGCTGCTATTTCCAATGCCCAAACGTCTTTGCTTCTAAAAGGCATTCAAAGAACAAATCCTCCCCGTCCCGATTCACAGCTGCCACTAACCATCTACATTTTCTAAAACCATTGCATTTCTGACCTCCATAAAGGTTATGTCTCCTCCCACACCACCCAAACCCTCGATGCAATGTTCACCCTAGCCTTCTTTGGGTTCCTCGGATACTCTATAATTCCAATTTTAATTTAATTTTAATCCAAAAGTCCACCCCACCATTTCAGATTTATCAATCCTCGATAATGAAACACAGCTGATGCCTCATTCCTTAATCAGCTTATTATCTGATTATCCTGTCAAAGCTAAGAGATTCTCTTTTAAATAGAGCTTAACTCCCCTTTTCCAGCATCTCGTTCTTTGCATCATTCTTCTCTAGTCCTAGATCACCAATGCTAACATTTGTCTGTCTTTATTTTAGATCAAAAGCATACTGGCGCAAGAGACGATCTTCATCGGAAATCAGATCACCTGATCGAGCTCCATGGATAGATCACCGAAACCTAATGCACCTGCACTCATTATAAGTCACATGCACTTAATCAAGTGTGAATTAGTGAAATATAAAAAACAATTATTATTATATTTTATGGTCTTTGATTGGTATAGTAGATCATTTATTATATTAAGTATGTCTTGTGTATGGCTCCTAAAAGTGAAATCATTTTTATTCAAACTCATCATGCAATTTGAACATACAGTTCCTTACATCTAAACATTAATTCAAACCATATATGGGTGCTGTTGTGTGATCTACAACTTGATAGATAAATGCATGTTTTGCACATCAATTATAGTTTCATACTGTATTGTACAAAGACATAAAACTGAGCATGAAAACAAAAAAAAGCATTTTGTAATTGTCATAAACTCATATGCTGCAAACACTAGAAAATACATTCTACATTCATATATTAGACCCAACCCATCTTATTATAGCAGACTGGACTTGTTATAGCACACATTCACTCAAATTCACACGTGGGCTGACATGAAAATCCCAGTTCATCATGCTGTGGCTAGAGATGATGCACTGTTACCGCCATGGCTGGCCTTAAACTATAAAGGCAGATGCAAGTCTGTGTCCATGAACATGCGTTCACTTGAATCTTTAGTGCGGTTTGGCTTCTGTACAGTCAGTGTTATTTAGTGCTATCTCTTGGTGTATCCGTTGCCTTTCTTCTTCCTTCAGTTCATATTTTTCAGTGTAAAACTTGACATTACCCACTAAAAATTCTGTTTATTTTTCCTTTGCCTGTATACTTCAATAATTGATCTGCAGGTTCATCTTACTGGATGTTCCTTATCAAGCATCGCATAACTCTGCTATTCTTCATTACAGTGTCACAGTTGCACACAGCAGAGGCTCTATGTGTTCCAAAACCATCTGTTTTGGCAGAAATATGTGTGTATGTGGTCTGCAAGACGTCTGCGTGCGAACAACTGCTGGGATGGTGAATATTTCATGCAGAGGACTGCCCTCTACAAGCTAGTATGAGCCAAATGGACTACCTCTCCCACTCTCTGCATCGTGTGGAATGTCATATGTTGTTGCTAGCATGCCAAGCCACCAGCTGACTGTTGGTTAAACTTAGCTATTCCTCTAGGCCCTCTCTCATATGCAAGGCTGTGACTGGGGGGGGGGGTGATTAGTTGATTAAGTGACTCCAGATGCAGCTAGGCAGCGTGAATCTGTTTCTTGAGTGATGTGTCTGTGTCAGGTGCAAGTAGAGAAAAATGGAGAAATGGCATACAGATGATGAATGTATAAAAGTAATATTTTTCTGATGCTGTATCTCCCAAATCGCATTTTTCCATGACAATACGGGCAGAGAGAGAGATGAAATGATGAAATATGATTCTTAAGTGTTTCAGACACCTTCACAAATTCAGTGGAGCAGTGGCAGCTGTAAGTACAGTTGCTGAATACATAAAAGACACACAAAACCATGAGAGACTGATAACTAAGGAGAGTAAGGATTTCTCCATCAGAGATGCTTGATTCAAAAAGAAGTGCTCGTCTGTGAGCATAAAATTGCAGGACCTTTATTACGCTGTCATTTAAGCTGAAGATGTTCTGTACACTGGCACCCTCAACACACGGTCTGCAGTGAGACGCTGATGTGTCTTATGTCTAATTTAAGCTGCTTTGTTCAGATTGATGTTCAAAAGAAGAGAGGATTGTTTTATGGCAACCTGAAAAAAGTCTCCTTTTAATACTCACACAGACTGATGTTTCTTGTTGGCCTAGTTTTTATCCGACATAATCATTAGCAGATTTGTTATGGTTAACATGGCAGAGAATGCTCCTACATGCTGGGATTCATTTGCTGAAAAAGAGGCTTTCGAAAACAATCCTTCGGTTTACTTAGAAATCTACCTCTTTAGTGCGCTTCAATGTGAATTTTTTATGAAAAGATCTCTCACTCAATACTTAGGACCCCTTGATTCACACACTGCATTAAACCTTGAGAATGTTTTCCAGCCACAGGGACAGTAGGTGTGAATCATGTCTGTGTGTGAGGTGGTGTTTCTATGGCAGGGACAGAGCTGTGCCTGTTGAACTCCCCCCACAGACTTACCCAGGTGGAAAAGCACCAAAGACGTAGCATTAAATGTAATAAAAATATACTTGAAATTCAAGTAGTATGTTTATAATACATTTGTATTCCTTAACATGCTTATTTAAAGTGCATTAAAAATATATAAAATGTATAACATTTTTAAAAAGTATACTATAAATACATTTGTACTAAATATATGCTTAATTCCTTAGTTACCCTTAATTACCCTATAGCCTACTTTTAGTGACGTTTTAGCGTATTTACAGAAAACACACTGTTAATCTTACTTAATAAATACTTAATAATAATAAGTATATTTTATGTGTACTTTGTGTAAGAACATAATATGATTACACTTTTAGTGGGTTTTCAAAAAAAATTCCCATAAGGGTATATTACATAGCATATATCTAAAACATATATCTAAGATAACACCTAAAATACTATAAACAATAAAAATAAAATAAAATAAAAAAGCGCCAGACAGCTTCGTATATCAAATATGAAGTGTGTGCAAATGTTTGAATGTGAATTAGTGATGGGAAGTTCGGATCATCTTACAGTCTTGTTCATCTAAATTAACTAATCTTTTTTCGAGTGATCTCTTTCATTTCATTCATTTAAAAAAAAAAAGTAAAAATATAATATTATATTTTTCCCCTTAAACATCTACTACATACGCACACGCTGATCACACTACAAACAATACAATATTTTTAATTATATTAATATTCATTCATTGTTTACCACTTATTTGTTTAGTCTCTCATTGTTTAGTCAATGATTAGCTCATCTCAAAAATTATTATTTTTGTTTTGTTTTGTTTTATTTGTTTTGGGTTTTTTTTTAAAAATATTTTCTGAAGTCTATTTGGCTCATTCAATCATAACGTGATGTGACAGCCCCATAAGCCTATCATTAGCCGGAAAGAGAATTTATTAGGTCATCTATCAGTTGGGGGCAGTCGTGGCCTAATGGATAGGGACTCCGGGTGTGTGTTCACGGTGTGTATGTGTTCTCTACTGTGTGTGTGCATGTTGGATGGGTTAAATGCAGAGCACAAATTCCAAGTATGGGTCAACATTCCTTAGGCTTATGGGGCTTTCACATCACGTTATGAAAGAACGACTTAAACCCAAAGACTCGAAACAGGTGAACTATTTTCAATAAGAACTTTGCACATTTTTGAAACTTTGGTGAATTGTCTTACATCGGACACAAGCTTTTCTTGAAGATGTATGAAAGTCTTATTTGATGGTTTGGAGTGTCGTAAGGGTAAGTGATGAAATTAATTAGAAAATATAGGCCTAACGTTATGTTCTTTTTTTCCCCTTTTTTACCAAAAGCCTCACTGTAGCTTCAGGGCAAAATTAATGTTTAATTAATGTTATTTGTCTGTGTCAGTGATGTTTTTGACACACGCAAATAGCACATAACATAACATTAACATTCTATTATTTGCAAAATAACTTGTTTTCTGATGTTCTGAACAATTTGTCTTCATTGTAATGAGGTAAGTTAATTTTCAGATCAAACAGATTGCAGAGACAAGCAAAGGAATAGTAAGTGTATTTTATTATTTAGAGGTTGTAGTTTACCACCTCTGTTATAGAGATTTTTGAATTAGGCCTGACGGAGATGGTTTGGTCAATCTTGAAAAATTCAAGCGACATGTCCATTCCAGGTAGCAGATTTGTGCTTCCTTTCCATTATAAGTATGTCCTGTCATACACACAGGTTGCTTTATTGAATAATTTATCAAAAATATTAGTGAGTTTGTACTTTGTTGTTGAGTTTGAAAGTGATGTTGTTGGGCTATGTCTAATCTTATGTTCAGTGTAACTCAGCGTACTGTACAGTGATAACTAACAAGAGGATGAGAAAGTCACTCATATGTCATGCTTGATGAGGAGATTGTCAAAAGGTAAACTGAGATGTCAACAAAATTCTAATAAATATCTATGCAAATTATAATAAATATGCAACAATGGATGCAAAATGTTTTTGTATAATTTCATATCAATATTTTTTTCTTTCACACATAAAGCAGTCATCAAATCCACCTGTGCCTTCAACAGATTCACTAGCTCTGTCTCTATCGCTCGCCCCCCAAATTCCAGCAGCCACAACATCTACATTTTCACTCCTTTCTCGACTCTGCTGTGGGTTGTCAGCCATGTGCCAAACACCAGGCCTTCAGGGGATCATCATCGTCTTCTCATCACCATCTTTTCGCCACATCCTGCCATCATCCCCATGTGTTTTTTTTTATTTATTATAATGTTGTTGTTGTTTTTTTTAATAATGTGTTTGTAATGAAGCGTCGGATCCATTTGCAAGGCTTTATTTATCCACAACAACAAGCAATGGTCAGAGATACCGGCAAACAGTTGAGTCAAAGATTTTCTGCATGATAGGCGAAGCCGGAGATCCCTGGACACGAGTACCGACTTGGTACTGGTGTCCCTCCCGGCGGTGACGGTTAGCCTGCTGAGTTACTCTCTGGATGGCGCTTCAGAGATGGACATGTGCAGCGTCCCATGTGGCCTCACTTCGACGAAGCCAGTCATCCACGGTGGGTAGGTTCATGGGTTCTCCTGTCCAAGGGAATAGAGGGGGTTGGAATCCAAGGACACATTGAAAAGGTGTGAGCTTAGTGGCAGGT
>JAUMHI010000063.1:7025848-7057352 GCA_032359435.1 Enteromius unitaeniatus | reverse complement strand
TGGGAATGTATGAGAAGAAAATCAAGTCAGCCGACCTGCTATATCTAACTGATTCTGAACGAACTCATCTTTGAGATTAACGTTAACGCATTTTTAGTCAATAAAGTGTTAATACAATAGTACATAATTTGACCATTAATTTTGTGACATTATAGGGGAAGCTGAGCTTCCCTTGCAGTCTCAAAGAAATCACCACTGGTATATATATATATATATATATATACTGGAGAAAAAATAATCTTCATAATAAACTTGTTACACTGCTTGCCGTAAAGATAAAGCAGGAGTCGCAGGAGTTTACAAACACGATTCTTTTAATTATCAACTCAGGAACAAAGGACATGAACAGACATGAATACTTATACAAGGACCGACAAGGGAGACTAGGAAAAACCAAATATGGGCATACAACACTGACAATACTAGTGTAATGATAATGCATTTCAAATGAATTGTAATACAATTTAAATGTATTTGAAGTACATTAAAACTATGTTTTACATATATTCTAAATGTAGTTCATGAAGTATTAAAATTACGTAAATGTAATGTAAGAAATATATTTAATGCATATTCTTAATAAATATACTTTATACACTTAGTATAGTACAGTTTAAATATACGTATATATAAGTATACGTATATATAAATATAAGTATATCTAAAATAACACAATTTAAATATATTTATTTTTCATCTGGGTAACCTTGCCAGAAAATCACTCTAAAGTAAATTAAAAAAAAATCCAAATTCACTTACATGTAAATTGTCACAGATCGCGCCTCTGTGGCCCTCTCCGAACGACAACAGCGGGAACCCTCTCCCGAGATTTAATTCTACCCAGACTGTTTAGACCCACGCACCTCGGCGAGTTCCGCCGCAGGTGCAGGCATTCATTCATTGATTATTTGGTCTTTATAAGGACTGGACTTTGTGCAAGTAAGACTCATCGTGAAGTCTTACTTGCTATGTCATTCCGAGCGTTTATCCCCTGGACTGCCTTTCCGTGTATGACCCTGGACTGTTTATCTGGTATTTGATTCTCGCTGCCTGCCCATTGAACTCTTGCTTGTTTTGTGACCGATCTTGTGGATTACCTGAATCATATCTGTCTGCCGTTGATTTGAACCACTGCCTGTTTGACTACTGCAATAAAGCCTTGCAAATGGATCTGACTGACTCTGAGCGATCATTACAGAAGACTTCGCCGGAACAAGATCCAGCGGCTTTACAGAGTGTTGTATCGGAAGTTTCCAGCCAAGCTTCTATGCTCGCTGCCCATCACCAGCAGCTGGATAACTTAACCACCATGTCACAGGATTTAATGCGATCGG
Source organism: Enteromius unitaeniatus (assembly GCA_032359435.1). NCBI lineage: Eukaryota > Metazoa > Chordata > Actinopteri > Cypriniformes > Cyprinidae > Enteromius > Enteromius unitaeniatus. Next base: position 7,056,018 of record JAUMHI010000063.1, on the reverse strand, counting down.
TACAAAGTCTAACCAAGGCTATGACACAGCTGAGTGCACAGCTCATTCCTCCGCTGGCAGCAGCAGCTGCTCCACCCCCACCACTGGCAGCTTCAGCGGCACCCGCTGTTCAAAGCAATCCAGTTCGCCTCGCACTACCGGAGAAATACGACAGTTTTTCTAGTATGTGTAAATGTTTCCTCATGCAATGTGCCATTTACATCAATCGTCAGCCTCAGGGCTTTGATACTGAGGACAGCAAGGTGTCATTTATATGCTCATCGCTCACTGGAAAGGCGTTGAGATGGGCCACTGCGCTTTGGGAGGGACAACAGATGTCATTTCTCTCCTATCAAAGGAAATTCAAGGAAGTTTTTCACCATGATGAGGAGAGAGGCTGAAGAGGAGCTGATGAACTTAAAACAAGGTTCCTTGTCTGCAGCGGATTATGCGCTTCAATTTCGCACTCTAGCAGCTGAAGCAGCCTGGGAGGGAAAGCCTCTTAAAGGGATGTTTCGCCGTGGTCTCAGGGTGGAGTTACAGTCAGAACTCTCATGCCATGACGAGAACAAAACTTTAGAGGAATATATGGACATGGCCATCAAAGTCGATAAACTCCTCCGATCCTGTAGGGGGCGCCAACCAACCACTCTGCCCATTACATTCCCCAACACCTCCTATGAAGAGCCTATGCAGATTGGTTTCACCAAGCTCTCTGAGGAAGAACGAGCATGAATGAAGCACCATCTTTTTCTCTACTGTGGTCAATCTGGTCATCTGCGCGCCAACTGTCCGTGGGAGAATACATCACATCACGGAAAAACTCACCCTTATCACCAGTTCCCTGCACTCAGAGACCATTCAGTTCCACGTCACCCAGTCACCTCCTCACCCCATCATTCTCGGTCATCCCTGGCTCATCCTGCATGACCCTCGAATCTCCTGGAGAGAACAAGAGGTCTCACAGTGGTTCGACTCCTGTCTAAAGCACTGCCTGACATATCCTTGCCGAAACTTCACTCCCGCTCAGGTCTCAACGGAGGACTCAGAGTCACAGGAGGGCCTACCGGAACCCTACAAGGACCTTCACCTGGCCTTCAGTAAGATCAACGCCACGCGTCTGCCCCCACATCTTGATACTGACTGTGCCATAGACCTCATACCAGGTGCCACACCTCCCCATGGACGGGTTTACCCCTTATCTCAACCTGAGACCCAGAGCATGCAGTGTTACATTGACGAGGAGCTCGCAAAAGGATTCATCAGGCCTTCCACCTCACCAGCCTCGGATGGTTTTTTCTTCGTAAAAAAGAAAAATGGATCACTCAGGCCTTGCATTGATTACCGATTACAAAGGTACCATCAAGTACAGATACCCTCTGCCACTCGTCCCATCATCACTGGAATGAAGATGTGCATACAACCTTCTCCGTATCCGAGCAGGGGATGAGTGGAAGACAACCTTTTCCTCCACAACTGGTCACTATGAGTATCTGGTAATGTCCTTCGGGTTGTCCAATAGCCCCTCTGTATTTCAAGCATTAATTAACAACATTTTCCGGGACATGTTAAACCAATTCGTAATCGTCTACATCAACAATACCCTCGTCTACTCAGAAAACCTTCAAGACCATATTAAGCATGTTCGAGCAGTTCTACAAAGACTCATCAAGCACCAGCTGTATGCCAAGTTATCTAAGTGTGACTTCCATCTCTCCACCGTCTGTATTGAGGTGGCCTCGCCCTAAGACAGTAAAGGAGCTAGAGCGTTTTCTGGGGTTTGTGAACTTCTACAGGCGGTTCATCCATGGTTTCAGTCAGGTGGCTGCCCCTCTCACTGAACTCACTTGTGGAGGTTTTCACAAGTTATCCTAGAACCTGTCATGTGAAAAGGCCTTCGTAGAGCTCAAGAAACGCTTCTCCTCGGCCCCCATTCTCCGACACCCTGATCCACTCTTCAATTCGACGCCCTCTCCCACCAGTTTGACAGCTCACAGGTGGATACAACACCTACCTCAGTAATCTCATCCTCTTGTATCGTCGCACCCATCCAGTGGGACATCATGGCAGAGATAAACGAGGCTCAGAAAGGGGAACCAGCTCCCCCTGAATGCCCTCCTGGACAAACCTACGTGCCCACCAGCCTACGCTCCCGAGTACTCTCCTTGATTCACGAAAACCCCAGCGCTGGTCACCCTGGTATTCAGCATTCATTCATTGATTATTTGGTCTTTATAAGGACTGGACTTTGTGTTACTCATCGCGAAGTCTTACTTGCTATGTCAGTAATTCCGAGCCTTTATCCCCTGTACTGCCTTTCCATGTATGACCCTGGACTGTTTATCTGGTATTTGATTCTCGCTGCCTGCCCATTGAACTGTGTTAAATAATAGTGTTAAATAATAAAGAGTTCACTTAATATGGTAGTATAATAATATATTTCAAAAGTACAAACTGATATACTAGATAATATATCTAATATACTAAAAGTACAAACTATAGAAGTATAATAGAAGTACAAACTCAATGTAATGTTCGCAGACACTTAACTGAATCTTACTTGCATACAAATGAAAATTAATTATAGTTTAATCCTTAAATGTAATTGAAAGGGAGCTTAGAGCCTTTTGAGCTACTTCAGTACATCTGCATATGTAAGTCAGTTCATAATTAATTCTATTGACTTATAAGAGTATGTACTGAGAAGCATTTGTAGAAAACTGAAATATATTTGCTTAAAAATATTCTTAATATAAATGCAGTTTCTATCAAAACCTTTAAGTAAATCAATAAATAAATAAAAATACAGCCACATCACCCTAAATATTTTAGCCATCCAAACCTTTGCACGATGTATAAGCCAATAGATACCGGAATAAAAGATCTTCAGGCAAACAACAAAATAAAAGCATGAGAATTTTAAAATTCTAGCAGAAACAGTGCAAAATATCACAATACAATTAAAATAATTAATGTTTCAAACAAGATTAAATGAGTAGTACATTTTCAAATAATATGAAATCATCAAAGCTGTTTCTTGAATGCTGAATACATTACTCAAGCTTAAGCCTTGAGCATGTCAGTAACAAAGGACAAGGCCATGCTTACACACACATCGCTGTTCACCCTTGAATACATAACCTGACCAAAAACATTACATGTCAATTTGCTTTGATTGAATTGTATGGCAAATTAAACGATGATGAACTACTGCAGGTATTTTATGACAACATCTAATTAATTAAATCTCACTCTCTCTTCTTTTTTCTTTTTGTACAACAATAAAAAATATTGGCCAATTTGAGAAACTTTCTTTTTCCCTGCGCTGACCAAGGTTAGATTACTATCTCACCCTGGTAACATCTCATGCAGAATAATTAAAAAACCAATCCAGTCAATGAGCTTTCTAAGTGGAGCTGCCAATTCTTCCCCTTTTTCCAGCTGTGATCTGCCTGTGGAGGTCATGAGATTGACTTTAACCATGTTCCAGTACATACTGTTGCACATGCAAACTGGTATTTGCTTTAGTTGTTGTATTACATTAATTTTGAATTAAATAAAACATGCAGTGGCTAAATTCAAGTGAGCAAATTTGAGTGTTTCTGGAAAACATAGGCAAGCGCACGTGAATGTTTTTTTAAAGATATATTTGTATTTAATGTTGTGTTCAAGCAGCTGCATATTTATTAAACTAATGAAATGTGTACATCTACTGAACCTTAACTGAGATAGCAAGCTACCTTTATGTTAAAAGTACAGCAAAAAGACTCACAGCTCATATGCATTTCCTCCTAGGAGACATTTTGGATGAGCTTTGGTCCTTGACAGAATTTATCTCAGTACAATTTTCCAAACTGTGTCCTATTTGATGTATTTGCCTTGAGTTCTCTCAGAATCACAGAAACTGTATTCTGTTAGCAGCTAATTTAGAAATGTTGTCATTTAGATCACAATTTACAATGAAAAATAGAACAGAAAACAGAAAAAACAAAATAAAAAACAAAAACAAAATGAAATATGCTGTTCATACCTTACTATGGTGAAACACAATTATATTTATCTTCATTCAATCTAAATTATATTTTATACATTCTGACATTAAAAAACATGTAGATCTAAATGTATTATAGACATTATATGTATATAATGCAGCATAAAATAATCTGGATGCACAAACCAAGGAGACCTATTTTTTACACAACACATTATGTTTTATTTAACTGAAAAAAAAAGTTGTTTGGCTTGCATGCATATTATTATTAATAATAGGTATCATATTGTTGATGTCTATAGCATTTTAGTGTTGTGTGTGTTAATCTGATTTTTTTGTGTGTTTGTGTAGCAAATATATTCTTAGCATATATTCTTATCCTTAAGGTATACTGCTTAAGGAAAGGCCTAATTTGTTGTGCAATTTTATTGTGGTCATTAGTAGCCTATATTTTATAATAAAAAGGAGATGTTGAGCATCACATACTACTATCCATTTAAAAGGCACAAACATTTCCATGGCATCCATCCTCTATGATGAAATGCTGTTTCTTCCAAACGGAGCTGCCATCTTTTCCTGTAAATTTAACTAGATTATGTTAGAGAATGCATTCTGTGTGCACCCTAAACACGAGTATTCTGTAATAGCCCTACTAATAAACTAGCCTACTTACGATTTTAATAATTTGTGGCTCTACCGGTCTATAATAATTTATTCTGGTACCTAGTAAACGTAACATACAGTGTTAGTCTTTTATACAAAGCGCACGTTCCTCGTCCAGCAGTGACAGATGAAGGAAGGTGGCTCCACCCCTCTACTAACATCTCCCATCTGAGAGCTCATTCATACTGAAGAAATGTGCTGCAAGAGTCACGCTCAACACATCTATCCCCACATGCTAGGAGAAGAAACCACAATGCCACCGCCTTGCAAGTAGCAGGCTGAATGGGAAAATGGTCATATTATGCACTATATTTGTTAAACGCAAGTGCGTAAAGACCAGCAAATGGAGAACTACAAGCACTTCGTGGCGCGCTGTAGCTGGAGGAAACTTCCACGCGCTCGGTCTGATCACAGGATCCTCTGATAGGGAATGAGACGAGTGAAGTCGTGAAAGTTAGACCGAAAGAAAATGTCGGCGACACATGCTTCACCTTTGTCTAACAAAACCAACCAATATGAGGACGCGGTCGAGGGCAACTGGCGGGTTCTCTTCGGTTTATCCTTCGCCATCGCCACGGTCACTTGCTTGGGAGGTTTGTACTCGCTTATGTCGCTGCTCAGGATGAGAAGCAAGTCTTCCCTCTGTTTGATAGTGGCTTCTTTATCCATAGACGACCTAATCAGCGTCGTGCCGCTCACGCTCTTCATGATCTTGCAGTGGAGGAGCGGAGACGCGAACCGGTCGGGCGCAATGTGCACTCTGTCCGGACTCCTTTACGTTTTCCAAGGGTTGTCAAGCAATATGAAAGCCTGTCTAATAGTTGCCTACACTTTTTACGTGACAAAACGTTTTGGAGTGTATCAGACGGCTAACCGACCTCTCGGGGTGTTTGTGGCTGTGGTGGCGGTGTGGACGGTGAGTCTCGCAGTCAGCGTTCTCCCCGTGTGTGGCTGGGGTCGCTTCGCGCCCGCTTCTCTCGGCTGTCTCCCGGAGAACGACAGCCTGTACGTGCTACTACTGTTCGCCGTTTACTCACTGTGTTTCTGCGGGCTAGTAGTTTGCTCGATTCCTCTCATCTACCAGCTCATGTGCTCCACGGAGGCCCTGAGAACATTTTACCCGAGCTATTTTGAAATTGCCGGGTCGGCTCCGCTTTGTGAGATCCCCTCTCTGTCGCGGGATAGCTTGGAGAAAAGTTTGGGTGCCTACAATGAATTCAGCTCAAACACTGGCAGTTTTATGAACAAAACGGAAACGTGTTCTTTGTCATACTCTCCAGCAACCGGTCATTTTCAGAAAGATGAAGCTCAGAGTGCACGACATTCCCCTGTTTTTTTCTCTCAGAAGCGCTTCTCGATGATTCTGGCCATGGCGCGAATGGTTCTGTGGATGCCAATGATGGTGAGATCTATAAAAGCAATTACTTTTCACTTGATAATAATTTATTTGTTACAGTGAACTATTAATTATTGTTACAATAAAAAAGGAGGATACTTGAGGCCTTTCTTTGTGGTTTCTCAGACTAGAAAGACCATTGCCGATTAATATTGTCAATATTTTGTTTTTCAGTATATCCATAAAGACATAATTTGGTAGTCTAATGATTGTTTATTATTATGTGGATTAAGTAGAGAAAATATTTCAAAATGTGTCCAATGCCATATCAGTTGCTGCTCAAAAATAAATAAATGAAAATACCATACCATATTTTCTTAGACTCTGGAGTTCATCCTATTGTGTAGTCAAGGAACTTTATATTTCAAGTGCCTCAAAGCCTTTGCTGTCCTCTTACAGTGGATGACTGGGGGAACTGTTGACAGCATTTAGATTTCAAGCAGGAACTCCATGATATAAGTTCCTTAGAGAACTGGTCTTTTCGAAAGAGAGTCTTGTGCTTTTCATAAGGGTTTTACTAATTTGGGAATCTGAGAAACCCCAGAAAGTGCCTTTATTTACAGTGTGTAACAAAAACTTTGCACCAGTCTAAAATGTCATCTTCAACTGTAGGCCTAAAGGCAGTGATATAGGTTGGTTGACCTTATAACCTGTCAATGTAAATGTTTCTTTTCATAAAATTTTTCTTTTTTTAATTATTATTTTATTCTGTTTAAACTGAAATGAGTGGTGATTCACCTATATTTTTCACTGGCAAACATTGCCCTTGCAGACCCAAATCCTGGTGAGTCATGCCGTTCACATGCACAGCGCGTCCTTGGAGACTCTCTGTTTTTTCCTGACCTTGATCTCTGCGGCGGTCACCCCTGTGTTTGTGCTTTCGGAGCGCTGGATCCATCTGCCGTGTGGCTGCTTCATCAACTGCCGTCAAGGCTTAGGATCCGAGGTTTCCAACGGTTGGTACACAGATAAATCAGCCTGATATACAGTTTTTTTTTTTAATGGATTTTTCTATAGGATTATAGGAAGTACCTTGTGTTTTTTTAAACAATCCATATGAAATAATATAAATGGTATATTTTGATATATGTCTTTCATAAAAGTATCTTAAGTTTGTGTGAGAAATAAAATGAAAATAGCTTTCCACATTGCCACATTATCATTTGTGTGTTCTTTACAGCAAAGAAAAGGAGATTTGAATTCAACCTCTCATTCCAGCAAGGCTATGGCATTTACAAGATCTCCCACATGAAGTCACCTTCCATCGAGAAACCCTCTTTTAACAGTTTATACAGCAGTGATTTCTCTGAGAGCAGAGTGGCTGTGCTGGACAGTGGTCAGATTGGTAAGTTCAGCACCACGGCAGCGGAGGACAGCTCCCTCCACAGCGAGCTGCTGCTTGAAGAGAGAGCGGACAGCCAGCCTCAGAGCTCCACAGAAAGGGACGGACTGTGCAGTGTCTCACCTCATGTTTCTACCTGCGATCATGAGGATCTTAATCTTGACAACTCATCTGTATTTGATGGTCCCGACAGGAGGCTGTCCCACGAGGAGTGTCGTAAAATCGAGCTGACTGACTGGGAATGGTGCAGGAGTAAATCAGAAAGGACACCCAGACAGGTAAGAGCACACCCATCTAAAAGATATAAGGGGAGTTACATTTTGTTGTCAGGTAATGAGAAAATTACAGTAACAGGAAATTGTCATATTGTGTATATCACTGCAGACCCCCATAAAAAAGTATTTTGAAAATATAAGCTTTTTATAAAGATGTTATATGTAGGTTTTTCAAAACTATGAATACTTTTCTAAATGATACTGCATATTATCAGATTTTTTTTCAATTTCTTCCTTTTTGATATGTCAGTTTTCTCAGCTTTGCTTTATATACAATTAATTTGTATTGCTCTTACTATATTTGCTGCGTACAGTTAAATTTGCGCCATATGTGTTGCAGGAAGGTTTGCATAAAATTTAGATTTGCCTTAAATTTATTTTGTCACTGCATGTTACCTAATTGTACTGTAATAGTGGACACAACCACTTTTATTCTTCTAGTTATTTATGGATAATGAATTTGAAACACATTCACAGGAATATATTTAAATAAATTATGGATGAATAATTCATAGTTAGATTGATCATATTTCCAAATTTTATGTAATACTATATATATATATATATATATGTGTGTGTGTGTGTGTGTGTGTGTGTTTTGTTATGTTCAGGCAGATATTGTACATTTATTGACATAAATACACATAACATTTTTAGTATAATGCAAAATAAATGTGAAATCATTCAAACATGATGAAAGATGAAAGAAAAAAATTACTCTACTTCCATTTCATCACAATATTTAGTGTATAGCCTATCACAGACAGCACATTTATGAATTGATAAACTTTCCTTGCAAGAACTTTTCTCCCAATGCAGTATCGGTGCACTCATTACTACTTATAATTGTTTTTCTTCTGGCTTTTCTGAATCTGCTGATAACATTAAACTAGATATACACCACAACAGCAACCTAAAATGGTTATTATTAAATATTTGAATCACTTCTAGACATCTGCATTGGCTATATCTGGGATTTATTTAATGTTTGCAAGGGTAAATCATAAAGCTTAGATACACATTGCTCTGCAAGAGCTGGACTGTGCTGTAAAAAAAAAATCATGTTGAGTGTTAATGGAGCTGATGAGTTTAACAGAAAATAAATTACCTAATGCTTTCCAAAACAGATTTATCTAGTTATCTAGCAAAAATAAGCCATTCAATTAACATTACAATTGTGTTAACATGTAGACAATCCCTCTAACTGGACAAATAATTATGTGGATTATGTTCATCACAATAGACAAACAAGCCATTTATGTGTATTTCCACACTGAATGTTTAGTGTCAGGAACGCAATGCACAGTGAGACAGGCAGAGACTCTAAGTCAGACACATTGACATGATTGACTGCTGTTTTGCTAAAAATTGCTTTGCTGGCTTGTACAGGCGTGGTCTCACCATTACACATCCAGTTCACTGCTCCAGTGTGGGGCCAATTCTATCTTAAATATAAACAGGACTGTTCAATTCATTAATAACTCATGCTAGTTTTGATGTATGCCTATGTATTAAAGGTTTAAATGTTGTGAATAGTAGAATATGAGGATTGGCATTGATCTGATTTTGTTCCATAATAATTGTTCTAACATAATTTTGATTTATGCTTTGGCCTTGGAAGCACACTCTTATTAATTATTCACCTAAATGCATTTTTCATAATCATCCACAATTCTATTTAATAATCCATATAACTTGTATTACGTTAGCTATAAATTTAGCTATGCAACTTTTTAATTAATGCTTCTGCAAGGATAAAGTAGCTGTCCTACCTGTCTCTCTGTAGCACTGTCTCAGGCATCTTACATCACGGGCATTGCAGTTTATTGCTCTGGTCACATCTGCAGTGTGCTACTTCCCTGCAGCAGGTCTATGAAGTTGAGCAGGGAGCTTTGGCATCTGCTGTGAAAATTTAGTTTTCATGTAAAGTCAAGCTTGGTACTGTAATAGGATGGTATCTTTGCAATAGGTCAGTTTCATAATTTCATCCTTGTTAAGTCTCACATTGAGTACAATGTCAAGCATCAGATTGATTGGTGTAAAGCAATTTTTTTTTTTCAAGAACTACTTTTTAAAATGAAAGTGGATGAGAGCAAACCATGTTATACAATACGTAAACATTTTAAATGTCTAAATCCAAACTGTTAAACATGGTATAACATGCTATAATATTTGTTAAAATGTGCTTGCAATGTTCAAAAAGTACTGAGGCACTGGTATGCACATTACTAATACAAAAATTCTAAATGAGATTTTAACTTTATTGCTGTTATGTAAAAAAAAATAATAATAATAATTTTAATTGTAGGAGGTGGGACACCAGTCTATTATTTTTTTCACTTTGAATGGATGAAAAGTAGATTTCGGCCATGAGCTACAAGTAAGCTTGCGAACGACTTGTTGGAGACCTCTGGTGTAAAGCATGCCACCACTAGACTCTGGAGCAGTGTAAACATGTTATGTGGAGAGATGAATCACGGTTCTTTGATGAGTGAGTCTGGGTTTGGAAAATGCCAGGACAATGTTACCTTCTTGAATGCATGGTACAAACTGTAAAGTTTGGTTGAGGATTAATAATGGTATGGGGCTGTTCTTCGTGGGTTAGGCTATGCCCTTTTGCTTAAAGAAGATAATCTTAATGCTTTAACATACCAAGATATTTTGGGCAATGCTGAGTTTCTAACTTTGTTGGAAGACATGGCCCTTCCCTGTTCTGTCATGATTGTGCCCCAGTGCAAAAAGTTTCATTTTTGAATGGGTTTGGTGAGAAAGAACTTGAGCCCAAATCTCAATGCCATCGAATGATGTTTTATTTGAAAAGTTCAGGAGGAGTATGTGAAGATAAACAACTTCATTAGTACAATAGTAAATGTATATAGAGGCAACTCACCTCTAAAATTGTGAGCCAGGTCTTCTAGTCCAACATCACCTTAAAAATGCTCTACTTGTTGAATAGGAAAACTTTCCTCAGAACCACTCCAAAATCTAGAATAAAAACCTTCCCAGGGGAGGGGAGGTTGTTATAGTTTCAAAGGGAGGAGCAACCATGTATTAATGTCAATGTATTTTAAACGTGTCCAAATATTTTTGCCCATATAGTGTATCCATCCATCCAACCAACCATTTATCTATCCATCCTTTTTTTAGCTTAATTTAATTTACTGTAGACTTAATTTAATTTACTGTAATTTAAGGTTTGAGTATAGTTCTATAAATCCAATATATTTCTTCAGCCATCTTATGTTTTCTTCCATTCTTATAGTATGTTAAAAATTATTTTCTGTTTCTCTTTAAAACCCTTTTGCTATTAGGAATATAGGATTTATGACAACAAAGGCAGTTCCCTTTATGTGCCCCGCTTTAGTGGACTGTAATGTACTGCAAGCCATCATTTTAAAAACAGCATATAATTGGGAGTTGCAAAGAAAAAAATACAGTTGGGTTAGTTTATGCTCTTAGCATGTTTGGTGTCAAAACAGCAGGTTTATAAAATACTCTCTTGTGACTTGGAAACCCCACTGGGCTTCTCCGGCACAGAAGACTGTCACTGTGTATCTGCTGCTGAAAGCAGGAAGCTAGATCACAACTTGGGTCCAGTTTTCTTTTGGCATTAAAATTAAAGGTTTGTCAGGTTTTACTAAAGATGTGCAGTGAAAATTAGCACTGAAAAGGTGTAGGCACATTTATTTTTGCACCTGACCTTATCGAATATGTGTTTTTAGGAGTTTCCCTTTCAGACGCAAAGTTATGGGAGGAGAGTATTCAAGGAGTGACTGAGAATGGTGGAGGCACATCATAGAGCAGAGAGCATGTGGGAAAAGGAGAGGATTTTTTCACATGTGTTAATTTATTTTGAATGCCAGAGGAACACATTATCCGAACATATATTCCGGAAATAAAAGATGAATTGGATCCCTTAGCTAGGAGTCCACACAATACCAAGTCTATCAAAACTTCTAGAAAACCTTTATTTTTGGCCTCCAGTTCTTTCCAACGTAGTGTGACTTCTTTATGACTTTATTTGCTCATTTGTGCTGCACTTGGAATATTGTGTTTGTCGATGTGTAAATGAGAAGTTCTGTGTTCTTTAATTTCAGCATTGTTAGTGAATCATCAGCAGAAATTTCTCACCCAACGGCACTTTTTTTGGAAACTTCACTCTCGCATTAATTTGCCTTGTTTAGTAAAACTGTGACCTAGAGTAGGAGGAGAGGTCAGAGCTAGCACCTGTGGCAAATTCGTTATTATAAGTAAATTGAAAACTCAAAATACAGTCGGGGTCAAAAGTTTACATCCTGATGTTTATACAGTCCACAAGAGAAAATAATAGTTGAATGTATAAAAATTACCCTGTTCAAAAGTTTACCCCCTTGATTCTTAATACTGTGTCGGTACCTGATTGATGGTTGTTATCCCCTTGTTTGTCCTGAACAATTCAACTGACTGCTGTTCTTCAGAAAAATCCTTCAGGTCCTACAAATTTTTATTTTATTATTTTCAGCATTTTTGTGTATTTGAACCCTTTCCAACAATGGCTGTATGATTTTTGAGATCCATCTTTTCAAACTGAGGACAACAGAGGGACTCCTATGCAACTATTACAAAAGGTTTAAATGCTCACTGATGCTCATAAAAATTGTAATGAAAAATGTAATGAAAATCAGAATGGAGATGTGTATTTTTTTTTTGTGTATTTTTTTTTCTTATTTATGTACTTATCATTTATTTATTTAGTAATGCCCTTCAGAAGCCACAGAAGGTAGTTTCCCAGAAGACAAAAGTTAAATTTATCCTAATATTCAAATTCAAAAAGTATGTGAGGCATTATGTACTGTAGGTGTGACTGAAGATTAATGTGATTGAGCGTCTGCATCAAAACTACTCAATGCATATAGACTGACTCGCAGGGGAATTATGGGAAACTAGGCCACTCGCACATGTAATCATAAATATCATAAAAAGCCTGGGTCTTGTTTGCATTTGCCGTTTTCTCTGTCTGCTTTCCTGCCTTGACTCCGATGTGGTTATTATCCTTCATTGCCCCAGTGCCTCTAACTCATCTGGTGGGTGAACTCACATGCAACTCATACCCTTTTAAGTCTAAGTCACATGGTTTCTACAACCTCTGATGAGCATGATTTCATTTGAATGATATGCTGTGTTTTGGGCAAAGCCTGCTGGAGGCACAAATCATATTGCTGACATCTAATTCCTTAGCTTTTATATAATGTAAGAAGAAAGAAGGAATGAAAGAAGGTAGAAAGAGATCCTTATCTATGGTTGCTGTGCAGAATGGTCAGATGACATCAGATCAAAATGCTTCAATTATTCACAGTCCTCATTCAAGCGTGGCATTTCAATCTATTACGCACAAGCTCCATGCCAACTGTGTCTCTTCATTATGAAAGGAGCATATCAATGATAATGACAATGCCACTAAACTGAATTTCTCTATAGTGTGACATTACTGTATATGACTGAAGATGCTGACGGGGGAAAGATGGCACAATGGAGCCATGGGTGTTTGTCATAATTTGAGTTTTTGTTCTCGCCGAGCTAGATATATACACAGGGTTCATTAACTATGGCGAAAAGAATCACATTTATTGGACTGCTTTTCAAATGTCATTGACTTTGTGTGTTCTAGTTCTTTGGACTTTCAAAATGTACTATTTTTTTTCATTAGATTTATTATATTATATTTATTAGTATAATTGATAAGTACATCATTGGCACAGTTCAGATATTTCTTTTCACACACTGCACTATAAATGTTTACATATGGTAAGTTGTTTTTTAAAGTAGTGGTTGAATGTTGTTGTTTTTTTGTTTGTTTGTTTTTAGGCGTAATTGCGTTTATATGGTGTAATCACCATGTGGTGGTGTCAATGCTTCGTTCTTTAAAAATGTATTATTTTTCACCTAATTGACCTTTATTTCACATCTCTTTATTTCTTCTCTGAAATACATGCTGATCATTTCATGTTTTTATGAAGCCCCTCCCCTCAGAAATTTGCAGTGGGCTCTGATTGGGTTGCCAAGTGTTATGTTTAGCTAAACCGTGTGTGCCTAAACTCTCTCGGGCATGCCTAAACATCCCTGCTTTGACAAATGTTTTTTGTTTCTTCAGTGTTTTCATTATTTCACATTTTAAAGCAGCATGTAAGCTCAAAGGGTTAGTTCACCCAAAACTGAAAATAAGTTTTACTTGCCTTCAAAGGTGTATGTGGCTTTGTTCATTCAGATGAATAATTTTTTTTTTTTAATGTCCAGACAACTTCAAGCCTTTCTATGGGACTAAACGGTAGTTTGCTGTGTACACTTTGGAAGAAGTAAAATAAAGTATGCACATGTGTAATAAAACATCCCTCACACGGCTCCGAGGGTTGGCTAATGTGTTTTTGGATAAATATCTAAATTTAAAATGTAATAAGCACTTTTTTTAGTGCGAAAGCAGTCCAGGTGGATGACGTAAGACATAATGTGTTGCGTAATTAGTGACGAGCGCAGAGAGAGAATAAAACTTAACACTGGTCACAAATTAGAAGCACAAAATGAGGATTTGTAAAGAATTTTTTCACAAAATTAATGAAATGTTGTTTCCCTTACTCATACATTTCCCAGAGGCAGGAGCAAAATGCATGCGTACGGTTACTACAGTCAGCAGAAGTGAGAAAAACACTGTTTATCACATTTGAAATATGGATATTTATATTTCAAAAACGCATAGATTTGCTACAGAAGGTCTTTATTCACCCCGGAGCCATTTGTGGGACATTTTATTATGTTTGTGAACGCTTTAACGTGTTTTGTACTGTTAAAGGGAAACACCCGCCCAATGCAATGATAGAACTTAGAAGCATCAGGACAATTTTTAATATAATTCCAGTTGCATTCGTCTGAAAGTAGACTGTCACATACACATAGGATGCTTCGAAGGTGAGTAAAACACAGCCCAATTTTCACTTTTGGGTGAACTAACCCTTTACATTTCCATTTTGTTTGCTTTTCTTGACGGCATGTCTCTCTGGCTTTTATTTCCAATAGAGATCCACGGCTGGTTTGGCTATTCCATTATGTGCCTTCCAGGGTACCGTTTCCCTCCATGCCCCCACAGGCAAAACGCTGTCCCTCTCAACCTATGAAGTCAGCAGCGATGGCCTAAAGATCTCCCCCAACAACGCCAAGAAGGTTGAGGTGTACCGCTCTAAATCGGTGGGTCACGAACCTAGTGCTGAAGAGCACAACTCTAGCACTGGGAGTGGTGCAGTTGGAGTAGGGGGTGGAGTTGCAGACACCAACGTAAAAATTCACCTGGAGGTTCTGGAGATCTGCGACAATGAGGAGGCCATGGACAGCGTGTCTATTGTCTCCAACATCAGCCAGTCATCCACACATGCACGCTCACCTTCACTACGCTACTCACGTCGCGAGAACCGTTTTGTCTCGTGTGACCTAGGTGAAACAGCCTCTTACTCGCTTCTGATCCCCACAAGTAACCCTGATGCGGACAACATTAACATACACATTCCAGATACAGTGGAAGCGCATAGACAGAACAGCCAGAGACAGCACCAGGAGGCTGGAGGTTACCAGGAAGAGATACAGCTGCTTAATGAAGCCTATAGGAGGCAGGCAGGTGATCAAGGGAACTGAAATAAACAAAAACATCAAGATAGGCCAATAGGTTGAGAAATCTCTAGGAAGAAGAATGGTAGGCTTGGATGAAATATTGGGATGAAGGCTTAAAGAGTTGGAACTTCATGGCATTTTAAAGCACCCAGACTTAAACATATTATCATCTAAGCGCAACTAGTGTTAGCAGCAAGATCAGATGTAATGTGAAAATCCACTTTAAGAAATCACAAGAGGCAGTTGTCTGCTAAACTGTTTGCTTTGGAAAGCAATTGTGGAATAAAAATAGACTGGATACAGTACATGATGAGATGTAGTATAATGCCTTTAGAATTAAAATGCATGGTTAGCATGCCATAAGGAAGAGCTAGAGGTTTGGAAAGAGAAGTTATTTATATGTTAACATCTCAAGATGAGATTGGTTTGACAGTTGGTTTGTTCGGATCTGCCCTTGATTTCAAGCCTTAGAAATGATAGATTAGGGGTTACAACTGAAATGTTTACGTTCAGATGGTTAAAAGTGGAGGTGTCTTAGTTTGAATGAAGCACTGGGAAATAAAGCTGAAGCCCTTGAGTGGATGTAAGTGACGTATATGCTGAAATGAAGGTTATTGGGTACAAAGAAGGAATAATGATCTGTCATTTATTGAATGCAAATGTAAGAGCATAGACAGAAAAGCTGAGGAGAGAGCTGAATAGAGAAGGATAAATACAGTCACAAGTGTGTGTGTTTGTGGTGAGACAGACAAAGAATGGGACTGCGAGGGTGTGCAAGCAAGAAAAAAAAAATAAAATAAATACATTTTAGTATTCTAGCTCAGGCAGAAACCATATGGCATACTCAAATAAAACATTCCAAATGTGTACATGAAAACTATTTTTTTAAATTGTGTTGCTCTGCATAAAGCAGTAAAAGTGTTTTATATC
The DNA here is from genome assembly GCA_032359435.1 of Enteromius unitaeniatus. Taxonomy (NCBI): domain Eukaryota; kingdom Metazoa; phylum Chordata; class Actinopteri; order Cypriniformes; family Cyprinidae; genus Enteromius; species Enteromius unitaeniatus. The sequence continues at coordinate 7,039,810 of JAUMHI010000063.1, read as the reverse complement.
ACTGTGTTGTTTAATGTTTGACTGTTTAAAGGAATTTTCTGGGTTCAGAGTGGCGTGAATTTAATTTTGAAAAATCGGAAATACTGTACAGAGAGACTGTATATGACAGAGAGTAAAATATTTGTGTTAAAATAACCACAAAATTAAGCAATACGAACAGACATATACCTTTTGTGTAAATTTCACTGCAATGAAGATAGAACGCTGAAATTAGCCTAAATGATTTTTTTTTTTTTTTTAAACAATTTATGTATTTACTTTTTTAAAGCAGCCATACTTGAGAATTTTTATTTATTTATTTATTTATTAGAGATTTAGGTCATTTTTAGCATAATAATCCAACTATTTAGCACTGTGAAAAAGTCAAAATGCAATAAACGGCATTAGACATCCCCTTTAAAAACAGTAGAGGGGGAAATGTGAAACTTAATTATTCAACATCACATGTGAGGAAAAATGCTGTTGATTACTTGCATTAGGCCCAGAATATTCCTTTAATTGCAATCTCAGTATGTGTGAGTATTTAAATGCTGATGGCTGTATGTATGCTTGCTTCTGTAAGGGGGTATTTCTACATCTTTTTTTTTCATTGTATTAAAGCCCTGAACTCACATTCTGCTTTATGTGCATTCCCGACATGACTGCTGAGAAAAAAAATGAAAGAGATTCTGATAATGAAACATTCCACAAATGTAGACGTGCGTGTGATGCATGAGCCTATTTTAGGTGTAAATTTGTGTGCAAATGTGCTTATTTTTGAGCCACTGCTCTGAAATTTTAGCGCACTGCTTCTGCAATCAGAAACATGACCCTGACCACTCACTTACATTTAATACTGGCATATATTCTTAAATGGACCATACATGGACGATTCAGTGGATCCCAGTAAAATGAAGGCATGATTACGCTGCTTTTCATTTTAGCTCTGCTGTATCAGTATGTGAATCTACTATTTAAAAATGTGAAAATGAAATGCAACGACCATTCATGGAGGCTCAAGCTTGAATAACCCTAATATTTAATAATTCACTGTAGATAAGATGTCTTGTTATTTTTAAATGTCAGTGTGTGTGTTATGTATTCAGAATAGCAGATTATTTGTCTTAGCCTTGTGTTTTTAAGCAGCCAAATAGCTGAGGCATACTGCTACAAAATATATTAATCTATCCCGTGTTCTCATTAAAGATTTATTTACAGAAAATTGCCTCATTCAAGAGTGTAGATGGGTTTATTCCCATCTGTATGCAACAGATCTTCACTGAACCAACTCCCATGGTCTCTATATAAATTATCCACATCTGCAAATGGGACACAAATAATCATGTCTGGATACCTAATGATGTTTTTCATAGTGCACACTACTCTTGCAAAGTTGTAGCTTCCATTTTGTGCAAGGAAACAGTTTAATGTCCACTAATATAGTTTTTTTAATGCCTATAAAATAAAATAATTTACTATTTGCATACTGAGAGTATGAGGCTAGTTGTCACAGTCGTTATCTTTATTTTCAGTGATTCTCTTTTAAAAAAATAAGCAAATTTCTAAAAAAAAGCAAAAAGCACTTTCATGACTTTCTTAAAAAAAAGGTAAGATTATGTAATGAAGCCAGATTAAAAAGTTTATTTTAATTTTACAATTAAAATTTTTTTGTCTTGCTTTTTGAGCACACCTATTTTGATGTGTTGATCGATGTTTATTTTGTTTTACTTAAAGCTATACTAAATTGCAACCTCATCATTACAAATGTGTAATTACGTATATTTTCAAATGACATACAAGTTTTAACAAAACTTATATTAAAGTGCCTTTTATGGCAACAAGTCTTATTATATCTCATATATAGCTCAACTTCTTGTCATTTAAAATTGTATTTAAACTAAAATTTATTTTTTATTTATTTATTTTTTTTAATTGCAATTAACAAAATTAAGTGCAGGAAAACATTACATTCAGTGTGGCATACTTCACAGGGCATTGGAGGGTCTGCAGGTTGATGGGGGTCACTCATCTTTCCTCCATTTGCGTTTTAAATCAGCTATTCCCCCACCCCCTAAAATCCTTTCAAGTGCTTGACAGTCAGATTGTGTTTTTAAAGCAATTAGCTGTGAGTTACATCCAAAGCTACCATGAGATGTGTAGAGAGAGAATGACAGGCTATTGAAAATAGGGGTGTTAAATTAGCAGAGAGTGACAGAGGTGGTGATTGAAGAGGAAAAAGTAAGAACAAGATGCTTCACAACATTTTTATAGATATATATATATATATATATATATATATATATATATAACCTGTCATACTGACTGAGGGATGGTTTAATAAAAAGGTAAGGACACACAAGAAAAATGAAAGGAGTAAAAGATGGACAGATGTATATAAAAAAGTAAAGAAAAAAACAAACATTTTATTTGTTAATGAGATTTTTGTAATTTTTCAAGTCACAAATTCCTATTACTTCCTGCTTCTGTATCACATTTATCTTTTAAAAAACACCTTTTAATCACTCACTAGCAGACATGACTCTCTCTCTCTCTTCTCTCTCTCGCTCTTCACAGCCTATCACATCCTGCCAAAGACATCAATGTCAGAGACCCCCAACTCCCTTGACTGCTTAATAATGTAAAGACTTAAGCTTCAGAGTAATACAATTGGTTTCTCAAGTTTGGACTAGATTGAACTGGACTAGGAATTATATTTTGGGGCAGTCGTGGCCTAATGGATAGGGACTCGGACTGGGAACGAAAAGGGCCAAAGAAACCCAAAGGTGCCCCGGGTTCGAGTCCCAGGTCCGGTAACACCTTCCATGCCACGACTGAGGTGATTCCCTTGAGCAAGGCACCGTTCCCCCAACTGCTCACCTGTAAGTCGCTTTGGATAAAAGCGTCTGCTAAATGAATAAATGTAAATGTAAAATGTTATATTTTCACAGGCTTAAACACACATTTAAAAATGTGAGTCCCACCACTTTAAGTTCTGCCTATTACAAAGGGCTTGTTTTGTCACTCTAAACACATCCTAGTATCCTAGTTGTTTTACATGTTGTATTTTAGACTTTTTTTTTTTAAATCTAGTTTTAAACAGTTAATGTTTTTTTTTTTCCAAAATACAAGTCAAGTAAAAGGTATATTTATGATAGAATGTGTGGACAAAGCCAGAAAAAGAGCAAAAGAAAAAGAATGGTGGGTGTAGGTTTGCTTAAAAATGAAGACTTGCTGTGATGGTAAAGATCTAATACATACTTCATGACAAGGTCTGAAAACTTACGCAGGATAAGTCCTCCGCACCATTTCCATCACAGCGTCACAGGGCTCTATTTAACTCCCTGCTTTTTGTTAAAACATTTGCTGATGCACCTCCCTGTTAATCCCTGCCTCTGCTGCCTTTAAACAAGACAATAATGTACATAGGCCATTTAGAGTATAAGCATTCAACAATTGCTTTTTATTTTGTTTATTTCTTTATTTGCTGTGTGATACAACAGGAAAACAGGAGAAAACTTCTCTTAGACTTTTATTAATTTATTAATAAGATCACATCTAAGACACAATCAAGGCAGATGTTGTGTGAACATAATTAATGTCTTTAGATGAATTAGCATTGACCATGGCACGTTTTGTAAAGCCTTTTATTTTGTATGAGTGTATGTATATATTATTTTGTGTTATAACAAGAATAATTTGTTACATTGGTCTCCCGTCACAACTGACTATGTAACTGACTATAAGTAATTTTTGGATAATGCATTCATTCGGTCACTTAAATGGGCGAGTGCAGCTACTGAGCTTCAAATACAAAAGGACATCTTATACAGTAGTGTTTCGGTGGTATTATGATGCCTTAGACAGTCCTTTTAAATAGATTATGTTGGGCAGACTGGAAGACCATTTAAAACTATATAAAACCATACATGTTAAAACACGTTTAAGGTAAATAATTAATAATAACAATATATTAATAGAAATAGTTAAAAATGTCTATTTTTTGTAATAATCCAGCAGCGTTGCTTTGAATTTGATTTATGGCGCATGCGCAGCCAGCACCAATCGCACTCCATGATGTCATTATCGGGCGCCTCGGCTAAAACCTGGTCGTCATATATGTACGACAGTACATACATTTTAGAAAATAGCGTTATGTTGGAATGTAAAACGTAGCAATAAATGAAGTACATTGGCACCTTAACGTCTTATTATCTTTGAACCTGCATTACAATTACATCAGTGGCTCTAGTTAATGGGGATCGTTGTCCGGTGCTTTATCATTCCAGCGGCATGAATCATGGGTATGGTAATAGACGTGGTCGGAGAGGAGGGGGTCGGCGGTTCGGAGATGGAGGTTCCAGGTGGGACGGAGGGGCTGGATCCAGTGGGGGTGGAGGATACACGAGGAGCTCCGAGTGGGACTCAAGGGAAGAGCAGGGACATGGAGGGGGACGAAGAGGAGGAGGAGGAAGAGGAGGAGGAGGAGGAGGAGGAGGAGGAGGTGGAAGAGGCAAACATCCACCCCATTTAAAGGGTCGAGAAATAGGACTGTGGTATGCCAAATGGGGTGGAATCAAAAGATCTGAAGCGGAGAGGAAATCTGTGAGTAGGAGGCAGTTGCAAAGATGATCATTTTTTTTATACAGTATTGTTTACATTTCAGAAACTTTTGCAACGTGTTCTATAAGAAAGCTGCAACGTAAGGCAGTGGCTGGTATAGTAAGAACTTTGTATCGCATGTTTTTCAGTCGCAAATAAGGTTGACACAAAAGTTATTTAAAAAAAAATAACTTTATCAGATTAACATCAAAGAAGGAGGTCAAGTAAATTGCACTATTAGTCAGTTTTGTAATAAATTCATACTTGAGCACAATTCTTATTTGTCTACAAAACAAATTTCAGGTGTTTACGCCCTATTGATCCAAATTACTTTTAAGATCAAGAGAAAGTCTGAGAATGGTGTATCTTTTCAGAGAGCTGTTGTTCAGATGGATGAACAACGAGAGCAGCACATTACTCAGCTGCTGAACTCTGTCCAGAAGGATGCAGGCAGAGTCACGCATCCCACTACATCTCAGAGCTGGAGGGTGAAGATGGAGCCCAGTGGCCACAGGTGCAAATGCAATATTACACAATCATTAGGGTTCACGTAGTCATGGAAATTATAAATATACCTAAGAATTGTAAAATTGTGCTTTCCAGACTTAACAGAATTATTTCTTCCAGTTACTTTGACGGAGATGATCCTCCAGAGCCTCGAAACATTGTAAAAGTGCCAAAAATTGAGCCAAAAGAGGAGAAACAGGAGAATGAGTTGGGAGCAAGTGTGAAAGAGGAACTTAAAGACACTGACATGGAGTACTTATTCCAAGATGTTGTGCGGATACCCTCCCTGGATGAGGAGCTGAAGAAAGATCAAAAGAGGAAAAACGATAATGCTAGATACCTTGATATGCTGGTGAGAAGACTGAACATTTTTTTGACTAAACCTTCACACTTTTGCGTACAACTTGGCTTTAATGTTGCATTTCCATTTCAGAAATTCAGAGAGAAACTGCCTTCCTATGGGATGAGAGAGGTAAATGTCACCCTTTGTTTGTATGTGTATGGGTGGTATGTTTTATCCTCTTTGAGTCTTTGGTTTTAATGTGTAAAAGCAGTTAGCTGTTAGCTATCACCCATTTGATGCCCCTTTCTGTCTTTGTCTTACTGTAGGAGCTGGTTAGGCTAATCAGTACTAACCAAGTACTGGTAATCAGTGGAGAGACTGGCTGTGGGAAGACCACCCAGGTTACACAATTCATCCTTGATGATTTCATTGAGAGGGGCATGGGTTCTCTCTGCAGGGTTGTTTGCACACAGCCAAGGCGTATCAGTGCCATATCTGTAAGTACAAGATGCTGTCTATGTATATTTAGTCAAAAATACAGTTAAAACAGTAATGTTGTGAGTTATTTTTAGAATTTAAAATAACTGTTTCCTGTTTTAATATATTTCAGAATGTAATTTATTCCTGCAGATTTAGAAACATTTCTTATTACTGTCACAGTTGAAAAATCAATGTAGAATTAATTGTGCTCATTAATATTTTTGTGGAAATCGTGACTTATTTTTATTTATTTATTTATTTAGATTATTTGGTTAATATAATGTTCAAAAGAACAGCATATATTTACAATAAAGTAATTTTTTAATTCCTTAGAGGAATTAGAAGAAAAGCTAAAGTATTTTTTTTTTGTTAACCAAGTAAGGTTAAGTGTATGCACTTTGCTTAGGTTGCAGAGAGGGTGGCTGCAGAACGTGCAGAATCTGTTGGAGAAGGGAAGTCTTGTGGATATCAGATCCGTCTGCAGAGGTAAATGAATTGGATTGAAAAAATGAAAATGTTTTTGTTTTTGTCACGTTTAAGGTGTTGTCACTGCAGTAGAGGTGGTGCAACCAAAATGATGTGTATAATCCACCATGTCACCTTTAAGTATACTTTTGCTTTTCAGAAGGTTTTCTCTGTCAACTACTTTATGTTTTGTACACTCAGAAATTCTTATCTGTTTTCCTTTAAGCCAAGTGCACACTGTGCAATTTTTTTTTTATTTTTTAAATAGTCTTTTACGATTGTTGTTTGTACATGTCACACTATGGGATCTCAGTTGTCATTAATGTCAGACTGTATTATGACAGACAAGACGCGTTAAAATGGATGCTTGCAAGAAAACAAAGCTTTGCGTTATCATCCCATACATGTTCAGTGACTGTGGGCTGTATTGCACGTGGGGATGAAATGTTGGCTATCATGAAAGATATATGAATGGCAGCAATACTACCATATTTAAGAAGAAAGCAGCAGTGTAAGCAGCAATACACACTTACATGAAAACAGTGGCATAACAAGTTTTTCTTATTAAAGGAAACGCATCCTATGAATTCTGTTTATGGTGGCAAGAAAAAAATCTCTAGCATTCATTCTGATCATGGCCTGTCTTGAAAAACGAGGATAGTTTGGTGTTCATCATAAGACATGTCACACTGCAAGACTGTGAGGGAAATCTTCTGACACTGCCAGATTTTTGTGTGAGGTCAATTTTGATCGCAATGGTCATTATAACGGCTGTTGGTGAACGTGTAAAAATAGTGATCAAATACTACAGATTTTAGTCAAGGATTATAGGAATCTTTTTGGACTTTTGAATTTTATATCAGACCACCAAATCATGGCTATATTTGTTTTTTTTCTGCTTTCCAGGTTTGTTTAACAATAAGACCACACTTTAATTAAACATTTTTATTGAAGTAAACGATAGCATTTGTTTAAATGCTGGACTTGACATTTAGTCTGTGGAAGATTAGTATGCTGTTGATCCAGACGGCACAGAATGTTTTAAACATTCATGGTGAAACTAACAGGCTCGCAGAGAATGGCTCAGACTGGGGCATTTCAGTGAACTGAATAAGAATGATTTCTGCAGTCTTCTGAATACTTCTTTTGAATGCTTCGCTATGAACAGTGAATTTGCATATTGTAATTAAGAGACTCCTTGAGCAGTGTAAACCGTCATTGATTAGAAGGGGAGTTTTGATAAAAATGCAGAAATCAAATAGTTGAACTTTTATCTATAGTTCTGATAAATTGACGTCATCTTTTATAAATAGAACCATCTTTGATTGCTTTCTGAATTTAAAATTTAGAAAACAGATAGTCTTCATGCTATTAACAGAAATTGGTTTGTGCCTGGGTTAAAACCCTTTAGTGCTTAAATATTAGGTATGTTTTTAAGTTGCTTTGGATTAACAAAAAAATCCAAAGATGATAAAAACCAGCTCCTAGGTTCAGTTCAGAGTTTTGTTTTTTTTCTGTTCAGGAAGGGAGACATGCAGGGTCAGTACATGTGCCAGTATATTTAGTCTACTGTAATAAAGTTATTTATTTATATTTTGTGTGTGTGCGCATTTTCATTCAAGCGAGAATGAAAAGTGGATTAAGCAGCAAGGTCACTGGAACATGTTGTGTCCAAGAGCAGATAATTGCCTCTTCTGAAGGGGAAAAGACTGATTAGAGCTTGCTGCCAAACATCCACTGAAAGTCAAAAAAGCGATGCTTCATAAAGACATTGTGAACATAATCAATACAATCTGAGCAGTTTATAATGATTTGGTTTAGGCATTGTATTCACATATATGCATTGAGCAACACACATTTAAGTAGCAAATGTTGTAAACATGTACGTTTAACAGTTTTTGTTTCATGCAAAGCTATGTATATAGGATTATGTGTATATACTGTGTACGTGTATAAATACATATGTGCATTTATATTTATTACGTCTATTTAAAGACACGCATACAGCATATTTTGAAAATATTTACATGTATTTACATATTTCTATTCATAAATTATACTATATAAATATTTAATATATCAACTTAACACATTATTAAAATATATACATGCATTTATGTGTGTTTATATATGCAAAATAAATATACACATTACACATTATACAAACAAAAACCTTTATTGCGGATGCGATTAATCATTTGACAGCATTATACACATTAGAAAAACTATAAACATTATATATTTTTTAAATTTATGTACACGTTTCTTTGCAATATTACATGTGTCGGGGAATTTTAGCAGTAAATTATGCTAGTACTTGCTATGCTATTTTTTTTTATCTACTTCTAATTGGATGAGTGGTGAGAGATCCTTCAAGAGATGAGAGAACAAAAGTATAGAGAGAAGGGTGGGTACTTAGTCAGCAGGGATTCAGTTGCTTCTGCTGTGCTGAAAGAGATGGAGTGATAAAGTGAAAAAGTGTGGATGGGAAGAAGAGAAATAGGTTGTTAAACTTGTCTTGCTGTGGTGAGGAAGTGTGGAGTACTGGACCTGAGAGAATAAGGTGGGAAAAAGAAATGGAGGAGGAGAGAGGTGAAGAGAAGTACAGATGTGAATGGCCTCTGTAGGCCGTGAGAGGTTAATATGTGTAGGACCTCCCAGTAGGGTTTTTTAAAATTTTTTATTATTGTTTAGTTTTTTTCCTCACTTGCATATCCGAATCTATTCCTATTGCTAACAGACTTTTTTTCTTTCTGTTGCCCTCATATGAGTGTCTGTGTGTGTCTGACATTGTGTGGTAGCAGTTAAGAAGGTTTAGCATAGTCTGCTGAAGTCTTCTGAATTGCTTATTAGTTATCTGTGCTCTTATGCAAAATAGAAAATTCATTTGAATTACAGACACAAACCTCATTGTTAAGCCTCCTCTATGACAGAATAACAACCCTTGTTGTTATTCTGTCATAGAGACATTTTCTCTTTAGGGGTAGTTCACCTCAATAACCGTTCAGTCTTTTGTTCACTGTTGTGCTGTTTGAGATTATTAATATGACTTTCAAATGCTGTGTGTTCTGTGCAACACAAGGACAAATATTGAAATATTGATGGTGCTAGTCATTTCCATGCAGCTATGTATATAACAATTTATATTTGAAAATTAGCTACACACAATGTTTCATATGACACATGTACTAGTCTTTTGATGCAATAGTAATTTTAGTTTATATTATATGGCATGTGTTGTATAGACCACTATTAAGATGCTTTATGGTAGCTTTTGGAAGCTTGACAGCCCTACATAAACACACATCATTGTAAAACGAGTGGTCAGGATATTCTGCATGGTTCTTGTCTCTTTTAGAATTGACTTAATTAAAAAAACTAGATTCATTTGTTTATTGAAAACATTTCTTTAAATGTATTCATCAATTGATTTATCTTTATTTAAATAGGGTATGTTCTTGCTTTTAGCGTGTGTAGTATGTTGATTTTAGAATGAATTTATTTTAATATTGAAAGTTGAAATGCGTTTCCTGTTTTATTCGTCCTTTTTTTCTCCCCCCTCATCCTCTGGCACTGCTCTCCAGTCGGTTACCACGGAAACAAGGCTCAGTGCTGTATTGTACTACAGGCATTATTCTTCAGTGGCTCCGCTCAGATCCGTAAGTGTTCTACACCTCTTTTTCTCCACTCTGTTTCATAACCCGCTCCCCCTGTCCTCTATCTGTCTGCTTTGACTTTTCTTTACCCTGTGAGAGAAGCCAGTGTTTAATCAGTACACAGCCGGTGTGCAGGGTGCACACATGCACTTACACGTACTCAGAGCAATGTCAAACATGTAATTGCACATACATTCAGTATGACTGACTGACTCACTCTCATCATCTCTGCTTCAGCAGCTGCAGAGGGGAGATGCCTACTGTACCGTTCACCATGCCTCTTAGCTTGACTCATCCACTCAGACAGCTTTTACCTCAACCCACATAGAAAACACATTATGCACTGTCGTTTTTTTTTTTCTTTTTTCTCTCTGATCCCTTCTGTTTTACTGCTGACATATTCATACACACAGAAGTCCCAGATAAAAGCCTGTTAGGGATCTGAATGCTTTCACTTAGGGTACGGTTAAGGAGTCAGTGTTTGGGATTGACAGCAGTGTTTACTAACAGATGTGACTCCCCGATTGGCCTGTTCAGACAGAAACTTACAGGAATGGCTCGAATACTGTCTCTTAACCTAGTAACTGATATGAATATACTAATATATTTGAGATTTTGACAATATCTGTAAAGTTTTTCACCATGTGTGTCCTTTGAGAAATTCAGTCAGTTATAAGTGGGTTGCATCAGGAATCTAATTTTTACTCTAGTTATTTATGTTTTCCACCCATTCCCAAATATGGGAAGTCTGTCCTTTACTCTTTAAAGTTTTCTTCTTTTACTTAGATATCTTTCAAGCGTAAGTCATCTGATCCTGGATGAAATTCATGAGAGGAGTCTTCAGTCTGATGTTCTTCTCACAATCGTGAAGGACTTGTTAACTGCACGAGAGGACTTAAAAGTAGTCCTTATGAGCGCCACGCTTAATGCTGAGAAATTCAGCAAATATTTCAGTAAGAGAAATAACATAATGTCTTTTAAATAATTAAGATTAAGCTAGTAAATGCTATGTGATCGATTGATTCATTGGTTGTCTATTTTGCAGCACTTGTTTAACTTTGTTTTAATATAATATGTGTGATATATGATATCCTAATAAAGCTCTCTGTATTCTTTAAAGGAACATGTACAGTATGCCTAGTGTAATGTAATTACTGGGATAATAGCTTAAGCATTCAAGGGGGAAAAGGAATATTGTGAACAATGGAAATCCAACCAAGCAAGTGACAGATTTATACTCTTACAGATAATTGCTCCATGATCCATATTCCTGGATACACATACCCTGTGAAAGAGCACTTACTGGAGGATGTGGTAGAATTGCTTGGGTAAGCTCATTTACAGTTTAATGTAATATTTACAGTTTACAGTTATAACAGTTTCTTTTAAAAATGTGGGTTTCATTTAGCCTGGTCCCGCCCATACTTCCTGTGACGCTACATTCAATTTCGCGAACAAAGTTAGTCTGGCAAAGCTGCCGTTTTAGAGCATTTCAGATTCCCCCAAAAATGTGAACCAATGAGAAACAAGCATTTTCAGTAATAAATGATAGGAAATGTACGCATTTATGCAGTAGGGAAGCGTTGAGTTGATTAAAGATATCCATTTGTGTTAAAATAATCCTTAAAAAAAAGTTTACAGTTACCATTTAAAAATATTAAGCAGCGCAACTTTTCCAGTAATACTTTTTTCTTAAGCACCAAATTGACACAAGTGTGTATTTGATATCAAATTCATGCAAATAATAAAATAAAAACAAATTGAATTAACTCTTCCTTTTAGGTTGGAATGACTTATTTTGAGTCATTTTCTCCATTTTATATTTCCCATTAGGTTGTAGCTCACTCACTGCAGTTGATGCACTACAGTGAGCTTGCCTGACTGAACATAGGAGTAGGAGTATCTAATTAGATTATGTAACTTTGGTTGTTAGGTTCAAGCCACAACATCAGGATCGCAGACCTCGCTATAGGAGAGGATTTATGCACGGCCAGAATACACGACCAGAGAAAGAACAGAAGGAGGCTGAATACCGGGAAAGCTGGCCCTGCTTCGCCCGTACTCTCAGAGATCGGTTAGTCTTTTTATGATAAATGTTCTCAGAGTGTTTTATACAGGCTGCCATACTTACAATTTACTGCCGTATTGAATGACAGCAACCACACCTTGATGTATAAGCACATTAAAGTTAATTAACATTTTGACAAATTACCCTATTGTAGGGCATTGCATTTGCAAACCTGCATAACAGTGACTATGACAAATTTATTTAGTGCATTTTAGAGCTCCAACCCACATTCCTAAGAAAACTTAAAGGAAAAGTTCACGCAAAAATGAAAACTATATAAGAAATTACTCACCCTGCAAACCTGTAAGATCTTTGTTCATCTTTTGAACACAAATTAAGAATTCTGTACCCCTTCTGAAGTAGAATTCTGAAGTAGTCCCTTCAATGGTTCAATCTGAATGTTAAGAAGCAACAAGAATACTTTTGGGCAAAAAAAACCCAAACAAAAGTAACAAATATATTTATAATTTTCTTCTCTCTTTTTTAACAAGTATTCTTGTTGCTTCAGAACAGTCTGACTGAACTACTAATGTCACATGGAATACTTTGATGTTGTACTTGGTACCTCTTCTTTTCCTTTCTGTCTATGGGGGGGGCTCAGAAAGCTCTTGGATTACATCTTAATTTGTGTTCTGAAGATGAACAAAGATCTTAGGGGACTGGGACCACATGAGGGCGAGTAATTACAGAATTTTTATTTTTGGGTGAACAATCCTTTTAAACTAGTGAATTGACTTAGGGACTCAACCGTAAAGCTATTGGTGGGGCTGCATTTATATCTTGTTGTTGATGTTTGTCTTGGAGCTTCTTAAGGTGAATTCCAAAAGCAAATATTTACCAGTGCTTGTTGAGTCACTGAGACGTGATGTAGCTTGACTTCTTTGCTGTGTGATTGGCAGGTACTCAGACAGCACCACTGATGCGCTGGAGATGATGGATGATGATGACAAGATCAATCTGGAGCTTATCGTAGCATTGATCAGACACATTGTGATGAAAGAGGATGTGAGTGCTTTCCCTGTATGCCTGTATGTCTGACTTACTTTTTTTTTTTTGGTGTGTATGTGAATGTGTGCCCATGTGACTTGGCTGAATCAGGGACAGATGGTGAGTCTCCTGTAAAGCAGCAACATGTTGGCATGAATTGTGTGCTAATAGGACTGCTTAGCAGATGCTCTCCTCTCCTCTCCGACGTGAAATGAACTTCTTTTAATACCTCTGAGAATTCTTCTGTCCACAGTCAACTCTTTTATGTGGAAAAAATATGGGCTCTTGTGCCACATGATTGCAAAGATGTGCCAGAGAGGGTGAGATAAAACTACCACACAGGAGGTCCTGTTCGGTAACTCTGTAACCACAAAACCACATTCACATCCTTTTCGTATCGCTACATATTTACACCCACATGGATTTTAAAATATGAGAGATATAAAATATTAGAACCTACTATTATACACCTGAAATTTGGCACTGCTGATAAAGATGCTCAATTAGATTTGAGGCCAAGATAACACTTTGAACCCTGTGTAAGTTTCCTCAGTCCATTCCTAAACTATGGACCATGTTGCCATTGTATCTCCTTTCCAAAATAAATAGTAGTTATTTGACTACACAATACATTTTTTTCTATTATTCTATACTCCACATGTCCATCAAGTATGATTTATTATATTGGTAACTTTTTATTTTTTATTTGTCGATTTAAAAAGCAATTTCCATTATTATGGTTAATTTGATCAAATTATGAACAAATTATGACACTACAATAAAATGGACCCTTAAATAGCTTCTGTGCAATCTTTCTTGCCGAACAAATAAAAACTATAGAATGCCCAAGAAGTGTGCAAAAATTTAGACTGATTTGTGAACAATGTTTGAGAGAAATGGTAATATTGTGTATCTGGAATGAATTTTAGATCTTTAAG
>JAUMHI010000063.1:6996754-7023378 GCA_032359435.1 Enteromius unitaeniatus | reverse complement strand
AATGAATCTAAAATATATGAAAGTCTAATGTTTATCAGTACATTACAGAAAATAATTAACTTTATCACAATATGCAAATTTTTTGAGAAGGACCTGTAATTCCTGAAGTCAGATAAGTACATTGTTGTAGCTCATTTTTCAAATGTGGAAATGTGGCCGAGTGGTAAAAAACCCACATAATTTATAGCTCATGTTCTATGATACATTGGTGGCATTGTTGGTGAACCAAGCTTGGATCGTCTCTAATTCTCTCTGCTTCTAATAGTTTCCTTCCTTCATACTGTCCTGTCAATAAAAAGTTGCAAAATATCCAAACAAGTATTGAGCTGAAGAGAACTTACAAACCCTGATCTGATTTGTCTTGATGGCAGACAATATTTCCTAGAGTTATGCAGTCAAAAACTTATACATAATTACCTTATTAGAGCAGTGCAGCAAGAGAGAAATCAGAGAAGAGTTTAGTTTGTGTTTATTGGCTGCTGTCAAATACAGCAGTGTGGGTTGTCTTTCAGGAGGAAATTAGTGTGATTGGCTTATTAAGAAGCCAAGCCATGAAATCACAGATCAAAAGCAGTTTTAATTAATGTTGTCTGGAGAATAAGCATGCTTGGTGACTTCACTATCTTCTTATTGGCTCTTCACTAAACTTAAAGTCAAGAATGTTTGTGTTTTAGGAAAAAATAAGGTCTGGTAGGCCCTAAAATGGCAGGCAAATAACTCGCTTTGTATCATGAAGTATAAAATAGTCAAATCACATCAGCCTCAAAGTCCTGGTGTATGTCTGTTCTTATTGTTTGGGGGAGGATGGATGTCACAGCAGAACAGGGACATTAAGTATTCTTAATTAATCGTAACATTTGGGAATACTTGGCTTTTTAATGTCAGGTTTGTTTTGCTCTACACAGAGGAATCTGGGTCACAGAATGCTCTGAAACGCATTCACATACATACAAACACAGTTTGCTTTTCGACACGGTCATGTGCACGCACACATAAGTAGATTCTGTTTAATTTGTCATGTACCCTTGATGTGACGTTGCTGGGATGTTAAATATAGAACCAGGGCCGCCTGGGAACACTGCATGTTTTATCTCCTCCCTCCCCTCCGTCAACACTGCATTTTTATGAGTGTAAACCTCTTATATTGCTTTTGCTATCGTAAAAGATTTGATTCACTTCATCTTGCACTGGTAGGCGGCTCCATTTTTAGGACAGACATAACCCCTCCGATCACAGTGTGGGAATGCAATTTGTGCTTGTGGTAATTTAAGAACTGCCAGAAATTTTCTCTGAACTTTCCTAATGATACAAAATGAAAACACTTTATTATTGTGAGTTCATTAAGTGTTCCTTTGTGTGCGGAGTAACTTTGTGCGGATTGATTATGTGGTCAACAATCACGATGCTAGGCTATTGCATGGTTGTTATGCAGTTGTTAGTATGTTCTTAATTGTTTATAGTTTTGGGTTTTTTTATGCTTTTGAAAGTGTCCTATGCCAACAAAGGCTGCATTTATTTATGCATTTATATTGATTCAAAATACAGTAATAACAGTAATATTTTGAAATATCTTTATGGTTTAAAATAAATGGCAAGTCCTGTCATGAAACTGTAGATGGTTTGCAGGCTGATGAGTCATTAAACAAGTCATATAGTAAATTAATCTGCTTGGTACAAGCTGGTTGCTTCATATACAGCCAATGAGCTTACTGCTTTACATTTAAATGGCTGGCTAACTTTTGCCAGAGATTCTTTTTTGTTCAAGAACATCTGTTGAAACAATTTTGCCTAATATTCTTGTGGATTTAGGAAAGTTCCCAAGTTCAGTGGAAAGTTTATTAGAACAGCATTTATTCAAAATATATGTCACTTTATTCATGTTATTTGAGTTACTTCAATTTAATCAATTTAATACCTACTTAGTTGCTGAATAATTTTTTTTTGTTCTTTTTTTTTTCCCAAAAAAATCTTACTGACCTCAAATTTTTACTTTTTTAAACGATGTGGGTGTACAGTAATAAATAGCTGCTTTTTCTTTCAGGATGGAGCAATTCTAGTGTTTCTTCCTGGATGGGACAACATCAGCACCCTTAATGATCTTCTCATGGCTGACCAGATGTTTAAGTCAGGTAGATGTTTCACACTTTTAGTCACTTAGTAGTTTGTAAAATAAGGTTTTACCTGTAAATAAATATAAGCATTTATTTTTGTATTTTTGTATTTCTGCATTTCTCAATAGCATAACACAGTCTCAAATTAGTCATACCAGACGTTACCCGAGCAGTCGAAGAAAATATACTAAACAAATGTTGTCAAACAGTGGATGGTAATTAGCATTAGCAAAAAGGCTAAAATATTCATGATGGTAATTCAAAACAAACTCTCTTGTTTGTTATGAGTTATCATACAAATAGTAAAAAATACTATTTACATAATAGAAATTCTATCTTTGATTCTACGTGTTAATTACGCCTCTCACTTTGTTTCTCTGTGTATATTAAAGAGAGCAGGCTATGGTGAGTGTTCAAACACTGGTGCATCAGAGAATGCTGGGTATATTATGTTGTAATAACAGAAAGATAAAATGTAATTGTTATTGTTGCCTAGTATAAAATGCATTTGCGTATGATAGTGATTTACTTGAAGTATAGAGGGTTGGTTGTTATAGGGACATAAAAATTAATCGATATTCATCACAGCTATATTTATCTTTACACATTTAACACTATGCACAGCCACAGCACCTATGCTATGTATGCTAGCAGCCACAGCACCTTGACTTCTGACGTGCTCAAATCTTGACTCTCTTTCAGATCGGTTTATCATCATCCCCCTCCACTCTTTGATGCCCACTGTGTCACAGACTCAGGTAAATGTAGACAGCTGTGTAAAGCTCTCTGCCTCCTGCTATAGCTCACAAATGTGATATTTTCCTCCCATCTGACTTCTGAATTGAATTTGCCAAGCTCCAAGTCCAACGCCTCAAACTTTTAATAGTGCAGTTATGTTCATAAATGACACTTAGCTTCTATCTCCCCTCAGGTGTTCAAAAAGCCGCCCCCGGGAGTGCGCAAGATCGTGATTGCTACCAACATCGCAGAAACCAGGTGGGCTTGAGTGTGTGTGCGCTCACATTTGTACAGTTGTTTTTCTCTCTGTGTGTTTTATGTTATTCTGTCTCTTGTACTGTTGGTTGAATCTCTGTCAAAATTCAAATAACCATTTGTCGGTTTTGTGTGATAATGAATAATTAACACGGGTGTGACTGTTTTTCTAGCTAGCGCCATCAGTATGCAAAAGTTGAGACCATGCGATGGCCAAGTGGCAATAGAGCCAGCTAATTAAAACTAAACTGACTAGCACACAGGCTTCAAGTGTCATATGTACAAACAAACTCAACAAAGAGCTGAAAGCAGCCAGAATTTGATGGTGTTTCATAAATAAATTTATGAGCGAATCTCTTTTTAATTGTGCTCAGTATCATCATGCTGTTCTGTTGTTGAAATGTTTGGTCTCTGGTAATAAACATCTCTGAGTCTATAATGGTGTTGGATTTTTATCAACTATTAGTTTCATTACAGTTATGGCAACTTTGTCATCACATTTAATTTTATCATGTATGATTTAGAAAATTTTGCAAGCAGACAAGATTAAACTGCAGTTAAGTTGCATTTGCATGAATATCTAGGATAGGGTGACAGCAGCATATACATGCTCTTTTTACCATTAAATGCATGAATGTTTCAGCAGACAATTATTACGAGTTCAGAAATGCAGAATGTAAATCTAACTAACGTAGATCTACTTAGTTTAGAATAGCAATAGTGTGAAACTTTCCTGATATTTTATATTTGACATTAAAATGAATATAAAATAAAGCATATTTTGTTAGCTGTATGTATCTGTTATATTTTGGAAGGATTAATTTTGAGTAGCTGCCTCGGTGCATTCAGCATTCTATTTTGGATCTGAACTATTTGCTATATTACTTGGAAAACAATTATTGTTTTCATCATCTTCAAATTTGCTGACAGCTACTTCATCAGATCCTTCAAACGAATATCTGATTATGTATTTGCTTTTGCAGGAAAAGGCTGAGCCATGTCAAGATGTGCTGTTGATACTTTGTGTGCTTTTATGTGTTGTTATACTATCGTCACATTATTATTATTATTAGTATTATTTATAAGATTTTCCCACCTTAAGTGGTAAAAGGTGAATTAGACTTCATTTTGATAGTCCACTTTAGACATTCTACTAACTATAAGTAATCTTGTAACTACGTGTCAAATAACCTGTCTACTAACTCTCTCTTAAGTTGACATACTTGCAGAGTTTCTCATGGTATGTTGTGGACCCATCAAAATAAAATGT
This sequence comes from Enteromius unitaeniatus, assembly GCA_032359435.1. Taxonomy (NCBI): domain Eukaryota; kingdom Metazoa; phylum Chordata; class Actinopteri; order Cypriniformes; family Cyprinidae; genus Enteromius; species Enteromius unitaeniatus. Next base: position 7,019,004 of record JAUMHI010000063.1, on the reverse strand, counting down.
TAGAAAAGATTAAGAAGACAGTCTACTAATACTCTGCTAGTTGACATGTAGTTGCAGATTTACTTACTGTTAGTAGAATGTCAAATTAAATAAAGTGTTACCATTAAAAGTCTTAGTAAGACTTGACATTCAATATTTTTGAGCGCGCACACAAAAAACACATTTGGTGCAAAGCCTCAGTGAAATTTTCACCATAGTGTAGCACAAAGCAACATTTATCATTTTGATAAAATAATTTTAACTGTTGAAACAAGACTAGTTTTTATTTCATGTTATCTCAGAGGATGTTTTTTTGTCCTCTAGTTCTGTGATATCATTAAAATGTTAAAATATTTGTCTTACTTTTAATCCATGTCTCTTTCAGTATCACAATAGATGATGTCGTGTATGTGATAGATGGAGGGAAGATTAAAGAAACTCATTTTGACACCCAGAACAACATCAGGACCATGGCAGCAGAGTGGGTGAGCTTAGCCAATGCTAAACAGAGGAAAGGCCGTGCTGGAAGGTACAGATATTTCTCCCTTTATTCCTCCCCCTACTCATCTTCTTTTATGTGTCATTCCTTCCATATCAGCAGCTCTTCCTCAGTCCATTCACAAGTATCAAAACCAATTTTAGTCAGAGGAATTGCACCCTTTGGAAGAATATGAAACCTCTCAGAATATGCAGTGTATGCTTGTATCACACGAATACTGTAGAATAAAGTGAATCATTTCAAGGATCATTTCATCTGGCTTCTCAATAAATGAGAACTTTTTTTTCACTTCACTAAGTAGTCATGTCATAGAAATTACATAGCTACAGTTTGTAACAGCAGTATGTATAAGAGTAACTGGAATAGGGGGTGATCAGGGGGTGTAGTTGGGTAGGTTTAGGGATGTAAAGTGGGTGGAGTTACATTCTGGACACCAACCACAATTGTAAAGCCTAATTTACTGCCCGCTGCTGTGGAACATCACAGTAATTACATGCTAAATCCATAGCAATTAGTCTGAATCTAAAAACTTATTTACTTTTGTATTCATGTCTAGTATGTGTTTATGAAAGGTCTGCCTGTCCTCTGTCTATCTCTGAGCCAAGACTGCTTTTCTCAAGGTTTCTCTCTCTCTCTCTCTCTCTCTCTTTTTCATAAGTCCACACAGAGAGGAAAGAAGTGGCCTTGAATAGCTTCATTGTTATCTCAGTCATTTGATAGGAAAGTGAAAAAACAAATCTTTTCTTGAAGTTCAGGGCCACACAAAAAATCTCTCATCTCAGATCCTGTTTGATCAACTTTGTTCTATCTACTGTAAATGGAGGATGCATTTGCATATGGAAAAAAAAAAAAAGTTTTGTATTTAAATAACAAGGTAAACTGATTTCAGGTATGTGTGCGAGTGAGGCAGAGTGCTTTTTTGTCTAGTGTCTACGTGTTGGGTGCTAAATTGGCACAGTGACTCATGCTTTTCAGGCAGTGAGTGAGAGTGTGTGTGTTTGTATGAAAGAGGGAGGATAATAAGTCAGGCACTAGCTTCTACATGAATCTACCCTGCTGCTCAGCACAGACTCTGACACACCATTTTAATGTCATACTCATTCATAAACGCCCAAATGTATGCCCCATCTCACTGTACCTGTGTATACGTATACACACACACTGACGTGCTCACTGCTCTGTTGCCACAGTAACTCCATAGCATTATTCATGGGAAAGCAAATTGACTTTCACATCAGCAAGCTTTGCCTAGTCTTGCGTAGACAAACCTTTAACTGTTGGCGTAATGTTTGTTTGCAGCTTAGGATGGCCAAGATACAGAAAAAATCATTAATGTCTCTTCCCGTCTACCTTTCTTCCTTCCTGCCTATATAATCCTTCCTGTCTACAATTTTTGGGGGGATTATTAGTATATTATTATAAGTATTTGGAACTGAATCGTGGGGAAGGGAGTGACCAAATGTTACCTTAAAAACACTGGGCATGCATGCATCATTCAGCACTCAATTAGTTATTGCAAATAAATATTTATTCTTATGGTTATTTTATATTTTTTTTTGTCCAAATGTGTCTTGTTTACTGTTAAAGTGGCCATAAACTGCCTCTGTTTCTTTTTTAACTGGTCTCTGAGGTCCACTTATAATGTTATAAAGACTTTACACCAAAAAGACCTCATAATTTAGAAATAATAGTCTAGTTTCTATACTTTTCTATGGACTAACACTTTAACATAACACTATATTTCTGACAGCCTATGTCCTTCACAGATAGAAGCTGCTTTGATTTTAGGTTAAGTTCTCATATCAAACTGTTTAACAGACAAAGCAATAGTGATGACGTAATAAAAACATTTGTGAAATTACTGTTGGACCCAGTAGTCAGCACAGCATCGTCTTTTAGTTTCAGTCTTTCTGAAAATCCCACGTCGAAGTGCGTCTTGTTTGTAAATTAATCCATGGAAAATTGAAGTGTACAAAAGGACGAGTTCTGACTGGCATAGTCTGGAACTTGATTAAAAATAAAGTTCTTCCACTCTTTCCTAATGTTGGGATCAAAAGGAAGGCAACGCAAACAGTTTTTTCCTGCACAGCATCTTGTTGCCTTCAGAGCCATCTTTATCGTTTGTTTTCTGTGTAGACCTGTGTAGACTAATTAAATTAATTAAAAATAATTAGGATTTTAATTTAAACTGATAAAGTATGATTTTATTTTCAATGCAGAACATAGGTGAGTCATTTCTAAATAAATCTGAATAAATAAATCTGAACTATAGGCCTGAATTCTCAATTAAATTTAGCTGGGTGCAGTTTGCATTCATCAGAGACTGTCTTAATGTAAGTGGTATGAAATTGTTTCTTGTCTCTGACTTGTTTTGTGAATGTGTGTGTGTGTCTGGGCAGAGTGGCTCCTGGCAAATGCTATCACCTGTATAATGGACTGAGGGCCAGTCTCCTGGATAACTACCAGTTACCTGAAATCCAACGCACACCACTTGAAGAGCTTTGCTTGCAAATAAAGGTATCCTATCGGACACTCGGTCTGAGTATTTCTGTGCATACTTCATTCACTAAAATGCATGGTTGTATTTCCCCTCAGAGATCAACAAAAGTATCAATCGATCTAGCTATGTTTGAGTTGCACTATACAGGTTTGGTGCTAGCAGTAGGTGTGTATACTGTTAAAATCATGCTTGCTGGCAATTCTCAGAGAGAGCGCTTCTCACTGCTGTGGTTTTAGGAAATTGGACTGAACATTTCCACCGGTGACTCATTCATGCTCTCCAACACACACATTCTCTTCATTACACACTCACTCTCAACCTCTTTCCCCTGAATCTGTGTGGCTCTAATGGGGCCTGAAGGCATAGGTTTCACAAATAGTCTCCAGTGACTGTAATAAGCTAGCCCGCAAACAAACTAATGGATTAAAAGGGACATTAATCACTGTCATTGTATCTGAGAGGCAGTGTAATCGTGTAACGAGGCCTTTTAGCTGTGTCAATTACTGCTTATTTTCACTTCCCCATGGCTGCCCAGTCCCAGTTCTCTCTGATGCTCAGCAAGTACAGCAGGAACAAATAAATATTCATTTATGCACACACATTGGGGTTCATATAATCATTTGTCTACTTGGATTGAAGTTTTTCATAAGATGTGTTCTTTTTTCTCTCTCTATTTTTTTTGGTTTTTTTGTCTGTAAGATACTGAAGTTGGGACCCATTGCATCTTTTCTGCGAAAAACCATGGACCCCCCAACAGATAAAGCAATAGAGCTGGCCGTCACACACCTTGTAGACTTGGTAAGAGGCTAATGTGATGAAAGGGAAGGATAACTAGTAGAATGGAAAAAGAGGGTTGGATTCATAAGTAAGGGATAATTTACACTTTGCCATTACCATAAAATAAATTGGGTAGTCAGGAACCCAGCTCGAAGCAGCTACAGATCTACTTAATGAATAAATTAAATGGACATGAAAGATTACTTTGAGCGTTGCAAACTAGGTAAGGCATAATCTAAAGTCATTATCGTAAAATAAACGCTGACGTGAAGGTTCCTGGAAACCACTTATTACCAATTCACTAATTAAATCGACATGAAATATTGATTTAAGATGAAAATACTTTACGTTAGAGGAAAGAATGCTACAAGTGTGAAACACAGGGACATAGGAAATCAGTGACCTGAAACAATGGTCCATTATACAGTTATTATGCTAAATTATTTGACAGTGGCATGCTGTGGTTGATCAGAATCAAGTATTACAGAAATCTGTGTAGTTAAGAGGTGTAATGACTAAAAATGACTAAACAAAGTACTTAGCAGCAAGCCTGATATTATTAATAATGTCTTTTTGAAGAACTAACCTTTTGACCTTTTCTGTCTTGTAGAATGCTCTAGACCGGAATGAAGAGTTAACTCCATTAGGCTTCCATCTTGCCCGAATGCCTGTGGAGCCTCACATAGGAAAAATGATTCTGTTCGGGGCTCTTCTTGGCTGTTTGGACCCTGTGCTTACTATTGCGGCCAGCCTTAGCTTTAAAGATCCCTTCTTCATACCACTGGTACTAACACACCCTTTTACATTATCGCAAGCGTTTGATTGAACAGACATTATTTAAAGAGCTGGGCAATGACATCACTGTCAATGATGAAGTGACATTAAAAAGAGGACAACAGTAAACAGTCACTTTTTCAGTCAACATACCTTTTCCTGTTTAGCACAGTAAAGCTGTTTTGTCACAAGCTGTGTTGTATAAGGTCCTAAATCCAGAGGGCATTGTTTAATAAAGGTTTTTTTGAATGATGGATTCATTTATCTCAGGGGAAGGAGAAGATTGCCGACCAAAGGAGGAAAATTCTCTCCCAAAACTCTAGAAGTGATCATCTGACTATTGTCAATGCATTTTGGGTAAGTCTTAAAAGAAATAACTCTTATATTTTAGGGCTGTGCGTGTATTTGTGACAATGGGTTTTATTTTTAATTCCTATTTTTTTTAAGGGCTGGGAGGAATCTAAGAAAAAGGGGAGCAGGTTTGAGAAGGAATACTGCTGGGAAAACTTCCTTTCTGCCAACACGCTACAGGTTAGTATTCACTATCCACAAAGCAAACAATTAAAAATAGAAGAGAAAATTAGACTCCTTGATTATCCCTTCATAAACCAAAACCCATTTTGCTTGTTTCTACCAGATGCTTAATAATATGAAGGGTCAGTTTGCGGAACATCTTTTGGCAGCAGGCTTTGTGAATAGTAAGGATCCGAAAGACCCCAACTCTAACATCAATTCGGGTAACTCTGACTTTACTTGTCCATCTAACTAAATATGTGTCTGTTATGCCAGCGGTCCACTTGCTCACATGGCTGTCTGTCATTTTGATTTCCATCACCACTGCCATTTCCACGATCATGTCATTTTAATTTATACATTTACCATTGTTCATTATGTGGTCAACAGACCGCGACTGTGATAGGCTACAATGCTCAGAACTTTTAATGCAGTAGTAGTAGATCTAAATATACAGGTGCTGGTCATATAATTAGAATATCTTCAAAAGTTTAATTTATTTCACTAACTGAAGTGAAACTTGTTTAATTTATACATTCATTCCACACAGACTGCTATATTTCAATTGTTTATTTCTTTTCATTTTGATCATTATAACTGACAACTAATGAAAACCCCAAATTCAGTATCTCAGAAAATTAGAATATTGTGAACAGGTTCAGTATTGAAAACACCTGGTGCCACACTCAGAATATATAACTCAAAACACCTGCAAAGGCCTTTAAATGGTCTCTCAGTCTAGTTCTGTAGGCTACACAATCATGAGGAAGACTGCTGATTTGACAGTTGTCCAAAAGATGACCAGTTGACGCCTTGCACAAGGAGGGCAAGACACAAAATGTCATTGCAAAAGAGTTGAGGCTGTTCACAGAACTCTGTGTCCAAGCACATTAATAGAGAGGCGAAGGGAAGGAAAAGATGTGGTAGAAAATAGTGTACAAGCAGTAGGGATAACCGCACCGTGGAGAGAATTGTGAAACAAAACTCATTCAAATATGTGGGGGAGATTCACAAAGAGCGGACTGCAGCTGGAGTCAGTGCTTCAAGAACCACCAAGACGTGCGTTTCAGCTGTCGCATTCCTTGTGTCAAGTCACTCCTGAACAACAGACAGCCTCAGAAACATCTCGCCTGGGCCAAAGACAAAAATACATGCTCATACTTTTCATGTTCATACGATTCAGTTGGCCAAGATTTCTAAAAACCCTTTCTTTGTATTGGTCTTAAGTAGTAATCTAATTTTCTGAGATACTGAATTTGGGGGTTTTATTAGTTGGCATTTATAATCATCATAATTAAAAGAAATAAACACTTGAAATATATCAGTCTGTGTGGAATGAATGTATACATTATACAAGTTATACTTCTTGAATGGAATTAGTGAAATAAATCAACTTTTTGAAGATATTCTAATTATTTGACCATCACCTGCAGTGCTGTAATCAACACTTTTCATGATTAGTTAGGTATTGATGTAATAGTTAAAACATAGCAAAGTTCCTTTTTTAGGAGAAGTCATTTCACTCTAAAGCCTTCTTTAAAATACATTTTGGGCAGCTATTTCAGTTATGCAAGCACATCTTATGTCTCTTTGAATGGGAGAAACGTCAAACACCAAGCAGGACTAATGCAAGGTTAAGGCTTTTATGTTGTTAATCCTTTTTGGTTTAATAATTCCATTAACATTGTAAGTGTACCCTAGGAAACATTGTATTTATTAAAAAAAATGTTAATAATATTCTCACTTATTTATGTTACTCAGAGAATGAGAAGCTGATTAAGGCTGTGATCGTTGCGGGTTTGTACCCTAAAGTGGCCAAGATTCCTCCCAACCATACTAAAAAGAGACCAATGTAAGTGAGCTGTATTTCTCTTATTGCTTGTGTTTTTGTTTTTTTTCTGAATTATGCGGCCTCCATTTTGTAGCACATTGAAACACCTCAGCCCAAACAAATATTTACTGAATATCCCTGATTGCATTATCCCAGTTAAGACTTCATTTTTGTTCTGTTGAGAAAGATAGAGGGTAGAAATGCTGATGTGATGAAAAGTGGCATGAAGTACCTGTTTGTAATATCTTCAACCAAATTCAATAAATGAACCTTGATTTCTTGTGTTTTATTTTCTTGTTTTTAACCCTGATATTGAGACTGATTTTTGTCTCACCTATTAGCCATGTCAGTGGTGGTTTTACATTATTTTACATTAGAATGCATTCTAGTTAGATGACCAGTCCCGAAATTATGAGTTTGGTCCCTGCATCCTTCAAAATGCAAGCAGTGTCATCTTAAACAGTGTCACCTCATTTAAATTGCAATTTATTTTTATTCCATTAATTACAATACCACAATAAGAAATATAGTAATATAAAACGTGATTGCTGTTTGATTGTGACTTTTTTCCCCCACAAATCACATCTATTGTCCTGCAGTAACCAGGTGGTCACCCTAGTCATCTAGGGACATTCTGATTTCAGCTTTCACGCACAGAGTGCTCTATCACAGCCCAAGCACTGTGCACCTTCTTCTAACCACTCAATCTGTCCATTTATCACATTCATTTCTTTTCAGCCTCATTCTGTCCATTATTCTTACACTGTGCTGTTTCAAATTCATACCTTTACATTCAACCTGGCTCTATTCGTTAATGTTGTCCATTCAACTGCACTACACAGCTTTATATGAGTTGCTGAAGACTGCAGAAGCAGGTCCTCGCTGAATGTGTACAAATAGGCAGCTGCGCCGCTATGTGTGTGAATAGTCACTCTGAAGCTTTTGTCTAGTTTCTCTGGTGCTAGATTGAAATATTCATGAGTTACTTCATTTCGCATGAGTGTAGTCTCACAAGCCAGTGTAAAGTCTAGCCATAATCTATTATAAATTTGTACCGTTCAAAAATGTAACCATGCACCATGGCTGCATTTACTTCATCAAAATTACAGTTAAACTAAATTCTAGTATACTACAGTAAATATTATTACAATTTATAGAAACTGTTTTCTGTTTTAACTCGGGCTGTCAGGTTAACGCATTAACTTAATTAGTCATGAAAAATGAATGCTACACTTAACGCACTGGCCCCACCAAAAAGAGCAGCCAACAAGTAGTTAAACATTAACCCAAAACAAATTCATTGCTGCTAAATCTAAAAGGTCTTTGGACTCTCATAGCCTCTCTTCTCCAGCACAAATCCACTCGAAAGTGTTTCCATATTCAGGATGCATTTGTATACTAAACTATTATTTATTATGTTTTGAACATCACTGCATGTAAATAATTTTTCACACGTGCACTGGTGCAAATATGACACAGGCTACAAAACAAAAACAAACAAACAAGGCTATAGGCATATGTACGCACTTTTATTCATTACAAAATCACAATCTTGATTTAAACACACCCCATCTTATTCCTAAATGACAGGGATTGCACTCTCTGTGAAACCTATAAAAACAATCACAATTTAAACCTGCTTTCATGCAGCCGCTCATCATATAGCCTAAGCTTTATGTTTGAAACAGTCTGCACAGTAGGCTACATTTCTGTGTTGCAAACATTAAATAACAAAAGTATTCTGAGAAAATGAAGAGAAAAAAATATAAAAAAAACTTTTTAATCTGGATATGGACGTATGTAGCTGCATGCAAAATGATAATTAGTATAGATTTGCATGTAAATGATGTAAAAGCAATTTCTGAGAAGAAATGAATTTTAATGAGGTTTATTGTCCATTCTTGAAAATGAAATCTTGAATCTTTTTTTTTGCAGGCCAGTGAAGGTGTACACTAAGGCTGATGGGAAAGTTTGTATCCACCCTAAATCTGTGAATGCAGAGGAAACTCAGTTCCACTACACATGGCTCATTTATCACCTGAAGATGAAGACCACCAGTGTACGTACATTTTTAACTTACCCCAAAGTGAATTGTGTCAGCTATAGCTGACAGAATTTTCTCCAATATACTCAAACACATACTCTCTCATGCAGTGTGTTCATTCACTCATTTCAAAGGAAAGGGCTACTGTATATAATTTTGTTGAAGAGCTCTGTTAAGTTTCGAGACAAGACACATTTGTTTGCAAATTAATGCTGCTTCTAGTGTGCATCCATCTTTTATTCAGTTTCTGTGTGCCTTTTAACTGACACCCTCTCAAAAGAGATCAAAGCTCCTTACTGAATCGAGGAGTACCATTTCTGGGATCTCTCTACTTGCTCAGTGAGTCACACACAGATACACCTGTCTGTTTTTGCCAGGAAAAGAAGTGTAATAATATTATCTTTGGTGCTGTTTTGTCACAGTAATGTAGACTGAACAGCCCTGTCTCGTGCACCAGTGCCTGTAGGGTGAAACCTTGACATGTTTGTCTTGTTCTTTTCTGAGAATACAACACTAGTGTAGAGACAATGTTAGACAGAGAGTGAGACCAACCTGTGCTAAAGATACAGTTGATCTGTAATTTTCTTCTATTCAAATTTAGATTAAAATTTAATTTGTGATGATAATTTATTCAGTAGGTTGACCTGTAATAACCCAGGGAGTCCTGATCAACATTATAGCTTATTTTTGTTGTTTTTGCTAAGTCTTTCTCAGCAGTTATGGCACTCTTGCATAGCCTTGCAGGAAACACTGGGAGAGAGGTGAAAATTGCATGTAAAAGGAGGAGAAAGGTTTTCAATAGAATGACAAGGGAGATGCCTGAAGCGAAGTGCCAGATAGTAAGATTGAAGTGTTAGAAAAAGAGAAATAGTGTGAATGATGTTTGAATAAACCAGTGCATGGAGAGATTGAGGAAGGAGGCAGAATGAGACTGAAGATTGCGACAATCAGATTGGAAGCTAAAAGGTATGTGTGAAGATTGGTTTGTGAAAGTGTATCGAGGTGAACTGAATTTTAACGTCTGCAATTTGGTTCCTCGTCTTACGTCAGTCTCTTCCTCAGTCGCTCTCACTCTCTAAGGACACAGTGTCTGGTCAGAACTAACAATATACGGTGTTTACATGGACATCAGTAATCAAATTATTTACCTTATTCTGAATAAGACAATATGATGATTGAAGTGTTTACTTATTTCTTTTTTTGAAGAATAATCCTTTCATGTTCCTCTTTTACATGGTACATAGATCGATTAATGGCACACGTCATTACGTCACATGACGCCATCCGACGTGCCCTTCGGAATTTCATAGAATAAACACATACTTTGTCTTCTTTATGAGTGCCATACATTTTTGAGTGTTTCATTTTAAATTTAGTGAAAGCTACAAGTGCAGTTTATTATTTGTCATGCTATACATGCAAACGGATGTCAGCGTAGTTGAAGCCACACTCTTTTGTTTGCCGTCAAAGTCCTACATGACAATAATAGTGTGATAAAGGTGTGTACATGTCTACGGTGCACTTTGATAATGCAACTACAACAGGAATAGTCCACGTTTACTTGGAGTATGACTTTGGCTGGATAAAGGTAATCACAAATCTGTCTAAATGATTAAGAATTGTATTAATCATGTTAATATCTGAATATTGTTGTTCATGTAAATGTACTACTCCACTGGGTAAACCTTAGTAATTGGTGTTTTGCCAATAAAGAAGCAAGAAAAGCTGAAGATAAGCTCTTCTTCTTCTTTTTACACACATTTACACACTGCTTTTTCTGTGTGTGTGTGTGTGAAATGGATGTAAAAGTATTACTCTGGAAATGTCACCCTGTCCTATGGCAATCATGAACACACACACACACACACGGTCTCTGCACTCACTGCCATAAGAAACGGTGCATTTAGGGACAGAGACATCCTTAGGGAATCTCAAGATTGCAGGGATAGATTATTTTTAGCATTTGCATGTGTGCCTTTTCATGTATCAATTCAGTGTTATTTGTGCATTTGTCTAGTTTTACAAAAGTACTAACAGCATTCCGAGTAATTTCCAACAAGGCTGGTCAGTGAAAAAGTCCATAAGTTAGCAATGTAGATCTGAATCGAAATTAAGTATTAATCTTGGTTACGTCCATTTTGAAAATGTATATATTACAGTAAAAAGTAAATATAAAGTAAATGTATTCTTTTTTTTTTACTCAAACCGTTGCAGTCTGTCAAATCAATGAAAACCAAATGTTCCAATGCTCAGAGTAAAAAAAAAACATACACTGAGGAAACCAAACCAAATAACGTCACCTACATCTTGCAGAAAAACATCACATTTTCATTTTTTTGGTAAACTATCCCTTTAATGCCTAATAAATTCTTTATTATTATGTCCATGACAAAACAACTTACTGTTATGTTGATTAAATATCTTAGCAGACAAAATATACTATTACACTAAACAAAAACAAGAAGTAATTTCACTTAAATGTTTTCTTTTCAAGGGTTTCAACCTTTTGAGATTATACAATTCATCTCTAAGTCTTTAAAGTCTTTTAAGAAAGAAAATAAAGTAAATAATCTTTTTCTGCATTAAGAAAATAATCTTGACTGTAATTTTATTTATTTATTTTTCTCTGTTTATTTCTAAAGATCTTCCTCTATGACTGCACCGAAGTGTCTCCATTTTCACTGTTGTTTTTTGGAGGAGATATTTCCATCCAGAAGGACCAGGACCAAGAGACAATCGCAGTGGACGAGTGGATCGTGTTTCAGTCCCCGGGACGCATTGCTCACCTTGTCAAGGTGTGTGTTAACTTGACATGGTTGTTGAAAACGTACGAGAGAGCAATCTGTGATGATTTGCAGTTATGCTTCAAGTTTATTCTTTTTCATTTAGGACTTGAGGAAGGAGCTGGACGTGTTACTGGAGGAAAAGATAAAGAGTCCACGTCCTGTGGTCTGGAATGACCGGAGGTCTAAAGATTGTGCTGTTCTCTCTGCTATAATCGACCTCATCACAACAGAGGAAACCCCTGCTGGAGGCCCCAGGAGAGGCAGCCAGTGAACACCAACCAATAGGAGCTTATTTATTTGAATGACATTAAACTGTGACATACAGAAAAGTGATCTGCTGCCACAGCTGTGTGAACACAATGATACACTTTCTCTGTACTTGTAGGTGTTTGAGTAAATGCCTACAGCATTCATAATAAGAAACAGATTTTTTTTTATTATTATTATTTTTTTTTTATTTTAGCACTGGCTTCAGTTATTGTAAGTTCTTCCTTTCAGTAGTTTATTAAATTAGCCATGATGCAATCAATACGTCTATGGTAGGACTTGCATTCTTACTCCTGCTATTTACACACAAAGGTTAAAGGAGATATAGTAAAAGTTTTAAGTAATGAAATCTCTTTTAATGTACATATATAATCTCAAATATAAATGGATATGCTGATTATAAAAGTTGACAAATGACATATTTACATTTGGCATCATTCACGTTTACGTTATCCCTGAGTAAATTAAAATAGTGAACAAGCAATTGAACATCTCTTTGCTGCTATAAAACTTTCCTTCACTTTAAACAGGGACTCCAGTTCCACAGTGTAATGTTTGATAATGAGCCCTGAGCTCATATAAAAGCTATTGGATAAAACATACGGTGTATATTTGTCCTTTGTATCAAGCTACTAATGCCATTCTTGCTTTGTAGTGGTTAGACTCATTCAGTCATCATGTGCTGTGCATTACTCAGAAAGAGCCCCAATAATGGCCTCAGACATTAGTCTCTAGACCTTGCAGACGGTCCATCCTCTGCATGTTTTTCTCAATGGTTGCCGGACAGGTGATGAGCTCAGCACACTCAGTGAGGAACCAGCCCCTCTCTCCATCTCGCAGACGCTCGCCTTCATACCAACCTGAAACCACAACCATACATTAATTTACATTCTTGCGTACTCAAAGCAGTCACTGATCAAAGCAAAAACATTTCAACTACAATGAAACATTACAACAATACTGTGCTGGCAGAGTATGGATGCCTGTTTCTGCCATTGAATAAAATGTTTAAAAAAAGGTTATTAAGATGACTAACAATTCTCAATTGAGACACACCCCTTTTGCTTTTTATTTCAATTTTACGTTGCAGCCTTATACTACAATTGTTGCAATATATATTGTAAAGTGAAAACAGAACTTTAGAAATGCCTGTAAATTTGTTACAATGAAAAAATATAATGAAAAATAATTTACATATGTATTCAAATCCTTTGCAACAATACTTGCAATTTAACTCGGGTGCCTCCCATATCTGTTGATCATTGACGAGATGTTTCTTCACCTTGATTGGAGTCCACATGTGGAAAATTAGACTGATTGGACATGATTTGGAAAGGCAAAGTAGTGAAAATGGCTGTCTACCGACCGTCACCATATCTAACCCGATCGAGTTTGAGAAAATTTGCAAAGAAGAATGGCCAAAAGTCCCCCATCCAAGTGTGGAAATACCAAAAAAGACTCGAGGCTGTATTTACTGCCAAAGTACTTCAACCAAGTACTGAGTAAAGGGTCTTATTACTTTTGTAAATGTGGTATTTCATTTTTTCCCTTTTTAATATATTTACAGACATTTCCAAAATTCTGCTTTCACTTTGTCGTGAGGTATGGAGTGTAGATTAAGATAATTTACATATATATATTTTTTATTTTTAATAATTATTGTAGTATCAGGCAGCAACACACAATTGAAAAACAGGTGAAGGGGAACTTACTTTCTGAATGCACTTTAAAACTCTTAAAATTTCAAAACTCTTTGCCAAATGTTTTGCTAAAGTAATACATTGTGTTAAAAAGCACTACTTCATACTGCTTTCCTTTGATAAGAATTGTGTCGAGTTATAAAGGATGAGATGATATTGGAGCAGAAAGAAATGTTCAAAAATAAAATAGCCTGCTTTCAACTGTCTTTTGTATATTTAATGGCCATTAAAAGATTCACAGAGCCTTTGAAGCCTTATCCCATGAGCCCTAGCCTTTCAACATGAAAGCCGGCCAACAAGAAACAGCCAGAGCGAGACCACTGCTTGACCCTTTGACCAGCACCATCAAAACTGAGACCTTTAGCTGAGCATCACATTAAAACACATCCCTGTGGTTATAGCACGATCCGTTCTGGGAAAATAATCATAACACATCAAACCACGAACACAGAACTGTTCTCTAACTTTAACACAAGCAGCGAAAGGTCAGATTCGTTTCGAGAATTTGGAAAATATAATATGCCAAATATGAGTTAGATGAAACACCCTTCAGAAAAGTGCTTCTTAATTGTTCATGACCTTTGAACAAATTCAAGTATTTCAAACCATGTTTACTTTTTTAATATATATTCGGTGAGTAGAAACAATAAGAAAATCAGTTCCTTCAAAAAAGTATGCAACAACAACTGCCAAATAAGCCAGGTTTATTTTAGTTAGTCTGACATATTGTCAGTTGTTCAAAATAAATCTGATTATCTGATAAACCTGCTTGGCCTATTTGGTAACTTGTTTTAGGAAACAGACCCCAGGTTCCTCATTTAATTCCTACATACTATCATAAACCCTGAAATGTTTCTACGTTTGTATTTCAAGTATAGCTGATAACAGTGTCACAACATGCAATCTGTTTACTGTAATCTAAAGATGTATTTTTTTTCACCAGATATTCCTTTTTTTTTTTTTTTTGACAATTTATATAAATCATATGTGAAAATCAAACATTCTTACCGTCTACCACCTGTGACACCAACACCACATCAGCCACCTGTAGAGAGAGCTCATCTGGCTGCCTAGCTGTGTACGTCCTTGTCACCTCGACCTGTATGGTATCTAATAAAGGAAAAAATAAATGAATAAATCACTAAACACTATGATGGTCTGGAACCTAAAATGCTTCCCTAATTGTAGGCAAAGCCTTTTTTATTTATCATTTTATTATCCACAAAATATAATAAGCTTGCAACAAAACTACATGTCAACATGCGGCATGACTTGAGATATCATTCACTTGAGATATCATTGTGTTTAGGATTATAATAGTAGAACAGTAGAGTAATAGTAGAGTAGTGGCACTGTAGTAGGGTGGCCAGAGGGTGGCGCTGTTTCACTGAGGCTGGTTGTACTCACTTGTTCTGTCATTCTTGTTATTACTGTTGTTCTGTCCCAGAGCGCTGATCCAGCGGGCTTGCTCGTTACTGTCGCAAACAAAACATACAGCATTATCTTATAGCCACTGATGCAGTTTTTGTTTACTTACAGGTGTATATGATGTCTGGTAAAACTAAACAAGACAGAAGCCATTACTTTATTGTTCTGGACGTTTACAGACACAGGCCTCTAGACTCTTGTATAACAACAGGTAAAGTTACTAGGAGAAACTTGACCTCGGTGCTAAAGCATTCATTACATTCAGGACAAGAAGTGTCTGTTCATTTCTGTAAGCTCCTTTGTGTTTGTTCAGTTTCACTGAGAACATACCACTCATTTTACAGAAAGAATGAAGGAAAGAGAAAAAACAAAGAATGAAAGGAGAGATGGAGAGAGAAAAGAAACTGGGACTGAATCAAATCCTTGACGATTTAAGCGGTGACAAACCCGAGTCAAATTCAGCACAAATATCCCACAACAAACTATTTGGAGAGTAATGACTTCTCTTTCGTTAAATTAGATTTTCTGTTGTGAGAGGAAAATACTGAAAATCAAGGCACTTTCAGAGCTGACCTAAAGTGAGTCAGTGCGATTCTCACCCCGACTGTACCGCACACAGACGCCAGTCCGGTCTCATAATCTCAGCAGACAGCCTGAGCGGACCAGCTGCATGAGTCACGCTTGGCTCATTCTGGTCCCATTTAAAGCTGAAGGGGTCACAAAAGGCATCTCGCCTGTTCTATTATTGGGAACATTAATGAGCTTGAGTGCGGTGTGATTCATTCATTGACCAATTAGTGTTAAATAGTAATTAGTGTTTAATAGAGTGGCTGACAAAGAGGGAAGGAAAGAAGATGAGAAATCTTTAAGGCTTAACTCCAGTTAAACATATAATTTGAGTGATTACAAATACCATCTTAACGTAACTAACATATCTAAAATGACTAACCAGTTTCTTGAGCAACAAATCATTCTAGAATAAATTCTGATAGATCATGTGATCTGTAGAAATAGCTGCTGAACATGACATTTTAAAAATAGAAAATAGTTATTTTTAATTGTAATTATGTTGTTTTATTGATTATTAGCCTTATTAGTCTGTAGTCTTTTGAGAATAAGACACTTTTTGCAAATAATTATTATTATTTTTACAACTACACTAACATTATAATATGTGTCAATATGTGACACAACAACATGTGACAACCACGTACACACATCCTTTACACATTTATTGTGAATTGTCTATATATTAAACATACATGAAGTATGTTTAGCTGAATCCGTCTCCCTCAGGCTGGCTCTGCAGGGTGTGTAGTTAGTGTGGGAAGGGCAGCTGTCGATTCACATACATGGAATCTCAGCACACATGATCACAATAGGTAGCAAATGCCTTTTTTGGCTGTTCTGCATTGCACAAGCTGAATTACTAGCCGGTGAAAGAACAGCATAGCCAAAAAAATAAAACTGCAGCTTCCACTTCCACCCTACATGCAATGCTCTTAACATTTACTGAACAGTGTGTTTTTTTCTTAATCGATAACTTTACATGTTAGTTATAGGTAAAAAAATATGAGATTATTTATATATGATGAAAATAATTTCTTTTTGGTGGTCAAAAAAACTGAATTGTACTAAGGCCCGTTCACATCACTTACAGTAATTATAACTGTAACTAGAACTATGAAGTTGACTAGCAAAGTCCACACTACAACTATAATGATTAAAAATTAAACCTCATAAAATCAACATTCATGAGAGCTGCAACTGCTAAAACTCCAATCACAGACACTACATGGGAAAAAGCCATGTCATGATAATAAAAGCTGGAAAGCTATATCTTCAACATGAACATCATCATCTGCCTTGATCAGCTTAATCACCTGACTTGAAAGGATCAAATCACTGGGAACAGTTTTGGAGAAAGGAGTGGGAAGCAGATTACTTTGACATCGAAGAAACAACAGGCAGATGTTCTGAAGAAGGTTTTGTAATCTATTCTAATGTTGGAATCTTAAAACACCACAACATTGTCTATATCCCAGTACTGTAACATGCATTTAAAGAATAGATTGGGTGATATTATATTTTATACAAACTTCAATAGCCTGAATCTACCAAACCTTATTTCCCAAACACCAGAAAGGCAAGCAGCACCAGGAAGACCTCACATCTCCACTGTCTGGTATCCTGCATGCTGCACTGCTTCAGCATGCTCACACATGTTTACCACAGCTAAAGGCCAAAATTCCACACCGATCACCTTTAAAGATTATTTTACATGAGGTGAGAAGTCACTGAAGGCATCAGAGCACCAGTAGACGGTACGATTGGAAGTAAATATTCAAACTTGACCCTGAGGCACAGTAAGGGGAAAAAAACACGAAGATGAATGAGGCATCTTGAAAAAGGCTTATTCAGACAAAACCAATGCATTATGTTAATAATACTGCCCGTTTAGTGGGCAGAGAGTGGCCTCTCAAATATAATACCGATGGTTACTTCTCCTGAATACTAAATGAGGCACTTAGCCTGCAGGGGCCACTGAAGCGAGACAACTCAATTTCCTGAAAAAGTGTTTGGCCAATGTAAGGAACAATATATATGCTTATACAGTTGACGGAACAAAATTCAAACAGACATAGCTGATGACATCACAGTGGACTCCAAAATTATCTGTTCCACTCACACTCAAGAAAAGAGCTCATTTAGCAGAATCAAGCGATGTTATTAGACACTCAATTGGGTGGAGCCTGACAGAGGCCCAGAAATGTGGAAGAACTTGTCTTGTGTTGACGAAGGTTCTTCAGAAGAACTACTGTACAGTCATGTTGACTCTTCACCAAGAACAGTAGATAGGCATCTCTGTTATGTAAGTGGATCAGCAACATACTAAGCTGTAATTACACTCTCAGCAACAGATAACAAGTTATCTGACTTACACGAGTACACGATTACACGATTTGTTTCAAAACCTACTGAGCGGCCTATTAAAACATTTCTCCATTTAAATTGACATCTATAAATAAAATTAATCGAACTTCTGCTCAGTGTTTAGTGATCCTCAAAATTCAAAAGCTGAACTGAAAAAGAAAATTATAATAATCTTTTTCGAAAACCCTAACCCTAAAAGAATACAATTTTATCAGACTGTTATCAGAGAGAGAAAGTGAAAGAGAGGCCGATGATACATGGGGAAACTTTGTTTATGTTGCCCTCAACATGTAACCAGGTGAGAAACAGGGCCCACAGCCCTGTATCCAGATAGAAATTTGTTACCCATTCTCAGTGGGAAAGTGCTCAAGCTCTTTCAAAGTTGTCCAGCAAAACTGCTCAAAAAGTTTCCCTCAGTATCATCAGCCAAGGATTTTGCCTCTCTTCTATTCTATTTTCATTTTGTCTTTCCCAGTTTTAGTCATAAATTGAAATTTATGGAGACAGTTCTGTAATCGCCTAAGCAAAACTCTGCATTACAATGTTCAGAGCATTGTGAGTAGTTGCCAAGAGGGAGTTATATGGTTGCTTAGGTGTTCTGTGTGGTTTTCATGTTGCTATGCTGCTGCTAGGGGGTTCTGAGTGCTTGCTGGGTGGTCACTAACTGGCTCACTGATATTCTTGTCTTTCAATATGACTTTTTGAACTGTTATTTCTAGGTCTTTTTCTGTCCAAATGCAACACTGAGAACTTAAAATTGAATGGAACCAAAGATATCACTAATTTAACTGGATGACAAAGGTCTTTAAGTGCTATTTAAATGTTTGTATCATTCCTCAAGCTTCTAAAGCAAATAGGTTTACAGACAGAGGGGAGCCAGCTAGACAATATTTACTGTAAGTGATGGGGTTATTTACATAGAGAAGTCTTAAAGTTACAGAAGCTATGATTCATTTCGAAAGGTCAGAAGAGGGGGGGAAGATTAGGTAACACTTTACTTGAAGGGCTGTGCATAAGACTAACATGACAACTTCATAATCATGACATGACATATGTCATAAATATGAAGGAGGTTTTATGCATTTTTATGAAAGCCTTCATATTGTCTTAAGTGTCATTCGCTCATTTTTGTCATTTTTAATGCAAAGATGGCATTGTTTGAGATGCCTTTGTCATGACAACTTGTCATAAACAAATACTTCATAAACTGTCAGTGTCTATGTCATGACAACTTGACATTACTTACATAATTACAATATAAAAGAAATTATACAAATAATTTAACAGAATATTAAAACTTAACGACAATTTAATGACAAATTCAATTTGTACCACTGTACTTGAGGTCAAGAAAAGTATTCATGACGTGTTTATAAAATAATTTGACATAGTATTAACACTTTTAATGACAATTTAATGACAAATTCAAGCCCTCAAGATCCAGGGGGGCGTAGTTCAATCCAGATCCAACTTTTCCCAACATATACCTAAACCTACCTATCTCGCCCCCCTGATTCCTAAACCCACCCATCTCCACCCCTAATCCTGCCAATCTCTACCCCTAGATGTGGATCCAACCACGCCCCCTGGATCTTCTGGACTAAAGCAAACCCTACTTGCAATTACATAGACACTGACAGGTTATGTTGTCTTGGTAATGTCAAGCTGTCATGACAAGCTGTCATGACAAATGCAAACAATGTCATCTTTGCATTAAAAATGAGATAACTGAGCGAATGACAGTTGTAATTAACATGCATAAAACATTCATGATGAATATAAGTGTCATATCAGTCTTATGCACACCCCTTCAAGTAAATTGTTACAGAAGAGGACTATGTAATGCTCTTTTATTTTTTATTTATTTATTAAGAGATGGTGAGTGAAGGAATGATACACGCCCAATTCTCTGTTCATTTCTTCATCCCCCTCCTTGACCTCAGTTAGCCTGACTTCATACTTCCTTTCAATTTCAGTTCTCTTCTGTACTCAGTCTGAGACAGCAGGCTATCTTATGGTTTCTCTCCAGCTCCAAAACAGCCTGACCAATTAACAAACAGTGGGCAGGCTTAGAGCGGTAACGTAGATGCTAAGCGGGCGAATTTAAGATGGTATTTTAGGTTAGGGAAGTCTATAACAACAGCGGACATGGAGACACTGTATGCTGTTCGCTCTGTTGCGGAACAGATTCCCAGCATTTGCCAACTAAAATACCTTTTAATTTACCAACTTTTACCGATTGCCAGTGAGAAATTGGGGAGGCCAAAGTCCGGCAAGGCGATATGTGATTGGCTCACGTTATGTGATTGGCATTTGGGTACCCCCATCCCTCCCATTATGCTATTCCACTGGTATTACCAGGCTAGACTTTAGTTCTCAAAACAATAAAAAAAAAAAAACACTGCTGAAATGTTACAATATGCAAATGTCTCTGTTCAACATGACTATTGTATTTAATGAGCAGTTCTTGGAACTAAACATATCCCCTACAGCTAAAGTTTCAAACAAACCCTAATTCAAAACCACCAACCGCTTATTACAAGGAAAAGTAGATCTGAAAAGCAAACAAGTTCTCAGTATCTCAGCTTATGTTTGTTTGGTGCACTGGGCGAATGCTTGAAAGAGGATTACATTTTGATAAATCTTGTGCTGGTGCAATCACTCCTGCAGTGTGATGACTGAAGGGAGGGTAAAATACATGGAAACTCCCTTTGGTGGAGTAGTCAAAACTTGTAATTTCATTTAAAGGGTATGTCAGTACAGGTGTAGTTCAGTAACCACAAACAGATACAGAGTCACATAACCCATAACAAATGAATGCGTTACGCACAACCCAGTCTCACAGCAGTTTGTGACTAAATCACAAAATTTAATTTAATGTATTTATTCGTGGCAGGGACACGTTTATTTTGTTATTTTCGTAAGTCCAGCACGTTTTTTAAACTAAGATTCCATTGGATGCATCCATTTGTGCTGGACTTACGAAAATAATGAAATAAACGTGTCCCTGCCACAAATAAATACCGTGAGACTGTGCTGGTTACGCATATTGATGTGAGCTAATCAAACTAAATGCATTAACTCCCAGATCCTTTACCGATGAATTTACCCAACCACGCAAAACTTTAGGGGTCAGTAAGATTAAAAATTTAAATATAAAATAATACTTTTATTTAGCAATGATATACAGAAGTAATAAAAAAATATTGTCACAAAACATATTGTATTGTCATACAAAACAAACACCCCAGCATATTTTTGGGCTGGGGCTGTCAGTCATAATTTAATATTTTTTTAAAAGTTCATTAGTTCAATTAGAATTAGAATTAGAATTAGCTTATTTATTGTTATTATTCTGCTGGACTCATACACAAATACTTACAGTAGCTCCACCCCCAAGATCATGGTGACTTTGTCTCCAGAGTGGTTGCTGCGGAATCTGATCTGGAACAGGTGGCTGGCGATGTTCTGGCGTGACGTCAGCATTCCTGCAGTGCCACGGACTGGAGAGAGATTCAGGTCTTCTGCTTGACATGACCCCACATATATCTGATCTCTAAGTGCATAGTCTATAACTGTATAACTCTCCTCACTGAGAAAAGAAAGACAGAGAGAGTCACAGATTCAGATTAAATAAATATTCAAGGTTACATCACACAATTGTACTTTAACATTTGTATTATATTACTTTAAGTTATCATTTACGAACTGCAATGAATCTAAAATATTTTTCAATTAAACAATGATTGAGTGTTTGAATTACAATGTTCATGTAAATGCATGCTATTTATAAAAGCAAACAAATGCTAGTGGTGTGGCATTACTCAGCATGTCTTCAGCTGATAATTAACTGTGTTTGTGTAGAGATAATTGAGTAAGTGGAGTCAGATCCTCCTTTTCAGTTCCTGGACAACCTCTGGGTTCTGCCCGACACAATTACTATGCCATTTACATTCCATGAGCAGAGGATAACAGATTCTACTGAAAGAGAGGGATCATTCCAATTAAACTGAAGTCTGGAAAAAACACGCTAATAGGAAGCTAAATATTAAAAAGCAGTCAAAATTGTATAAATGAAATGACGAAATGAAATGAAATGAAAATGAAATGAAATGAATGAAAATGAAATGAAAATGAAAAAAAAAATGAAATGAAATGAAATGACGTGACAAGTGGCCAGGTATGGTTTCCCATACTAGGAATTAGTGCTCTGCATTT
>JAUMHI010000063.1:6951799-6968858 GCA_032359435.1 Enteromius unitaeniatus | reverse complement strand
TTAGTGTTGTTGGATCTCAGCGCTGCGTTCGACACTATTGACCACAACATTCTCTTGAATAGACTAGAAAACTCTGTCGGCATTAGTGGAAGTGCCTTAGAATGGTTCAAATCATACTCATCTGACCGCTATCAGTTTGTAGCAGTGAATGAGGAAGTATCATATCGATCGCAAGTGCAATATGGAGTACCTAAAGGCTCAGAACTAGGGCCATTACTTTTTACGCTTTACATGTTACGCTTGGGAGACATTATAAGGAGACATGGTGTTAGCTTTCACTGTTATGCTGATGATACTCGCTCTATATCTATACAACGGAATGCATAGCTGATATAAAAAATCGGATGCCAAGTAACTTCTTACTGCTAAATTCTGACAAAACAGATGTGTTAATTATCGGACCTAAAAAAACCCACAGGTAATAATCTAGACCACTGTCTAAGACTTGATGAGTGCTTATGCTTCAAAAATGGTCAGTTTTTTCGAGGTGGTGCTCGGAGCGCAATGAAAACAACTCATCATGCCAGATATCTCTGATTCCAGCCTTACTGCAACAGATATCTCTGATTCCAGCCTTTCTGCAACACCTGCCGGACAGGCATCGCACCCCATCCACATATGGCTTATGTGGTGGCCATAGCAGCCCACCACGACCTAATAGCAGGCCAGACTGTGAGCAAGGATATTCTTATTATCTGTTAGACGGCTCAGGCCCTTTGCCCTCACTCCATCCCCACATGGGACCTGCCCACCATGCTAGAAGCCCTCAGAGGCGCACCCTTTAAACCCCTGCAAACAGCTACTGTGAGAGCACTGATGCTGAAAACTGTTCTGCTGCTGGCTTTGGCATAAGTCAAGCGAATAGGCGATCTGCAAGCACTGTCCGTTTGCCCCGCCTGCCTGGATTTTAGGCCAAATGACTAATGTCATCCTGAAACCAAGGTTATATACCTTCTGTTATATACCGAAGTTGCTCTCCACTCCTTTCAGAGCACAGGTGGTATCTTTTTTCAGCGCTACCTCCAAATGAGGGCCATGACTTAACCCGTTCTGCCCTTTCAGGGCATTAAGAGCCTACATTAATGTAAATGTATGAAAAATGTATCACCAAAAAAAAACTAGGGATTACCAGACGTTTTATCACCATTTGCTAGTGGTGCTGATCACTTGTATTTCCAAGCCACCAACCTCACTTGCTTATTCATCTATCTCTGCTCGGTATTCTATAATCTCAATAAACCTTTTAGCATTCCCACTTGCCCACGCTTGATGCCTTTAAGGTATTTTACAATAAAATCATCAAAAGCAATTTACAGTTGATCTATTCCATTTATTCTCCTTATGTGTGGCATAAGCATATTGCATCCAGCAGATGGCGCAATTATCACCACAATATATAAGGTGATATTTGTATTTCTCGTCTCTCTGCACAGGCATTTGGCAAAATCTAAAGGATCTATGCACACACTTGCTAGACCAGAGTTCAAGGTAGTCCACACTCAACTCTTGAATACGATATAAAGAATTAGTGCACATGATGTGTATGAGTGGGTGTGTTTGATCACCTGGATTTCCTGTCTCTCTAGTTGGATTTGTTTTGTTTCGTCAGTGAGGTCTCTTTTCTGTGAAGCTCTGATCATCAGCAAGGTTTTTTTGTTGTTGTTGTTGTTTTTTTTAGTGCAGTGTACTTAAACCTTTAGTGCAGCATATAAAACTTCATTCATTCATTCAAGTCATTTGTTCAAAAAATTCTATAGTTTGAAGTTCAATAAACTATATAACCGATTTTAAATATGGTGTTCTCAGTTTTTATAAGTTAGTAGTACTGTTCTGGTTTACAGTGCTGGTGTGTAGTGAGTGCACTGGCACCATTGTATCTTTGTGACTATGGCTGCCATCACATCATCCAGGTGGATGCTGCACACTAATGTTGGGTGTGGAGAGCTACTGTGAATCTGCTTCCATAACGGATTATGGAATAAAAAAAATTCACAAAGTTCCCGAAATTTAATTAAGCTTTAAAGTTATATTTTGAATGACAAGGATACATTGTCATTAGGATAGGTCCCCAAAGCCTTTAAACTGGCTGTTATTAGCATCTCGCTAAAAAAAATGCAACTTGACCCAAAAGATCAAGTTAATTACAGACCGATCTCAAATCTCCCTTTTTTTTGTCAAAAATACTAAAAAAGGTAGTATCTATCCTCACAATTATATTCCTTCTTAGAGAAAAATGGTATCTGTGAGGATTTCCAATCAGGATTTAAAATGTATAATAGACAACTCTAATTAGACAATATAATGTTGGTGGTAAAAATGATTTTTGTGATTCTATATCTGCCACATGTAATATTGTCACAATGTTTTATACGTGTATGTTAGGTCTATGTGTCTTTGTATTTTTATTTCAAATCCATTGTAGTGGTGTATAATGGAAAAAAGCACAAAAACTCAGAGTCAGAACACTTTTGGACCTGACCGTATGTGTGTGTTCAGATGAAATGACAAAACTAAGCAAAGCCATTCATTATCTATGCCATCTGTGACAAAGAGAAAAAAAAAAAAATATATATA
Source organism: Enteromius unitaeniatus (assembly GCA_032359435.1). Taxonomy (NCBI): domain Eukaryota; kingdom Metazoa; phylum Chordata; class Actinopteri; order Cypriniformes; family Cyprinidae; genus Enteromius; species Enteromius unitaeniatus. The sequence continues at coordinate 6,966,284 of JAUMHI010000063.1, read as the reverse complement.
TATATATATATATATATATTTAGAAAAAGTTTACTTGAGTAATGCTAAAAGCAAGGCTGAAAAACAGCCGATCATGTTCCATTTTTTTATTCATGCTTTGTGTGAAGATACCTTGATATTGGACTTCATAACACTTTATATGCTGTCTTCCACAGTTATTACAGAGAAAATCAAATATCATTCTGTCATTTAATAACCTACAATTTTACACCAGGCAACTGCATTACAAAATAATTCATTCTGAGATAATCTTTAACCAGAAACAGTTGCACAGCATGTGTTCTAAAACATGAATTATCATATAATTAATTGTTATCTACTACATTAAACCACAGTGTATTATGGGATATAACTATAAAGCAGAACATAGTGCAGCTTTGTAGTATTTTTTCCTGGTCCCTTAAAAAGCATGCTGCCCAGGATTACTTGTAGGAAGAAATCAAACTGAGCTTACAGTCACATTCTTAAGAGGAATATGTCATTTTTAAAGTTTGACACAGATGATTACTCTTTGGACTAAAGACATGTAACAGTAAGAAGATGTTTTATGTTTATGGGAATATAGTCTTTGTAATATGAAGTTTTCCTTCTATGTTAATCACACGTCATCAATTTTCTGCTCAGAAGCTGACAGATGTATGGTTAAAACATCAATAACAAGTAAATTGAATATAGCACAAGTTCTGAGTCTTAAGATCTTTCACAGTATTTGTGATGCATTCATCTGTCAGGCTCATCTATGGGTTCTGAGACTCCTCCTGTTGCCGTTCCAGCATTCTTGCACAGCGCGGACATGTGGTTGAGTTATCATAGTAACAATCCCTAAGACAGACAGTCATATCACAAGTAATAAACAAAAGCTAAACGTAAACAGGTACATGAATGCAAGCACAAGCTTGATGTTTTTTGTATTACTGCATTTTTATGTGCAAATTTGAGATGAAATTTTGGTACACATGGTACACTTGTATAGTTTGTGGCCCTGAACATTTTCAGAGATGAAGCCATTGCACACCTTGTGGTGGCCATGGCAACCATTTTACTTTTCGCCATAACCAAATTATGTATTTTATGTCATATATCCTAAACAAAACATGATAAAACAGAAATGATGTCCACCCCTATGTTTTGATGGTAAAGGATTACAATGGAACAACATAAAATAGAAGGGCACCTATAGAAGCAAATTACCATCACTCTGTTCTCCTATTTGATAATGTTGTATGCTTTGCTACAATCTGTATTGTTAAAAGTGCTATACAAATAAAAGTGATTAATTGATATCCTCTTTTGTTTATTATTAATTCATCATTGTCATTAGGACAAAAGCACCCAAAAGCCTTCAAACTGGTTGCTATTAACCCTCTGGGGTCTGAGGTGATTTTGGGGCCCATGAGATGTTTGGACATGCTTTGATAATTGTGCTTTCTCTTGCCTCTAATTAAAAAAAAAAAAACGCAACTTGACCCCCAAAGATCTAGTTATTTATAAACTGATCTCAAATCTCCCTTTTCTGTCAAAGATACTAAAAAAGGTAGTATCCTCACAATTGTATTCCTTAGAGAAAAATGGTATCTGTGAGGATTTCCAATCAAGATTTAGATCGTATCATAGTACTGCTCTAATTAGAGTTACAAATGACCTGCTTCTATCATCTGATCGTGGTTGTATCTCTTTATTAGTGCTATTGGATCTCAGTGCTGCGTTTAACACTATTGACAACAACATTCTCTTGAATAGACTAAAAAAATTAGTGGAAGTGCCTTAGCATGGTTCAAATCATACTTATCTGACTGCTATCAGTTTGTTGCAGTAAATGAGGACGCATCATATCGATCACAAGTCAAGTGCTCAAGTACCTCGAGGCTCAGTACTAGGGCCGTTACTTTTTATGCTTTAGATGTTACCCTTGAAAGATATTATCAGGAGACTGATTATGCTGATGATACTCAGCTCTATATTTCTTCTCAGCCAGGTGAAAGACACCAAATTGAGAAACTGAATTCATAGCTGATATAAAAAATTGGATGACTTCTTACTGTAAAATTCTGAAAAAAACAAACAAACAAAAAAACAGGTGTTAATTATCTGCCCTAAAAACCCCACATGTAATAATCTAGAACAATCTCTAAAACTTGATGGCTGCTCTGTCAATTCTTCTTCATCAGTTAGGAACCTGTTTGATAGCAATCTTTTATTTGAAAGCCATGTTTCTAGCATCCATAAAACTGCGTTTTTCCATCTCAAGAACATATCTAAACTGCAACCTATGCTTTCAACCTCAACTGCAGAAATTTTGATTCATGTGTTTATGACCTTGAGGTTAGACTATTGTAATGCTTTATTGGGTTTGATAAATAAGTAAATAAATAAATATCTCTGCACGGATGAAGGAACATCACCTGCTGCTCAACCGGGCAAAGACTGAGTATCTTATCTTCCCTGCCACTCCGACTACACAGCATGATTTCGCCATCCAGCTAAGATACTAAAATATTTGTCTTTGATGACCAGCTGAGCTTCAAGGAACACATTGTACAGCACAGTCATGCAGGATTGCATTGCACAACATCAAAAAGGATCAGGCCCTTCCAAACAGAGCATCCTGCACAATTTCCTGTCCATGCCCTTGTCATATCTAGGCTGGATGTATGTTCTTCTAGCTAAACTTCCATTTTGCGCAATCAAACCTCTACAAAAGACTCTTTATCTCCTTGCACTGGCAACCAGTTGTGGTTTGCATCAAACATCAACATTGATGTTGGTGTACAGAATAGCCACAGGCTCAGCAATATGGAGCAAATTTAGATGTTTTTACAAAGCAACCCTACTACAGTGTTATTGAAATTCACAATACATGCTGTAAAGTTGTTAACATAATTGATTAGTTAAAAATGTAGTAGTGACATGCTAAACATTTAAATAGGCAGTCTTTCCCTATAAAAATAGATGCAATTTTTGTACCTCTTGTCCTCTGCTGAATTGCAGGATATAGAACTAGATACATAGGTTGATACCTGTGGTTGTGTTACATTTTAACATTGTCCATCATAATCTATAGATCTATTACCCGTCATTTAATTTTAATTAAAAAAAAAAAAATCTTAGATTCTCATTTTTGACATTTATACGTCATCTAAAAGCTAAAAACAAATACCTTTAAGGTTGTCCAAAGGAAGTTATGAGCAATGTGTATTATTAAAACTAATCAACTTAAGTTTTAATATATTTATGGTAGGAAACAAAATATCTTTATCGAACATGAACTTTACTTAATATTCTAATGAATTTTGGCATGAAAAAAACATTATAATTTTGACCCAAACAATATATTGGTTATTGCTACAAATATAACCCAGCAACCATAGAAATAAAATATTGCTCAGTTGTTGCTTGACCTAAGCTCAGGAGACTTAGATGAGATTCTCATACAGTACATCTCATTTTAGTATCAACAGCATTTTGTTGGTCTGCTGTATTCCCTAAAAAGATAAACAAGTGTTTCAGATGTCGGGAGACTAGAGTAAATTGACTGACACCGCCATCTGCTGTTTTTTTGAAAAGTAAGTTGGTCAATTGTATTTGTGAAAAAATCTGCCTGCACACATTTGTGAAAACAAAATAAAACAAAAAAAACAAGCCAAGTTTCCTCATAAAAAAGCAAAAAAGTCTTAGTTGTAACACAACACATATTTGTCCATGCATTTTCTCTCAAATAGAGTTTTGTTTGTGTTGAGCACACAAATCACACTCAACAATCTGACCGTACAGTGTGAGAACATAAATCGTGATCTTTGGCTTTACATTGTACAACGTGAAATGATACCTTACTAAAGTCGCACAAATATCGTACAGACATCGCACAGTGTATGTCCAGCTTAAGTAAGCAATGCCTTATGGTACCATCAGAGGCACAAAATCATTTTCCAGAATTGTTATCCTTCACATAATGAAATCACCATTAATCATTAGTGATTTAGCGTTGAGCGTTGAAGAGAGAAAATAATTGGAAATGATACCTGACACCGCCTGACAAGAAAGAAAAAAATATATCCATCTGAGTCGAAAAAATAAATAAATAAATAAATATATAAAAATTATATATATATATATATATATATATACATAAATAAATACACAGGTCCTTTTAAAAAAAAATAGCATATTGTGATAAAGTTCATGTAATGTACTGATAAACATTTAGACTTTCATATATTTTAGATTCATTACACACAACTGAAGTAGTTTCAAGCCTTTTGTTGTTTTAATATTGATGATTTTGGCATACAGCTCATGCCAGCACAACCCGAAATTCCTATCTCAAAAAAATCATCCGACCAATAAAATAAAAGTGTTTTTAATAAAAAAAAACCTTCAACCTTAAAATAATAATGTTCAGTTATGCACTCAATACTTGGTCCGGAATCCTTTTGCAGAAATGACTGCTTTAATGCAGCGTGGCTGAAAAAAAACTCTGACCAGTCTTAAAGAAAGATTTAGCTGACTAACTTTTAAGACTAGTCTTAACCTTTTATGCAACCGGCCCCAGGGGTCTCTTTCTGTCTCCTTCTCTTGTTTCTTCTTTTGGCATTTTGAAGCAGTACTTACAACCTGGTTATCCACCAGTGTGAAATATGAATACTTGTAATGTTTTCCCTCTCTTCACCAGAACAGTTTATGCTGTTGCACGTGGTACAATCATTGATCATAAAAACACTGGGGTAGACATCACCTTTTCTGTGTTACCATGTTTTTGTTCAGGAGGTATGACACAATATACTGTATATAATTTTGTTTTGGCAGAAAATTATTGGTTAAAACACCTTTTTTTTTAATCATGATTCCATTTCAAAAATTTGTTCATGCTTTTGTAAAAAAAAAAAAGGTTCACTTTTATAAATCACTTGGACTAAAGCAAGTTTTCTCTTTAAGATCAACTTCTGTCATGGAAAAGTAACAATAAACAGAACAAGTTGGAAAAGACTTACGAGACATATGAAGGTCTCTACGGCCCTCTTATAAAGAAACATGTGTAGTCACAAACATAATGTATGAATAATGAGACCCCTTGCATGATCCCTTTAAGGAAAAGTTCACCCAAATTTTTTTATTAAGTCATTTACTCACCCTTGTTGTTTTAATGTCATACAGACGTTTTGTTCACGTCTGTCATTTCACTAAAAGAGGAGAAAATACATAAACATCTCCAAAGCTGCTCTAAAAATGACTTCATGAGCATTTGATCATTTGATTTGAGTAAAACTATCCTATCATATACACAAGGCAACCTGTCAAAATAAAAGTTTGGTTTACCTTGTGGCAGAAATAGCATACATTGTTCAGTAGAATGTATGTAATAGGCTACTACTAAAATTACCCTATTTAAGGAATAATCATACAATGATATTTTCTTATATTTTTAATGTGTATTGTAACACTACTCTGTATTGTTAAAAGCCCTATATAAATGAAAAAGTAGATTATAAGAATAAATTAAACATTTCTACTTTCAAATAATTTTAAATGCTAAAATACAGAATTTGGTAGCAATAAAACATAAGGTTGAAAAAAATAAAACATTTGATAGTCCCTAAAAATGTAAGTTTTGTTAATTTCAAAATGTGTTTATTTTTTTAAATAAATTCATTTTAAAAGGAGTAAAAAAGTTGTCTAGACTTCTCCATGTTGGTGCTAATGATGTTTGACGGGATTACACTAAAATTAATGTTAAAGAGGTATTATAACTTGCAAGAATGATGTCAGAATGCTTTGGTCCTCTCCCTGCTTACTGTGGGGACAAGATATAAAAGACATAAAAGACTGTTGCCACTCAATAGCTGGATGTGGTGCCTGCAGAATAGCATAGGTTTTCACTGACTTGAAACAAGATGGTTTTCATCCCTCCAGGGGTGGTGCCTCTCTTCTCTCTAGAAATTGTCTTAGAGTTTGTACTTGAGTAAGTGGCTTTATTTATTACAGTTTTGTACACACAAAACTAGCCCTGAAAGAGGCATACACTGCTTCCTACACAAAAAGTGGGATTCAGAAAAAACAAACTTGACGGCAATATTTATTTTTATCTTGATGTATTTATTCTAATACATAACAAGGAAACACAAAACTAGCCCTGAAAAACTCTCCCAAACCTAACACTAAACCTACCAATACTAGGGGAGTCATAATCTGGCAGGGGTCAAAATTGCCATGTCTGAAAGGCACAGGAAGTGGTGTTGTACAATTTATTGCAATGTACTCAGTATTTCTTAGAAGGCAGGCTTTAAGTATAATTCATTTGAAGTTATGGTGCTGCATGTAACATTATCTAGAGAAACATGTGATAGTTATAAATCCCCTGTGATGCTTGAACTCGCTACTGTATACAGGCCACCATGTCCGAGCTATTTTTTTTTTTTAAACTAATGACACACTTAATAAAGGTAAAAGACAACAGTTCGACTCTGTGGTATAATGAGCCCATTTGCACCCTAAAGAGAGCAGCCCGGAAAATGGAGCATAGCTGGAGGAAAATAAAGCTAGAACTTTTTAATTTTGCTTGGCGGGAAAATATGCTAACCTACAGAAAAGTATTACAAAAAATTACAATAGATCCGATTACTTTTCATCTCTATTAGCAGAAAACAAACATAACCCTTGGTATCTATTCAATACGGTGATTAAATTAATGAAAAATAAAGCATCAACAGGTATTGACTTTCCACTAGACTACAGCAGTAATGACCTTATGCAATATTTTACTTCCAAGATTACTATTATTAGAGATAAAACAGTAACTGTTCAGCCGTCAGCTATAGTATCGCATCAGATCCCCTAAGAAAAATTCCACGCATACTTCACCATAGGAGAGGAAGGATTGTATAAACTTGTTTAGTCATCTAAGCCAATAACATGTACTTTATGTTAGACCCTATTCCATCTAAACTGTTAAAAGGGCTGCTTCCAGGAGTTATAGATCCTATTTTGTCTATTATTAATTCCTCATTGTCATTAGGATATGTCCCCAAAGCTTTCAAACTAGCTGTTATTAAGCTTCTCATTAAAAAAATGCAACTTGACCCCAAAGATTTAGTTGATTACAGACCTATCTCAAATCTCCCTTTTCTGTCAAAGATACTAGAAAAGGTAGTATCCTCACAATTATGTTGCTTCTTAGAGAAAAATGTTATCAGGATTTCCAGTTGGGATTTAGACCATATCATAATACTGAGACTGCTCTAATTCGAGTTACAAATAACCTGCTTCTATCATTTGATCATGGTTGTATCTCATTATTAGTGCTATTGGATTTCAGCACTGCGTTTGACAATGTTGACAACAACATTCTCTTGAATAGACTAGAAAACACATTAGTGGAAGTACCTTAGCATGGTTCAAATCATACTTATCTGAGCGCTATCAGTTTGTAGCAGTGAATGAGGACGTATCATATCAATCACAAGTGCAATATGGAGTACCTCAAGGCTCAGTACTAGGGCTGTTACTTTTTACGCTTTACATGTTACCCTTGGGAGATATTATCAGGAGACATGGTGTTAGCTTTCACTGTTATGCTGATGATACTCAGCTATATATTTCTTCTCAGCCAGGTGAAACACACCAAATTGAAAAACGGAATGCATAGCTTATATAAAAAAACTGGATGTCAAGTAACTTCTTACTGTTAAATTTTGAAAAAACAGAGGTGTTAATTATCAGACCTAAAACCCCCAGAAGTACTAATATAGAGCACTGTATAACACTTGATGGCTGCTCTGTCAATTCTTCTTCATCAGTTAGGAACCTAGGTGTGCTGTTTGAATCTTTAATTTTTACCTAGAAACATCGCTTTCAACTGTGTTTTTCCATCTCAAGAACATACCTAAATTGCATCCTATGATCTCAACTTCAAATGCAGAAATGTTAATTCATGCGTTTATGACCTCGAGGTTAGATTATTGTAATGCTTTATTGAGTGGTTGTTCTGCACGCTTGATATATATAGATTACAGCTGCTTCAAAATGTAGCAGCTAGAGTTACTCTAGTTCTTACTAGAGCCAGGAAGTATAATCAGATTAGCCCGGTTCTGTCAACACTGAACTGGCTCCCAATCAAACATCGTATAGGTTTTAAAATGTTGTTAATTACTTACTGAATGACTTAGCTCCTCAGTACTTGAGTGAGCTCTTATCACATTATAGTCACATCTGCTGCGTTCTCAAAACTCTTAAAAGTGCTATAGAAATAAAAGTTAATATGTGTTAGTTAAGTATACCTTCCGTACATCATACTTTTGTTAGGTTGGTCCGGACCATTCTTAGCTAAACCTTATCGCTAGTTACAATTCACAGGTAATCACATCTCTTTACAATATAATTTTTACATTTTTTTAAGTTTTAATACGTCCAGTGTTCAACTAGGCTAAATGAAGTGTTTTAATGCAAATAATTAAACTGTGTTTGTGTAATGGTTAGCTACTTTATTAGCTCTCCCCCTTTTTATTTGTATTCTCTTTTTTTCTGTGCCAAGATGAAGTGATGTGGCTGCTGGTAATTGGTTGTAGAGTAAATTATGATACTGTGGAAAATGTTTTGTTTTGTTATTGTTATGCTAATTTAACCGGCCCTTAAAAAGGATATCCATGATACCTTTGGGCATGAGGTTCTGGTTCTTGCACTCATTTTGAAATTATGTAAACTATACAGGTTTAGATTGAGGTTGCAATTTGGATTATTTTTTTAAGATCCCATGACTCCTGATAAATTAAATTTCTTTCTTGGTTTTCTTGTGATGTATGTTGCAAAGTAAAAGTAAACAAGTTTGTTGCATTCTGACAGCAAAGAGTTCCATGTCTTTATTTAAAATTAAAACTTTTTTTATACAGAACATAACTTTCTCACATAACGCCCCAAAGTAGCCCCTGCATAGAGTGAATAAGGCATTCACGAGCCATCGAAATCAACCAGTTTAGAACCACCGCCATTGACAGCACCTGGTAACATCGCAACATAAGAAAGTATATCTTAAGCAGCCTCCTAAGATATAGTTCGGGGAACATGCCTAGAACAGGTATACCTTTAGTTAGTTTCAAAGAAGAGTCTTCTTTGCACGTTAAGACAGCGTTATTGGGAAACACAGCCAAGGACACCTAGATGAGTCTCAAAGACAGATGTCCAGTGAGGACATTGTCACTGAAATGGCCATCAGGACAAGATAACTGGAATCAGATGAGTCCTTTACACAATTTGACTTTGCTGCTGTTGTAATTGAGCTGCTGGTTTAGACAAGATTTTACTTCGAGATGTAAAATCTGGTCATTTTACATTAATGACACTCTTTTTGCTATTTGATACTGTAAAGTGCTTTGGCACAATCTGTTTTGTTAAAAGCACTATATAAATAAGACTTGTGTAAATGACTTAATTTAGATGTCTTAATTTGGGTGAAATATCCTTTAAAGAATCCCTTAAAGAAAATTTTTGATTCCTATTATTTATGACATAGTTTGAGTCATATTGTTTCTTCAAACCAAATTATCATATGACCTCAGGATATTATTTTGTGGATATATAATTCTCATAAGTTATATACTCAGAAAAAAGTTTAGCAAACCAAACCTGTCCCTTCTAAGGCCCCATAGTGCTTATATCATGTGGTAAATGGCAATGTGGTTTAAAAAACAAACCTGTGGAAAACAGCAAAGCAGTCATTGCAGACAGAGGTGTGGTTGTCGAATGGGAAGAGAATGTCACCCTCTTTACACAATTCACACATGAAGCCTTTCGCCTGACATTTCTGATGGTACAAAGACAGAGAGAGTTAAAACTGAAAAACAGTTGACATAGTAGCACACTCCCATATAGCTAAACTAATTTTACCTTAGATGCTGCTTACTTTCAACGGGATCATACCATGATTATGTTACATTAGACATGTAATTTAGAGTTGAACTGAAATTGACGGTGTGGTTTGTTTTACAGATAACACTTTAGTATAGGAACTAATTCTCACTATTAATTAGGTGCTTTTTAACCTGACTATCAACTCATTCCCCGTCATGGGCAATGTATTGAATATAAATATGTATAATTGTGTGTTTGTGTGGGTGATCTATATATATATATATATATATAGCCTAAATTTGTGTGTGTGTGTGTGTGTATGTATGTATATATTGTCAGGGGGTTACAGTCACCACCTCAGTCAAAAGCCACTACAATCGCACAGTCACAATCATCTGAGTTGATTACCTTCACCTGTCAACGCTAATCAACAGCGCTATATCCTTGCACTCCTCCAGTTCCCTCACTATCTGGTCTCAAACCTCACATGTGTTTATGCCTGACTAACCTATGCTAACTTATCTGTTACTTACCTTGAAGGAATCCTACCTTTGTCTCCACTGCTCCTGTGCTCTCTCTCTTTCGTTCCTTTGCTACCCCGGATCCCCTGGAAAAGGAATACTTCAGTTACCATCAGCTAAGTTCATTGAAACTTACACAGCTCACTCACCTGGGTTCTCTGCTCTCTTGGTTCCTCCCCTACATTGTCTAATAACTCTGCAATTTGCATCTAACTTACCTCTGTGTCCTTTGTCTACCAAAGAGCTGGTCAGCGCTCTTTGTATAGATCTAAAAAAAATTTTTTAAAACCTCAGCCGTCAGCCTCTGTCAGTCCCATGGGATGACACATCCAAACACGTCGAATGGAGTTGAGACCAAAAAGTTATACTTTGGTCTCATCTGACCACAAGACTTAAGTCTCACTGACTTAAGTCAAGTCACTTTTATTTATATAGCGTTTTTAACAATACAGATGGTAGCAAAGCACTGAACATTATCAAGTAGGAGTACAAAGTGATGGTAATGTATAATGACGAGAATTAAACTATTTATTTATCAAATGCAGAGATGGTTTCTGTTGTCAAGATGATGATAATCACTAGAAATCAGGTGTCTCCAACTAAGCAAGCCAGAGGCGACATCAGCAAGGAACCAAAACCCCATCCATGAGAGAATGTGAGAAAAAAAAAACTTGGGAGAACCAGGCTTAGTTGGGGCCAGTTCTCCTCTGGCCGGACACCCAGCAACTCATTTCCAGTTCAATTTTAAGCACATGTCAGATTGTGCAAAGGACTTATAGTGTGTGTTTGTGTCCATCTGGTTCTGGCGATCTGTCCACTGTCGTCTATGTCTTCTTGTTTCCAATGAAGATCATCTCATTGTGCTGATACATCATCTGATCTGGATACGGACTGAGGAACAGAATAAGTAAGAGACAGACTAATATTAGCATAGATTCTTTTTACGATGTAATGAGTACATTGTGTGTTAAGGGGAGTGTTCCCGGTTCCAGCTGATCTAATTAATGTAGCCTAACAATCCTTTAACGGATTTTATTAATAAGTGTGTATTGGTGTGTTAAGTGTAAGCCAGAGTAAATAGATGTGTCTTTAATCTAGATTTAAACCGACAGAGTGTGCCTGCCTCCCGAACAGTATTAGGTAAATTGTTCCTGTGTTTGGGTGCTAAATAGGAAAAAGATCTGCCACCCGCAGAAGATTTTGATATTCCGGGTATAATCAAATGGCCAGAGTTTTGACATTGCAGCAGACATGGAGGACTATAACGTGATAAGAGCTTGCTCAGGTACTGAAGAGCTAAGCCATTCTAATTAGTAACATTTAAATATTTTGTTAATTACTTATAAAGATAAGTAATTAACAAAATTTTTAAATCAATACGATGTTTGATAGGCAGCCAGTGCAGAACTGGGCTAATCTGCCCATACTTCCTGGTTCTAGTAATGACGCTAGCAATTTTTATATCAGCTATGCATTCAGTTTTCAATTTGGTGTGTTTCACCTGGCTGAGAAGAAATATATAGCTGAGTATCATCAGCATAACAGTGAAAGCTAACACCATGTTTCCTGATAATATCTCCCAAGGGTAACATGCAAAGCGTAAAAAATAACGTCCGTAGTACTGAGTCTTGAGGTACTCCATGTTGCAATTGTGATTAATATGATACATCCTCATTCACTGCTACAAACTGATAGCAGTGCGATAAGTATGATTTTAACCATGCTAAGGCACTTCTGCTAATGCCAATAGAGTTTTCTAGTCTATTTAAGAGAATGTTGTGGTCAATAGTGTCAAACGCAGCACTGAGATCCAATAGCACTAATAATGAGATACAACCATGATCAGGTGATAGAAGCAGGTCATTTGTAATTTTTATTAGAGCAGTCTCAGTACTATGATATGGTCTAAATCCCAACTGTAAATCCTCACAGATACCATTTTTCTCTAGGAAGGAATACAATTGTGAGGACTACCTTGATGATACTACCTTTTCTAGCATCTGTGACAGAGAAGGGAGATTTGAGATAGGTCTGTAATTAACTAAATCTTTGGGGTCAAGTTGCGTTTTTTTTAATGAGAGGTTTAATAACATTAGGGGACATATCCTAATGACAATAAGGAATTAATAATAGACAAAAGAGGATCCATGACTTCTGGAAGAAGCTCTTTTAAGGCGAGACACTACAGATGAATAGGGTAAAATTTTTAACTTACAAATAGGACCATGACACTTTACCAGTTAATTACTCACATGAATAGGAGAAAAAAAAATTTATTGCAAGTTTTTTAAAATTTTATGTTTAAATATGTAAAAGAGGCAATATCTCATTAAATACGCAGACATTTGCATATATTTCCGGTACATATATCTGAATATAGGATAAAGCCAGGTGCAAAATTATTGTTTCATTTTGTTTATACACAAAATGAAAAAAAAAAATTACAGAGGGATTTTAGGATATCTGCTTTCATTACTTAGGAAATCAAAATATACCATCCACAGCCTTAAAATTTTTTGCCATATTTGTTCTTTAAAATGTCACATAACTCAGGCCAGGAATGATTTATTAACAAATCCCTCTGTAAATATCTTCAGAATACTAGTGAGAGTATAACTGGAAAGTTTGGTGTACATAGGTGCAACATAGGCTGAGATATTGGTACCGGAAAATGACAAAAAGCTCATTTTGAGAAAACGGTATTTGAAGATTTAAATACAGGAAGTTATGGTCACAAGTAAACAAAATGTTATAAAATAATAATTTTAATAATTAATAAGTTTTTGTAACATTTTCTTTATAGTATTTCTAAAGAAGACATTTTGAGGGACTAAAACTAGCCCAAAATCTCAAAATTGACCACCGCATAAAAAAAACAATGTTTTTGCCTGTAGTGTCTCGCCTTAATAGTTTAGATGGAATAGGGTCTAACATACATGTTGTTGTTGTTATACACTTAGATGACTTTACAATTCTTCCTCTCCTATGGTAGAGAATGAGTAGAATTTTTCCTCAGGGGAAATATATATATATATATATATATATATACACACAAAAAAAGGTTCATAACACTCAAGCAATAAATGGAAATCAAGAGTCCCTGTATATCATTCAGTGGAAACATTTGGTTGTGCATCAACAAAATCTTTTTATCTCAAAAAAATGTTTATCACAAAGTTTTGATATTAACCTAAAACTTGACACAAAACTTCAGATGATTGGCTTTAATTTTCTTGAAGATTTGGTGGTAAACATTTGCTATTTTATATAAAATATAAAAATATATATTTTTCTATTTAAAATTTGCATACATTTAAACTTCTATCACTTTTTCTAAAAATGTTTTGTCACATCTACAATAATCTGTGATTATACCAATCTTCAGTCTGTGCTCTGAAGTATTGAAGTTTTATAACAATTTTAGCCGGAAATGCAATTTTTATGTCTATGCTTACAAGCAGGGGCGGATCTACCGGGGTGGCAATTGCCACCCTAAGAAAAAGCCTTGCCACCCCAGGACTAGTGTCCCGTATATTGATAGAGGCTCCCTGATGCCCGCGAATTGTACAAAATATCGCAGAATCTAAACCAAGCCGGCAAGTGCGTGCACGCGAGACATTAATGTATGCATCTTGAAGGAGAGAGAGAGACAGACCGTGCGTGCATGTGAACTGTGTGTGTGTGTGTCTGTGCGCATTCATAGCGTGTTTTAGACAGAGAGCATCTTGATTGGTCGACTAAGAAAAATAAGCCAATCAGCTTTCAGTGTGGACGGGCTTTTATTTCTTTTCCCGGGAACCGGAGTTTTTAGTTTTAACCATAACGACGCAGTCTCCATGTTACAATAATGATAGAAGATCATCAAAGTTTTCCACAGTTTGACACATATCTTTATAAGTACAATTTGACTGTATTATTTATGTCCCCTTCAAAAACTCATTGTGAGAAATTTTGTTTATTATCTTATAAGAGATACTTGGACTTAAAGGGACTTTGGTTGCTTTACTTGCACTAAAATTATTGCATTTTGAGCACTAAATACTGTGATTTATTTTACATTTACATTTACATTTACATTTATTCATTTAGCAGACGCTTTTATCCAAAGCGACTTACAGGTGGGGAAA
>JAUMHI010000063.1:6930871-6951699 GCA_032359435.1 Enteromius unitaeniatus | reverse complement strand
ACATAACACACTGATACACATTTATTAATCAAATCCGTTAAAGGATTGCTAGGCTGCATTAATTAGATCAGCCGGAAGCGGGAACACTCCCCTTAACACACGATGTACTCATTAAATCATAAAAAGAATGGCCTCTACGGTAATATTAGTCTGTCTCTCTCTTATTCTGTTCCTCAGTCCGTATCTAGATCAGACGGTGTACCAACACCTCACCTAGAACATCTAGATGAGCTCCGTGGATAGATTGCCGGATCCAGATGCACACACACACACACACACACTATAAATCCTTACACAATCCAACGTGTTTAAAATTGAACTGGAAATTAGGTGCTGGGTGTCTGGCCAGAGGAGAACTGGACCCAACTAAGCCTGGTTCTCTCAAAGAGACGCTGGAATGTCTTTGGAAGGAACAATAACTATTTATCGATATTAGAAGCAAATATGTATGTCATGTTTTTCATTTATGCATTATGCATGTTGGTGTTTGTGATAGTGGGTTACTGGGTGAATGAAGTTTAACAGGTATCCTATGTATTAATTATAGGCAAGTTTAATATGTAACGACTGTGCAGAATATTTTGAATCTCTTTATTCTTTTTTAGAGTTTCCTGTCGGATACTTCACTCGTACTGCGTCTGCTAAGACGCTTATGGGAAATCTCCTATTTTCCTCCTAACTGAAGCCTATTCAATCACGCAGTTTAGATTAAACCAATCAGGAGGGCGCCGTGTTAGAGCGACTAATGGGCGTCACTCCAGCCGAAGGTGCCAGAATGGGCGGGGCCAGCATGTATATAAGCTGGCGCCCTCTTCGGCAAAGTTAGATTCTTCTCCTTCAGCGACGAAACCTTTGCTGGTCCTGACAGAAGCCTGTGCTGATACGATCGCCTGCAGCTGGAGAAATCTCCTGCCTACGCCGTTAGGTATTAGGCATCTGATAGCACCTTCTAACATCCCCTGTCGGCCCCGGCGAGGAAGAAGTCTTTTAAAGGTAAGACCTAAGCTAAATCTATGGTGAGTGAACTCATACATTACTGTCTGGTCTGCCCACGCAGAATGTAATGCTCTCGAGGGCATGAGTTTCACTTTCCACTCGCTATGCATTCTGTAATACACCGCTCGCTTGTTTTCACATCTCTCACAAAGTTATGTATGGAGTATGAGAACATGGGCTTCGGGGGTGTCTTTGCTCTGCCTACAGGAGTAAATGAGCCCTTACGAGCGTTTATCCTCCCCGGCTGTCTGAGCAAAAGTGAACAGTTAAACAGTTGGTCTGAGGGCTCGCACACCAGCATATTCTCGCTTTTTCCCTCCCCCGCTGCTCCTTATGCGCTCGCTCGTTTGCTCTCTCACTCCTTTTCCTTGTAAGACGAAAGCGGTGTTTCACGTTGAGATTGAGTATGTGTAAGTGTATTATGCAGACATAATCCGCCACCTCAGTATGTGTTTCATATAGATCAGTGCACCTCTCTTTGCGTGCTGCCCTGTCCTCATAGCGCTCTGGAAAAAGGACGCGAGCAGACAGGCTGCTTCACATTCTACCATGTGCGCTCTCTCATAATCACCCAATTCAAACATCTGAAAGAGCCATTCCTGATGTATTCCATTCAAAAGATGGCACAAACAGAAAATGTCTAACATAAAATTAAAATAATCACTCCCTATTCTGGAATCACTCCCTATTCTGGAAATGACCGTCCATCGAGACCAGGTTAGAAAGAGAAGGCAGGTCTTGGAACGTGTGATTGATGTAGTGAAAGTTATTGGTAAATGTGGGCTAGGCTACAGAGGGCACAGTCATGAAGCTACAAATGACCTTGAAAACACGGTTATCAATCATGGTAACTTTCTTGAGCTCATACTTTTGCTGAGCAAGTATGTCTGTCTACAGGAACATGTTAGTGATTGTATTGAGAAGAAAAAAGAAGCAGGTGAGAACTAAAGGAAGAGGGTCCATGGTAACTTTGGTGTCCAAAACAACAGCAAATAAAGTAGTTGAATTAATAAGAAATATGATTCAACCGACAATTGCTGTTGAAGTGAGGAAGGCAGGGATGTTCTCAATACAAATTGACAACACAGGATTTAACATCCAAAGACCAGTGTGCAGTTGTTCTGCGATATGTTACTGATGTTGTCCATGAGAAACTCATTGCAGTCATTGACTGTGAGTCATCAACTGGACAGTACTTTGTGGAGCTTGTGAAACAGATCCTAGAGAAGATGGACATAGACATCAAAAAGTGCATTGGTAATGCAACAGACGTGGCTGCAAACATGTACAATACAAAGGTTTCTCTGCATTGCTCACAGGAGCATCACCTAACCAAGTGCACATATGGTGTTACTCACATGTCCTCACAGAAAACTGTTCAGGCCTGAAAATATACTAATATGAACTTGAATCACTGATATGCATAACTGTTTCAATAACGTACGAATGGTTTGTACTTAAATAGCCGTGTTTAGTATTGTTTTGCTTCAATTTTCTTGCTCGAAATGTTTTATTCCACCTATTCTTAGTCAAATGTCTTTTATTCATGTTCTAGAAATCCATGTTCAAAATGTCACTCTGCAAAGTGGGAAAATTCAGGCCATGTGAAAGATAACATTATTCGATTTATGGTATGGGAGGAGAAATCTCACAACGCCCTAAGCAAGAATCAAATCTATTAGTTAAAACACGATTTTGGGATGTGTCCAAAGATGAGTTTAAAACTCAGGACGCTATTCAAATCGCTCTCTTAATCTCTTAGCTCTTTAGCCTTGCTCTTAGCCTCTCTCTAACCTCTTACTCTCCTACCTCTACGCTTGGCTCTTAGCTCTCAGCTAAAGCTATGCATTTTACCATCTGCTGCGTTACTTAAAGAGATGCACCACGTGCTCCAGCATGGACAACTCCTGCTGCTGTCAGCCACGATGAGAAGAAAACCACTGTAGTCTCGTTTCTTTATTTCTTTACTTTCTTTTCTTTCCGTGAGAGTTCATGTAAGTTAAGTTTTGCCTGCCGTGCCTTTAAGACCGCACTGCATCAACTCCATATTTATAATTGAAAAGAGAAGTATCTGTGTTCTGTGCTTACAAGTTAATGTCTTAAACTGCCGATCTTGTTACTGTACTTTTTTAATAGTGTTTACACTATAATCTGGATTTTAATATCCAGCGCATAGTTGATGAGTTGATGTTATACGGCTCGTTCACTGAATCGCAGCCCAACTCGGTGATCCACCGTAAAACTGTGATTCTGTTCAAATTCCCTATAGAATCTTAAATGATTCTGATTTACTTTCATTTGTATATTTGAGCTAATTCTGTCCCTTACACTGACTACAAAATCAACATCCACAATGTGATCTTGGACACTGTTATTGAAAGCTTTCATAGCCGTTATGCAGAAAATGCAGTGCTGTGTTCAGATGTCTCCTGCATGGATACTAGGAACTTCCCTGAAATCAAAGAAAAAGGCTTTCCAGGGACAGCCATGAAGGAGCTCAGCAAATGCCTACTGCAATTTGATGAACGTGCCAGTCTTGAGACAAATGAAAGTGTGCCCCTCATCACAGGCCATTCTTCAGATTCGCCTTTGAGGGGATCGCATATCAATACACGGTCCTCCCCTCTGATCTCTCCCCCTTTATGAAGTGCATGGACGCGGTACTATCCCCTCTAGAATGATGGGAATACGCATCTTGAATTATCTCGACAACTGGATCATTAAGACAAAATCGCGAGCCAAGGCAGAGAGACACAGGGACATTCTCCCTATCATTTAGACCAGCTTGGGCTCAGAGAGATCTTCGCAAGAGCTGGCTGTCGCCCAGCCAACAAATAGATTTCCTGGGCACAGCCATACACTCAGTAAATGAAAGCGGCTATTTCACAGGAGCGTGCCGCGAGCATAGCGAGATGCATGTCCTACTTCAAACCGCGAGCCCTCGCCCACTGAAAATTTTTCTGAAAATGCTGGGTCAGCTGGACAGGGGTCATTCCCCCTCCACACTAAGGCTTATGTGGCGGCCATAGCAGCCCACCACGAACTTATAGTAGGACAAACAGTGGGCAAAGATGTATTAATCATCCATTCTCTGAAGAGGCACTAGGCGGCTGAAGCCCCCCTGCCCTCGCACCATCCCCACATGGGACCTGCCCACGTTGCTGAAGGCCCCAGCCCGAACCAATCCTCCTGTAAAGGGTTAAATCTAGTGTCAAGCATTGGCAACTGCACCCCGATCTGGACTTATGCTTATATGGCTGTTATTTCCCCTGCACAATGAGTTGGTGTAAAGTGCTATTTTGTGTATGTAAGGACTCTATGCCTTAAGGGTTCGCCGCGCCGGCACCCGCTGGGAGCATCATGCCTCTAAAAAGCTTGCCTCGCTGGCTGTCATTCACTCCAGCAGCAAGTTCAAGTTCAGACGGTTCACCGCGCTGAAGCACGTTCAAACAGCTATTTCGGCCGCTAACCTTTTTGTCTCTCATGAGCTTGCCGCGTTGGCCGTTATTACCCCAGCAGCGAGCTCATTCATTGATAAAGAAGATGTAATTTGTTGCGTGTTGGCACTGTTTCCCAACTAGACAGATTCAGCTCTATATCTGTGTATTTGCTGTATTGACCGGCGTTGTTCAAACAGTGAACTCATTTTGTGAGCTTTACCTTTTTATTTTTACAAGTTCGCCGCGCTGGCCGTCTCTGCTCCAGCTGCGAGCCCAGGCTATACACCTATAAAGTGAGAGGACGATTATGCTTTTGAGACATGCGCACCCTCTGGTTTCCAATTAAACTTAGGGCTGTAAGCCTCATTTCTCCTGGTTTGTTTCTCACGGGTTATGGTTCTAGAAACTAGCAGCAAGTGTTTTGGACTTCAGCAAAACTCATAACTTTACATCTTTAGACAGCATATATATATCTGTGTGTGTGTATTTACGTAAGCCTGGGTTTAGTGTTTGTACAGTAGGTTAGTTCCAACAATAAAAGTGTATTTTCATTATTAAGAATTATCTGTCTTGTGTTGTGTTTTGGAAAAAGTCAAATATTGCTCAGATTCTGAGCTACCCTGCTCTTAGAACAAAAGAAACACTAAACTTTTTTTTTTTAATTCGCTGATCACGGGTTAAGCAACCGTTTAAAATATGCTTATTGTGCTAAACACTGGACGTATTGGTAGATAGTGTATTTCATGTTTTGAATTCAGGATAACCATACCTGGAGATTAATTTACATAGATTAACCTAAGAGCTAATTAAACAAAGAAATTAATCACATAAGGTTATTCCCCAAAGTTGATTAATAAAGAAATATATTAATTCATATATTAATTCCTTAATAATTCCTTACACTCATGACTTCATCATGTTTGTGGCCCCTCAACTAAAGTTGTGACTTGGTCCTTTGAAATACTGAATACCAGTGTGGTAATTGCAGAAGTCTACAGCTTCATCTATCTTAAAAAAGATGGTAGATCCCGATATTAACAACAATTAACAAGTTTGCATATGAAGTGCAATGTGTTTGTGCCATTTATGGGTATAATATTTTTTTTGTTTGTTTGTTTTTTCCCAGAATATTAGGCTACCATTTTAGTAACAGTATAGCATGGAAATATGTTTTATAGTCTCTAATCCTAATAATACCTCAAAAACTAACCATAACTCTGTACAGTACAAGTAAAACATGACAGACAGATAATTACAACCATTTATTTATTGCAATTTTTTTTTAAATCAGTACCAAAATGACACTGCAGTTTGTAGTCCTCTCTGGCGGAATATAGTAGGTTTTTTTATGAGGTTAAGAACCAAACTCAATTTGTCAATTGCTAAAAATATTATAACAATATACAAACACGGCATGTCGCCATGATAAAGTCATGAGAAACGAATGCTTAATGATGAGTACTGTATTTGGATGTCAACAGGATTTACAAACTGTGCTGTGATTGGCCAGTGTTTGGGTCGGGTCATCTCTTTAGTTGAGGGGCCACACACATGAAGAAGTCATGAGAAACTAATGCTTAGTTAATGATTCACAGAATTCACGTTATGTGCTGTGATTGGCCAGTGTTGGGGTGTGTTCATTTACCTGGAGGGCTATATGAACATGCTTAATAACTTATTTAAAAACAACAACAATAAACATGAGTTCTCACATTAATCGATAAGCTGTTCTAGCCTGTATGCATGAATGAGGTAATGTGGATTTTTGTAAATTCATTTAGTAATTCATGTAGTTTTATCTGCACAAAATAATGTTTTTTTTATGCACAAATTCATAATTTATGTACTAAAGATTTATCCAAAGTAGATACTAAATACTTTTCTTTCTTTCTCTTTCTTGTGAACAAAGAAAACATCATGATCATGCGTAATAAATCATAAATCATGATGATGTACCCATCTTAGTTAATGTCTTAATTGATGTGTAGTTCATCCATAAAGTCATGAATGAAAGACTCTGAACTCATGTTAGTTCCTGATAATTCATTTTGAATTACTGCATGAAGTAAGGCATAATTCATGCATTAATTTATGCATGAATTCATAGTAATACATGTACCCTTACCGCAAAGTGTTACCGCGTTTGCTTGTGTGGGCATGTGTGCGTGCATGTGTTGAGGCTTGAAAAATTAATGAATAAAGAAATAACAAAATTAAGTAAAATTAAACTATGTTTTTCTAAAACATAGGCCCCCCGTCTTAATAAAGTGACCCTATTATGCCATTTTAAAGGTTAAAGGTTAAAGGCTAATATTGCTTCATGAATTTATTAAAACAGCTTTACATGTATGCAAGAACAAAAACAAAAATAGATTACTTTTTAACCCCATTTCTAAATTATTCATAAATGACTCGTGTGAAGCAGTTCAAAGAATCAGTCTGTCTAAACCTCTCCTCCTTTCCATGAGCCCGCACTGCTGTGATTGGTCAGATGGCGCAGTCCTTTATTATTGGTCTACCGCCACAGCGTGTGTCAGCAAATAAAACACCCATTGCCATACCTGAATGACAGTGCAGGGTACAGCGTCTTCTTGACATGATGTTGTAACATATTAGCTCTTTAAGGGAAATGTATATAAATAATTACTATTAATTATGATTAATTGCAATTATTTATATTAGCTGTCAGTAGTAACTGTAGCAGAATTAACATCAACTAATCTGTTCATTCAGCGAATGGCCCCACAGAGCCTCCTAGGTGCAATTTGAGATGCTCCTTGGGCTTGGAAAGCAGTATTAAAGATTATTTGTTAAACTAACTTTGATCAGTGAAGTTTAGTGTAGACAAAAAGTTCACCATTGCCTGAACATCCGATATGCACTCACAGGCGCCTGTTGTTTTGATCTGCAAACTTTTCACCTAATATCATGCAAAACACATTAGATAACGATACACGAAAAAAATCTAGCTGTTTTAATCATATATTTATGGTACTGACTAGGGGTGGCACGGTTCATGAAAAAAACAGAACCGTTCGGTTCGCTTGTCTCGGTTCGGTGCATGCATGCGTCGCACGGTTCGACGGTTCATGACATGTGCAATGTAGTCTCGTGCCCCGTATGTGACGTCAGTGTGTTTCCCTTTCGCGCAAAAGAATTGAGGTGTTTACGGTGTGGAGTGAGTGCTGCAGGTCACAATACTGTACATGTAGAAATGGCAAGTGGAAGAGAAAAGGAAGGCTATCCCAAGGGGGCGCCAGCGTCGTATAAATCTGGTGTGTGGGAATATTTTGGATTTCATGTTACCTATTAGAGGATGGATACCGGACCCGAGCCCGACGGTTTAATTAGAAAGAATCCTCGGGTTCTGGTCGGCTCTGTCACATCAGCGTGAATGTGCATCTGTGTTATAACGGCACTTTTTCCCCCGTGTGCGCTGATGCTCTCATCTGTTGACATTTCCGAACGCCTTTCTACAGTTGCTTAATAAAACGGGGCTTTCCACACAAAAAAGTGCATGTGTCATTCAGTTATTTTGAGTAAATACTGAATAAAATTCAGTTACAGCTCTGTCGGATGTGGGCTGGGCTCAGACAGAAAAATGCGGCCCGATCCACGCTCTATTACCTATGATGACAGCGGAAATAAAACAATAGATAGAACTGTGACTGTATGCAAGTATTTTGCAACACGCATCCAATTCAGTTTATTAATGATAACATGATATAACTTTTTTAATACTGTATCCTAAATTGGGGATAATTAAGCAATTTATAATATGCTGAAGTACATTTCTGGAGTGTTAAAGATTAAAAGAAAAAATAACAAGAACCATACAGAACCGAAAACCGTGACCCTAAAACTACGATACGAACCGAACCATGGGTTTTGTGAACCGTGCCATCCCTAGTATTGACGCGTTCTGCATGCCATCTTCAAACCTCTCATCTGTCATTTCATGAACCATGCATATTTTGCATTTCATGTGATATTGTAAAAGGTTAGACACTGTGCGACTGTTTTAACTGATAGATAACAGCACTGCAACTGTTAATTGAAAATCAAATAGATCATCCAAACATTGGCAATAAATGAGGGGCAATCAATCACATTTGATATCACATAGTACACTGCATTCTCTCTCAAAACCACTGAAAATTATAAATTTCTAGTCATTAAATATTTTTGGACTAATATATATATAGATATTTACAAACACACACACAACACAGAGACCTGTATGTAATATGCCCAGAAACCTACCTCACAGTCCAGTTTAATATGTTTGGCAAAAGTTGTGTGAATTTCAGTAAGGGAACAGCTGAGACGCCCACTGGAGGTGTCAATCAGATCCTGTAGACTGTACATGTCATCATTCTCCACAAAGTGCTGGCGATCTTGAAGCTGTGACATTACAATTATACCATCTGTTATTTTTAAATCCACCATCTTTACCCTAATCCTACGAGAGTTAAAAAATTAAAATAGTTTATACAATACAAAAGATTACAAATACAACACAAAGAAATGTCTCTGTTATGTATAAAGGGAAATGAGATGTTATGTCGTCACAGTAGGGGACTTGGGAGCACAGATCCTCTCTGATTAAGAGCAAATAGCAATGAAATTTGGCTAGTTGATTTTGCATGCTGAGCCATTGCCTGTGTATATTGGTATAAATAGGTGACAGGTAGTTTTTAATGTTTTATGCTAAGGAGTTGAGAACATATCCCTGGCAACTATTTATGGTTTGAGTTTGTGGCATAGAGAAAACAGGGAAGGAGGATTATACAGGGTTATAAGAGGGTTATTCCTTTTCTGTCGTTAACTAAGAGTTATGTTGTTATGCCATAGGCATGGTGGGAACATTGGGCACATATCTATGTCAGCATGAACACACTCATGGCTCACTAAAAGTGCTTAACGGTCTCGACCCTCTTGATGGAAGTGAACACTATCATGAGCACTGTCTTAGCAAACAAGAATTTTAGCTCAACTGACATTAGAGGCTCAAAGCGATCTCTTTGAAGGCCAGCCAGGATGGCTGAGAGAAGAGAGAAGAACACCAGTTTACGAACAGACTCGACTTCAGGCTTGCCTTCAGTGTAGCGTTGCCTTGTAGATGAAGCTCTAGCCTAAATGATGGTGGCTACCACTGCCAGTGGCAAGATCACTTAAGTCTGCTGTGTCCCTTCCAGGAGCCACACGTGGAAGTTCCATAGATCTGGACGTTGGTGCCATAGGCCAGGTCTTCAACCCTGCTCCTGGGGACCCGCTGTCCTGAAAAGTTTACTTCTAACCTGCTTCAACACATCTGCCTTTGTATTTTCGAGGAATCTTGAGGAGCTTGATTAGATGCTTCAGGTGTGTTTGATTAGTGTTGTAGCTAAACTCTGCAGGACAGTGGATCCCCAGGAGCAGGGTTAAAGACCTATGCCATAGGGTGTTGGAGGAGGACTCCCACAGAATAAATATTACGGCCTCATTAGGGGAAATGCTGTAACTTAAATTTTTTATTCTTCCATCAAGATTGACTGCCAAGTTTTTTTGTTATTTTTTTGGGGCAAAGAAATCAATCTAATAGGTGTTATCATTATTGAAAAAATATAACATTAACTACAAATGCTATTTGCTATTGCAGACAGAGTATGCCAGAAAAAAACATGTTTGATAAAAGTTTCACTTTGCCAATTTTACAGTAGCCAAATAAGTTGAATGGAATATTAAGTCAAGAACAGGTTCTGAAAAAATTACTGTATTGACATTTGTCATATGTACATCCCTTAAATATAAAAGAACACCCCTTGTGGTTGGGCGGTGGTCCAAGGCGAGGACCTCGAGGACCCAATCCTCGGACACAGAATCTGACTCTTGGGACATGGAATGTCACCTCGCTGGAGGGGAAAGAGCCGGAGTTAGTGCGGGAGGTTGAGAGGTATCGTCTAGAGATAGTCTGGTGCAGCTCGGGCTCTGGAACCTAACTCCTCGATGGCGGGTGGACTCTCCACTACTCTGGAGTCGCCCGCAGCGAGAGGTGGCAGGCTGTTGTGGGCTTGCTCATAGCTCCCCAACTTAACCCGGCATGTGTTGGAGTTCACCCCGGTGAACGAGAGGGTCGTTACCCTGCGCCTTCGGGTCGGGGTTAAGTCTCTTACAGTGCAGAGTACCCGGCCTTCTTCAGGTCTCTGGGAGGGGTGCTGGAAAGTGTTCCAACTGGAGACTCCGTCATTCTACTGGGGGACTTTAACGCTCACGTGAGCGATGAAAGTGATACCTGGAGGAACGCCCCCCACTGATCTGAACCCGAGTGGTGTTCTGTTTTTGGACTTCTGTGCTAGTCATAGTTTGTCTGTGACGAACACCGTGTTCGAGCATAAGGTTGTCCATCAGTACACCTGGTACCAGGGCACCCTAGGGTGGAGGTCGATGATCGACTTTGTGGTCGTTTCATCTGACCTCCGGCCATATGTCTCAGACACTCAGGTAAAGAGAGGGGCAGAGCTGTCAACTGGTCACCACCTGGTGGTGAGTTGGATCCGTTGGCAGGGGAGAAAGCTGGACAGACTCGGCAGGCCCAAACGTACTGTGAGGGTCTTTTGTGAATGCTTAGCAGAGCCCCCTGTCAGGAAAGTCTTCAACTCCCACCTGCCTGTCGTGGCGGTAACCCCCAAACCCGGTGGTGGACACCGGAAGTAAGGGATCCTGTCAAGCTGAAGGAGGAATCCTATTGAGCCAGGATGGCTGGTGGGGATCCTGAGGCAGCTGATAGGTACCGGTGGGCCAAGTGGACTGCAGCCCGGGTGGTTGCAGAGGCAAAAACTTGGGTATGGGAGGAGTTCGGTGAGGCCCTGGAGAAAGACTATCGGTTGGCCTCAAAGAGGTTCAAACTTTATATTAAGTTTTAATTAATTAATGAATACCATCCAAGATTGACTTTTCCAAGACCAACCCCACATGGGCTACACCACAACAGCTTGATGGTCAGGTGAAGTGTACCTCAGCACCATGCCTATCTAGGGACTCAGGAGTGCTGAAGTGGTCTCATATGAAGCAATCTGAGCAGTGTGGCTACGGCTGTGGAGGCCATATGCCCCAGAGTGCCCCAAGTGTTTCAGTGGAACCACTGTCCTGCCTCTGAAGGACCAACATAAAGTAGCAAAACGACCATCTTAAACCAGTTTAACCACTTTCTTAAGTTAGAAAATATAACAATTAATTAGCTCAATTAATTATTTTTGTTTTAAAGTAGTCATTTAAAGCTTTCTACGGATATATTTATCATATCTAATATCAGGTCACATCTACTCTCCCTCCCTTATCTCTCCCCGCTTGCTTCTCTTGTCTTGTGAGTTCTATTTCTGAGACTCTCTTTGTCTGGCTTTTCAAACAAAAAGGAATTATGGATTTGATCAACTGGTCTCTGAACGCAATTGACACAATCTTCTCAACGAGAAGCGTGGGTTCTGGGGAACCTACTTGTCCAGCTGGGACATTTGCTGGGTATATGATGGATGCATCGTGTGCCTGGCCACACTGTCTCTGGAAGATGGTGAAGATATCTACCTAGTCGGAACTCTGATAACAAGGATTCTGCTGATTGGATTAGGTGGGGCCCTTGAATATCGACAAATTTTAAAAGCAACCAGTCTCAACCCCAAAAGACTGCCTGGCTGGATGGAACAGTGGTGACGAGAGTTGTTAGAACACAGACTGTGGTTTTGGACCTCAAATTGAATAACATCTTGGTGCAACTAGCAGCTATGCAACGGATTTGGACAGACCTGGCATCAGATATCTGCGAAACTGGCAGATATTGATCCAAATTGTAAAGTACCATTCTCTATTCTATTTCGCTCCCTTATTCTAGCTGGCACTTGGACTTGGGCCAAGGCTGTGCTGGAGAGTAAACTCCCTCCAGGGAGCGAGATAACGAGACGCTCTGAAAAATTACTTTCCCTTCTCCAAGCACACCTGGACGAACTGTTTACGGTCTTCCCAGGCAAACACATCATTGGCACGCACACAAATCAAGACACAGCTACAGATAGACATTTTACCTTCGCCCCCATCCAACGCCTTCATGTGCTTATTCCCTTCAGTGTGGGTAGGTAGGTCTGGGACTAGCGCTCTCTAGCTGCAGGGACCAGAAGTTGTTTGACTACATTGGACATTTACACATCCCCTGTACCCTCCATTGTTGCAATGTTATGTCTTGTGATTATATGTTTTATGTGCTTTGCTGAGGTATTTTTTTTACCCCTGATCGCACACTGCCCAGTGCACACTGGACAGTCTGGGAGGGATTTTTTTACCCTCATTTTCCTAATGTATCTTATTCCTTATTTTCTATGATGGCGCTGGTTAGGGGGCTGCTGTCGCGAATCTGTGGTTGCACAAAATCATTTCACTGAATATTGTACTCTGCATGATTGTGTATGTCACAAATAAAATTTGAATTTGAGGTCTCTTTCTACTAAATCACTTTTTCTAAATGATTTGATCAATGATCATAGATTTGCTCTATTTGACAGAAACCTGGCTAAAACCAGAAAATACAGAATACATTACTTTAAATCAGTCTACACCCTACACCCTAAGTCTACTGCTATAAAAATGAGCCACGTCCGAAAGCAGGTGGTGTTGCTACACTGTATAGCAATGTTCTCAGTATTTCTCAGAAGGCAGGCTTCAAGTATAACTCGTTTGAAGTTATGGTGTTGCATGCAACATTATCTAGAGAAACATGTGATTGTTATAAATCCCCTATGATGTTTGTACTGGCTACTGTATAAAGTCTTAATTGTTGGGGATTTTAATATCCATGTTAATAAAGAAAAAGATGTGTTTGACAATATGTATCAGGATGTACTTATTGTCTCAATCATGCTCTAGATTTAGTACTGCTACATGGAATTGATGTCAATGGTGTTGAAATTCTGCAGCAAAGCGATGATATCTCAGATCATTATCTGGTCTTGTGTAAACTCCATATAGATTAACCTGTAAATTCTGCACCTTGTTACAAGTATGGTAGAACCATCACCTCTACCATGAAATAATGTTTTTTTAAGTAATCTTCCTCATTTATTACCATTCCGGAAACACTTTATAATAATGTTCCATTGCAAGGCATTCATAAATGATTAGTTAATGATCCATCCATCTTCTTCCGCTTATCTGGGACCGGGTCGTGGGGCAGTAGTCTAAGCAGGTGTTAATTATCCGACCCACACATAATAATCTAGAACACTGTCTAACACTTGATGGCTGCTCTGTCAATTCTTCTTCATCAGTTAGGAATCAAGGTGTGCTGTTTGATAGCAATTTTTAATTTGAAAGCCATGTTTCTAGCATCTGTAAAACAAAGTTTTTCAATCTCAATAACATTTAAATTGCGACCTTTGCTCTCAACCGCAAATGCAGAAATGTTAATTCATGCGTTTATGACCTCTGGTTTAGACCATGTAATGCTTTATTGGGTGGTTGATCTGCACGCTTGATAAATAGACTACAGTTGGTTCAAAACGCAGCAGCTGGAGTCCTTACTAGAACCAGGAGGCATGAGCATATTAGCCCGGTTCTGTCAACACTGCATCGGCGCCCTATCAAACATAGTACAGATTTTAAAATCTTGTAAATGACTTGTAAAGCCCTGAATGGCTTAGTTTCTCAGTACTTGAGAGAGCTCTTATCACATTATAGTCCTCCATGCCCGCTGCGTTCTCAAAACTCTGGCCATTTGATAATACCCAAAATATCAAAATCCACTGTGGGTGGCAAATCTTTTTCCTATTTAGCACCCAAACTCTGGAATAATTGACCTAATACTGTTCAGGAGGCAGGCACACTCTGTCAGTTTAAATCTAGATTAAAGACACATCTCTTTACTCTGGCTGACTTAATATACTAATAATACACATTTATTAATAAAATCCTTTTTTGGATTGTTAGGCTGCATTAATTAGATCAGCTGGAACCGGGAACACTTCCCTTAACACACGATGTAACTTGTTACACCTTAAAAAGAATGGCTAATGGTCTACGCTAATATTAGTCTGTCTCTTTCTTATTCTGTTTCTCAGTCTGTATCCAGATCAGATGGTGTATCAGCACAAAGAGACAACCTTTATCGGAGACCAAAACACGTAGATGAGCCCCTGTGGACAGATCACCGGAACCAAATGCACACAAACACACACACTATATGTCCTTTGCACAATCTGACATGCATTTAAAATTGAACGCTCTCATGTTTCTCCCCTCCCGGTTTTCGGAAGCGAAATCTGTGTATTTGTGATGAGTATGCTTGAGTGAATTACGCCAACACAATCTGTCACCTCACTATATGCAGTGTGTGTTGCATGAGGAGGATTAGTGCACCTCGTTGGTTTGAGCTGCACAATCCTTTTAAGTCATCTGAATGGGACGCTGTCATAGACAGCTCTACATTGTTTGTGTGGGCGTCGTGCAGGCGTTTTCAGTTCGGAGATGTCAGTCTCCCCCCCTCTCATTTCATTGAAGGAAGAAAGTATAACTTTCTTAACTATAGACCTGCAAGAGACCGCTCTGATGAATACGCGCCAACACTTTCAAGTTGGATTATGGGGATAATAAAGAAAATGTTACATCCTTTAGTTTATATGGCCGCCATTCAGCGGCGTCATTTGTGAGCCGCTCATGTGCTGCGGACCAAAGTGAAAGCACTGCTCTTAAAGGGACGCACCTCAAATTGTCCCCCGAGCAGAAAGAGGGTCTTACAGCCGGTACTTTTTAGTCCCCAAACAAGATGGTGGTCTGAGACCTATACTCGACCTGAGACATCTGAATCGCGCCCTAATAAAACGGCCGTTCAGAAAGCTCACGTTTAAAGCCATTCTCTCGCGAATACAGTCGACAGACAGGATGTTTCACTGGACCTGAAAGCCCTCGAGGGAACAGCATATCAATGCACGGTCCTGCCCTTTGGTCTATCCTTGTCCCCACGAACTGTGGGCCCAACATGTTTGGCAGCTTGATTGGAGCCTGCTTGCCTCCCCTAGCGCATACCAAACACCATTTCTAATGCTACAGCCCCGTCTACAAAACACGCTTATGCTGTGAAATGGTCTGCATTTTCGAGATGGTGCGCAGAGCGCAACAAAACCCCTCATCATGCCAGGTATCTTTGATACTGTCTTTTCTGCAACACCTGCTGGATAGGGGCGCTCCCCAGCCATCCTTAAGGCTTACGTGGTGGTCACAGCATCCCACCACGACCTTATAGCAGGGCAGACTGTAGGCAAGGATATTCTTATTATCCGTTTTCTAAGAGGAGCTAGATGTCTCAGGCCCTCTCGCCCCCGCACCATCCCTACGTGGGACCTGCCCACTGCGCCCTTTGAACCCCTGCTAATGGCTACGATAAAAGTGCTGATGCAGAGAATTGTTCTGCTGCTGGCATTGGCATCAGTTAACCCTCTGAGGTCGGCCATCACGCCGGCGTGGGTCTTTTTTATCTTAGTGCAATAGACAATAAAAAATGCTTTAAGTGTTATAAACCATTTGAATCTGTTAAGTGTCTACTTTTTTGAAGTACATTCTCAGAAACAACAAAAGTGTGTGCTTTTGCAAAATAAGGAAAATTAAAAGTGTGTGTGATTTTTCTTTGTTCTCTCCGCGAACTGTTTTTAAAAAGCCGTCACTAAAATGAACTGAAACTCACGAGACGCATCTTTTAAATGCAGTAAGATTCTGAAGATCTCAGAAGATTTCTGAGGAGTAAGTTATTTAATGTTATAATTCTTTGTCTGATTATATAAAACGTATATGTATTTGCAGACTATATGTATAAATAGTTTGTGCTAGCTTTTGCAGCTGGACATTGCTTTCACCAAGTCCGTGGTAGTTTTAGCTATTCAAAATACTGCCTTGTTTACAAAAACCTGTCTTCGGTGTAATGTATCAAACGAGGTGTAAATGCTTGAAATGCTGTAAATGGTTGCAGTCTACAGACCATCAGTAGATATTTATGCATGCTATGGGCCATCAGCAGATATAGACACATAGGCTATCATGTGCACATCAATTGCCCATCGGTTTGCTTTTAACAATGTATGCTAACCTTTTGATTTTTTTAAAGGCATGTGACTATATCTGGCTTGCCCTCAAGAGCACTTTGGCAGCAAGGCAGGGTTTAAAAAAAAAACAAATTTGGTTCACTCTGAGCAGAATTGATATTTTAACATTTCTGTTCTTGTATTCCGCATTAAACAATGTGTTCCAAAAACGTTTTTCTACCGGTTGAATTCATCAGCAGGTCAACTGAGAGAAAGCCCACTTTTGGAAAGTCCTTAGGAGCGCAAGCTGTTCTTTTTCTGAATGCTGATATATCATTAATAAATGTAATATGTAATAAAGGCTTAATGTATTCATTTATTTCATAAAACTTTTTTTAATAGAAAATTGTGTCTAGTACTATATAAATTACAAAGGTTTAATTGCCATCTTTATTTCAAACGACCCGACCGGAAAACACCGGAATGCGACAGTAAATGAAAGCTAAGACAACCAAGAGGGGTTTCAAACTGTTTTTGTTCTCTTCAAATGGATACATTGTGGACTTTGTGTACACAGGAAAGAACAGTTTTCCAACAGGCCATGGACTGTCATATGATGCTGTGACATCTCTTTTGGACCAGACATATCTGGGTTCTGGGTACAATGTGTACATGGACAATTTTTATACAAGCCCCTGAAAAATTAGTTTGCAATGCTGTTTGGTGCATATGGGACTTACAGAGACAACAGGAAAAAATCTGCCAGAGGATCCTTCAGATGGATTCGGGGTGGGCCTCTTGTATTTATGAAATGGATGGACACACAAAAGGTATCTTTCTGTTCTATCATCCATTCTGCTTATACTGGAGATATTGTGCAGAGAAGGGTGAAATCACAAGATACATGGATGACAAAAACATTTCCATGTCCTGCCCCTGTGACTGCCTACAATCAGCACATGGGGGGTGTTGACCTGTCTGATCAGCTGTTGCAGTATTACTCAACACAGCACAGAACCATGAAGTGGTACAGAAAGCTTTTTCTACACTTCTTGGACATTGCTGCCACCATTGCTTTTATTATGCACAAAGAACTATACGGTAACATGTCCCATAAAGAGTTTATGGAACAACTTGCCATAGAGCTGTGTGGTTCCTCACAGAAAGCTGCACCAAAACGGACCAGTAGTGACCATATACGGGTTCCAGGTGTGGAGATATCCTCAGATGTCAGGAATGTGGCCACTGCTGGTCACCGTTGCTGTGTGCATTGCAAAGCAGTGCATAGTAAAAGGCATTTAACTCCATGGAAATGTCTGGCATGCAATGTTGACTTGTGTTTACAGACGAACAGAAACTGTTTTCAAGAGTGGCACAAAGATGTGTCACTGTGTTTAGGTATCTGACCACCGAGCTGCAAAGATCATCAGTGTCCTTCTCTCCTCCCATCTCTCATAACACAACATGTATTTATGTATAACACCATGTGAGCGAGTAGGTTGTGCATAGGCGGGTGAGTGGACCTTACAAGCCATCTGCTTTCTGTACTACTCTCGTCTCTCCCTCTGTATACTACACACAATTGTTTTTTATTGCATTGTCCCTGTTTGCACTGTTTTGCCTTGTTTTTTTTGTACTTTTTTGCACTTTTATGTAAACTAATTTTGTATAATATTTTGTAAAATATTATTTTCATGGTTCACTTGTTTTCAGGATTCAGGACTCAAAATAAAAACTTTTTTTTTTTTTTTTTCAGTCACCCAACATTCTTTCTATTCTTTCACATTCTTTGTCTTACCTATCAGTGTCACTAATGGGCCATTAGGGGAGGTGTCTTTGTCTCTTCAGGTGAGAATCACTGAATATTAATGACATTTGTCACGCCCTCGCATACAGGTCTTTTAAAATTTCAAACACTATTGCTTTATGTAAATAAGTCATTGAAATGATTTTCACATCATTCTGAAGTAAATAGGCTGGCTACTCAGGACCATTCATTATGTTGAACGGGTATCATTACTTGATTATCATTACTTGTATGGCCTTATGCCAGCTAGTTTTTTTTTTTCACAAAACTTACTAACCACGCATATTTTTTTCCTAAAAAATGCAAACATGTACATCCATCCTGGTCACATATTATTGTAGAACAGTTTCTGCTGTATACAAAAACAATTTTATGTTGGTAAATAGTATGTTCTAAGTAGCTGAAATAACCACAAATATCAGAGCATGTCCAAACATCTCAGGGACCCCAAAAGGACTTTAAAGGTCATCCTGTATCCAAGGCTCGGTTATATACGCAGGTGGTATCTCTTTCGGCGCTACCCCCGAATGGGGGCCATGACTTTAACCCCCTCTGCCCTGTCAGGGCATTAAGAGCCTGCATTGAGTGGTTGGCCACCTTTAGACGGTCTAACCAGCTGCTTATCTTGAAGCAAAGGCTTTCTAAGTGGGTTGTGGACGCTCTCTTGCTAGCTTGCTCTTCTCTGGGCCAGGACTGCCCCTTAGAAGTAAAAGCCCATTCAACTAGAGTCATTACCTCACCAAAGACGTGGTCTAGCGGAATCTCCCTGTCAGAGATTTGTGAGGCCGTCTGATCCTCGCCATCCACATTTGCCAGGTTTTACAATCTGGATGTCTTGCCATTACATGTCAGGGTCCTCTCTGCCTAAAGGGTTAAAACTTTTAGTTTGCTGTGTTTGGCCGCTGCACGCCCAAACCGCGAGCTCAGGCTCACAAGCCTTTATATTAATTTTTTAGCTCGCTGTGTTGTCCCGTCAAGTGCTCAAACCAGGAGCTCAGGCTCACAAGCCTTTATACAAGTAAATTTATTAGCTCACTGTGTTTGGCCATCACACGCCCAAACTGCAAGCTCAGGCTCACACACCTTTAAGTACCGTATAAGGACGATAAGAATACAATATGCAGGCATTACTTCTCTGCATTTGTCCTGGAGTGAAGCTGCTGCTATATACACCCAGCCCCACCCACTAAGGCGAGTTTTGTCAATATGCTGAATTCAGTGTGACTACAATACTGATACATTAGGATGTTACATCTCCCTTCCAAACAAATGGCTTATGGTCTGGGTATACAAGTTCACTGTAACATTCCATATGATTCAAGTATAAACACGTTACAACATGACTTGTAGCATTAACTAAACTTGACTATTCAACAACAATTAGTTTCTCTGATAATCCGTTGCTTTGCAGATATCTTGGGCTTGTGGTGATATGGTCAAAATCCCATGATTTAGCAAATCTGCACTACAGCTGCACTGTAACACGGTCCATTGTCGCTGATTACGCACTCTGGTATGCCGTGACGCACAAAGGCTGCTTTGCGTTTGGAGATGACAGCTGTGGCGGTACAGCTGTGGAGTTTTTCCATCTCAAAGTATCGGCTGTAGTAATCCATGATGACTATGTGGTTTTGTCCGTCCTAGTGAACAAGTCCACTTGCCATGGCCTTTCAGGAATGTTGTGTGGCATCAAAGGTTCTTTGATGTTGGCACTGCGTCGTTCCATGGCAAATATTACATTGTCCTTCTTGAAGCAAGCATTCTTGGACACATCCACCGGCAGGCTGAGATCCTTTTGTGGGTCGAAGTATGATAGAACTGGGTGATTTGTAATCAGCTCTTTGATTCATTTGAATGCTCTGTCATGCATCCCATACATACTCACTATCTTGCTTTAGTAGCTGTCTAATCGGTGCATTCACCTCTGAGAGGTGTGGTGTGAATCTGGCTAGGTAGTTGATCATGTCAAGTATGGTCTCCATCTCTTGCGCAGCTTTTAGCTTTTGAGGGTCCTCTTGGACGCCGATGCGGCATTTGTCAGGGTTCAGTTTTAGTCCTCCCTCTCTTGTGCACTGTAAATAGACCTTAGGAGTTTTGGTTTTCTGAAGGCATGGGCCGGTGGTATGAGATTCTGACGGTATGACCTTGGATAAAAATATCACGGTTTCACGGTACAACGTTACATTTAAATGTCTGGGGAAAAAACAAGTCCTTTCCCAACTGAACACAGTATATTTTATTTTAGGAAACATATAGAACATATAGAAGGAAGAAAAAATCCGCGAAGTCGTGAATCCGCGATAAACGAACCGCGAAGTGGCGAGGAATCACTGTACAGACTAAACAAACCTTCAAATATTATGTTGCATCTATTTACAAGATTAAAGATAAAACATTTTGAAAACGTCACTGTCTTATAGCTTTATACATATAACTATATATGTATTTAAAAATATCTATAACTATATATTTATTTATATATATATATATATATATATATATATATAAGAAATAAATCAATAAAACAAGTAAATTAAACAATAACTAACA
>JAUMHI010000063.1:6848258-6869189 GCA_032359435.1 Enteromius unitaeniatus | reverse complement strand
TCTAGTGTTACTATTCTCTCTTCGGGGGGACCGTTTGGGGCCGGACGCCAAGCTCGGTCCAAATTCCTGATAAATCTGTCATTCACTGAGCCCTCTGTCTGGACAGCACCAAATACGCTTACCTTTTACTAAGATTAATAATATGTAAGTGCGAATTCGTCAAAGGCTGTTGTGTTTCCAACGGGAGCAGAAATGTGGCGGATTGGATTATACTTGAGAGACAGGCCGTTTCAAATACCGGAGCGTTTTGTTTTGTCCCCAATCAATTTAAAGTGCTTCTCCACAGCAGTTTAAGCATTTTTGTCTTTTTCAGATGTATTATAAACGTTTGTGATGATTCAAGCACGAATGAGAACTATTTCGTGGGGATGCAAGGTGTTTGGGAGACCTAAAAAAAAAAGGATAAAAAAAAGAAAGGATATTCAAATCTTAATACTGAAATCAAATATCAAATACCTGATCTAATTAATGCAGCCTAACAATCCTGGATTTGATTAATAGAAGCATATTAGTGTGCTATGTGTAAACCTGGTTAAAGAGATTTTTCTGTAATCTAGATTTAAAATGACGTTTTTATTTTGAGTGTGTCTCCTGAACAGTGTCGGGTAGATTGGTCCGGTTTGGGTGCTAGATAGAAGAATCTGCCGTTGCAGTTGATTTTGATATTCTATATATTATCAAATAGCAAGAGTTTTGAGAAAGCTGTTGTTACGCCCCGTCTAGGGAAGAAGCACAACATGAAAGGACTAACCAGAGCAACAGCTGTAGTTTGTTTATCAAGCGTGCAGAACAACCACCCAATAAAGCATTACAATAATCTAACCTCGAGGTCATAAACGCATGAATTAAGATTTCTGCATTTGACATTGAGAGCATAGGTCGCAATTTAGATGTTTTTAAGATGGTAAAACATAGTTTTACATTTGCTAGAAACATGGCTTTATTATTAAATATAACTATACAAAGTAAAATAATTAATAATAATAATATTAGATTCCTCAGATTCCATATATTTAAATATATATATATTTTTTTTGTGTCATGTAGATATCCTTAGCAGAAGCTCCACCATACTCGCATTAGATATAGTTAACAGAAGCTCAAACATAAGAACATCTGGGGAACATCTGTTCCATAAAACAAGTTTACCAAATAAGCCAGGTTTATTTCAGTTAGTCTGACTTATTGCCAGTTTTTTAGTTTGAAATAAGTCAGGCTATCTGCCAAAAGCCTGGCTTATTTGGTAAACTTGTTTTATGGAACAGGCCCCTGTTCTTGTGCATTAAGCAGACATGTTTCTGTTTACCCTTTTTGATGTTCTCCATGTATGTACACTGATTTGCATTCCAAGGAGGAACAAAAGACTTGTGGGTTTGAAACAACATGAGAAATTAAATTAGTTTTATTTTGGACCCTTCTAAAGGCGCTGTATGTAATTTATTTAAAGCATAAATATACTGTGGTATGTACTGTAGCATCTTAAATTGACATGTTGCAATGCTTAAGCCTGTCAATGTAGATTTGAGATGTTCTGTATCTGAATATTTAAATATTTTGCAACTAAAATCTACAGTAACCATGTTGTTGCTTTCTTTATTATTATTTAGTGAGTAATTTGGCTCTTGTAAAGCCAGATAAAGCAAAAGCAGTGGAGAATTACCTGATACAGATGACTCGCTTTGGGCAGCTTGGAGGAAAAGTAAGAATTGAAATAAAGCTTCATTCATAATGCTTAATAATTTTAGAATGTGTGTTTTATAGTATTGAGTGTTGTATCTTTAGATTACAGAGGCTGGACTAATAGAGATCCTGGAGAAAGTCAGTCAACAAACAGAGAAGAAAACAACTGTAAAAGTAAGAACCTTGTGATTTGTATTAACACTGCAGTATCTTCTCAAGATTGTAAAAAAAATAAGTTTCATAAATCTGTAAACATAAGTGTCCAGTGAATGTCTGTTTTTCTTGTTTGTTTGTTTTTCACAGTTTAACCGACGACGGGTAATGGACTCAGATGATGAGGATGATGACTGATATGCAGGTGCCATGAGTCAGCTAGGCTTTCTGTACTCATGGTACTTTTGGTACTCTGGTCTGCTGACCAGGACATGACAGTGACTGACGGATCAGTTGCATTGCCCAAATTACAATCAGCCAAAGAATTTTGATCTGCAGTGATACAGGAACTCTGTTACTGTTTGTCATTTTTAGTTTGGCAGATTTACTTCATTCAACACATTGCAGCAAAACTGCTACATTTTCAGAGACTTTTTTTGTGAATACAGTGTACAATTCCAATCTGTTATTGCAAAAATTGGAACTTACCCCTTATCTTTGATTGTGTGGACTTATTTTTAAGGAAACCTATATGTGCAACTGTTTACATAATAAAAGGCCTTAAACAAAAATTAAGAAATTCATGTTACCCTTGGTTTTATTGCTTGTAACCAAAATGCACTTCTCTGGGCCATGCCACAAAAATAAATGTATTTGAGATTTGATGGTGCAAAATGAAAAAAAAAAAGTTTGAGTTTGACAACATGTAAAGCTATGAGTAAAATTGTCACACGTTGTCATCTCTGAATTACATGGCATGAACACTTTTATTCTATACACGTCACAAATTGGGAATATCGCCACTTGCTCTGTAATTTCTTTGAAAAACGGTCACCAAATATACAAATTAAAATTCGAAACCAAATTATAGTTAGTCAAGATTAAGGTTTTGACCAAGAGTAACCTAGTGGTTAAAAACATTTTTATAAACTACAAATTTTGAAAATGTAGGTATTTATTCTTTTAAATGTGCAAGTTTTTTAAATTGTACTTGATCATATTTTGTGGTATTTGAAAAGTTTGGACGGGACCCTTTTATGTTCTTACATGAAAATGTATGTGTATAAGGGAAGGTTTAAAAAGAAATGATGTGTGGAAGAAGTTGGCTGGTCTGCAGAGAGCAAATTCATGATGCCAGTTGAACCCCTCTGGTGTGACTTTAAACGCAGATCTGGAGCCAATAACTCGTCACCAAACACCCATTACTTTTTTCTTCCACTCTTTTGTATTGCTTAGAAGAGAATAAATCCTGTGTCCCTTTCTCAAGCTGAATACTGACAAAACAGAGGTTGTTCTTGTTGGTATCAAATTTCATTTGTTAAAATCCAGTAGTTTTTCAGTTTCTTATGATAACTCTAATCTACCCAGCTACCAAAGGTCTGGGCATCATCCTTGATAGTACTTAATCCTTTGAAAAGCATGTGAACAATATTGTTCATTCTGAATACTTCCATCTACAGAACATAATCTGTCTCTGTAGCTGATTTTGACAACACAACTTTTAAAAAAAATTAATTAAAGCTTTCTGGTTTGGAGAACATAACTAAAATTACGTCCAAAAAGACTTTCATCATATAAATCAATCTTTTAATCAGAGTAAATTTACACCAGAAATTTATATTGAAATATATTTATAAAGCATCTTTAATGATGCGAAACGTATATTTTTTCTTCCTCTATAGATCTTTAGGGTTCATCTGAAATGGCACTCTTCTTCGGCAGCCCATCAGATCCCAACAAATGATGGTTTGGA
Source organism: Enteromius unitaeniatus (assembly GCA_032359435.1). NCBI lineage: Eukaryota > Metazoa > Chordata > Actinopteri > Cypriniformes > Cyprinidae > Enteromius > Enteromius unitaeniatus. The sequence continues at coordinate 6,865,603 of JAUMHI010000063.1, read as the reverse complement.
TCCTTCACCACACATGGCCCGGGACCAGCCTAAAAGCACATTATGCAGAAATTATGGTAAACAAGTCATACATATTACATTTTTTCCTGACACAGGATTTAATATAGGGTATAGAGTGTTATGTACAGTGAGACAAACAAGGCCTATGACCTCCTTTAATGCTTAATACAAAACAAAATGATGAAAGATGAAGTCTTACAGTTAAAGGGATAGTTTAACCAAAAACAAAACTTCTGTCATTCCAAACCTGCAAGACCCATGTTTATTTTCTTAGAGTACTACCATGGTCAAGGCACAAACGTAACGTCCTAATAAAGGACATAATTAAAATAGTCCATGTGACAACTGTAGTTTTGTGAAGCTGTAGTTTTTTTGTGCACAAAGAAAATGTATTCAACAATTACATTCCATACGTCACCCTAATGCCATTATGGAGAGTATCACAATGTATGCATCTGGTACTGATGACACAGAACATGCAGGCACTGTGACTTGTATACATGCAGAGGAAAGTACATGGTTTTCTTTATAATGGTGCAACCAGTGGACAGTAGCTGTTAAATAAAGTGGGGTTTTTGCACAAAAATGTATTATTGAAGGCTAGAAGGTGCTCTCGTGTGGAAACTTGCAAAAAAAAAAAAAATAATGTAATTCCAAAAGCGGTAGCTGAAAAAAAAAAAAAAACTTATTTACTACTTTTACTGATTTGATTTAACTACTTTCATTGATTTAACGTGAATAATAAACACACGGCTATGACAATATAGGGTTTATATTATCATCTTTTTTTTTTATAATAAAGTATATAATAATACCATTGCCTTTATGAGAATACTATGAAATACATTGTGTGCATTATTCTGTGTAATAAGCCACATCATCTCACAGAAGGATTTATTTCAAACACTCAAGTTCACAGAGAAGCTACGCAAATTACTTAATAGTCAGTAAACTATGGCTCTGTGTAGAAAATGCTGCTCCATCTGAAATCAGGTGATAGAGATTAACAGGTGATTACAGAACCAGCATTACTGACAAGATGCGCACCACTATCACATTCGCTCTAGAAGTACCCTTGCTGTCTACGGGGGTTCAGAGAGCGTTTAGATTTCATCCAAAAAATTTTAAGACCATTCATCTTCAGAAAATAAACTATGTGTTTGGAATGACATGAGGATATGAAATGAATGACAGAAAGAAAAAAAAAATCTGTGACTTATCCCTTTAATAAAATACAGATTGCAGCCTTTTTTCAGACAATTACCTCAGTGCTGATTATATATCGTATACCCTTGGGTGTGGGATCCATATTAATGCCTCTCTTTAGCTCCTCAGAGAGGTCAGATGAACACACAGGAAGACCTTTGACAAACCTGCAAATTAAAATTGCTGAGCTTAGAGTTAAGATCATAGCATGATGCACCAGTGCCCTGTGAGAGCTGCAATTTTTTTGTTAATGAATACTAACATCATGCCTGATTTGTAACTTACTCTTCTCTGCTGACATCTGGTGGAAAGAAATGACAGACCACCTGTACAAACTCTGGTAAGTGGTCTTGTAATGTGTAAATGACAGCATTAGGGCCAGCATCAAATGTATATGCCACCTGAAATAAAGCAAAAGGTGCAAATACATCAGTTTACTTGTATGTAGACATAATAGTATGTTATAATAATTTATCAGTTCAATCAATTGGAAATCACTTAGCTATAGCATGAAAAAGGCCAATATAACAAATATTTAACCGTATGAAGGCACTGATTTATATATAATGTCTGCTGCTAGGGGTGGCTGTTATGACTAAAATCTTATTTTTCAATATGAGCAATTTTATTTCACTATATAAATATATCTCACAGTATAGTTCTTTTATTTTATAGGTAAATAAGGTCTTGGTGTTAATAAAATGTTATAATTTCATAATTCCTGTCACCAGGGGCAATATCATAAAATAAACTAATAATAGGCTTAAAAAAAAAAAATAAAATTACAAACATCAGGACAAAAAAGTATAATATAACAAATAGAAATGCTACATACATTGTATAAAGAATCAAAGTTAATAAAGACAACACTGTACTGTGTATTTAAATTGTACTGTCCTTAAAATAGCTTTAGGTTTGTTGTGAGAGTCAGATAAACTCCCTTTCCTCACACAACTCTGAAGAACAGAAGTACATTTGCCCACAGGTTTAACCCTCAGGCGCACGTAATCAAAAAACATCACCTGCCGAGGTTATATAATTCAATTCTTTACGGAGCCCCTTAAGGGATGTGGTGAAGAAAAAACTAATCGGGGTGGGTAAAACAAAATTCAAGGTGGAAAGGTTTTTTTTTCAAATCTTTTGCCTTCTCTCGCAAAATGTTTTGCATTCTCTGGCATAACCAGTTAAGTTTCCAGTGGTTCAGACCGCTCTGTACATTCATAATGGAGCACTTCTTAGAGTTTCACTTTGAATTTGGACTGTAGTATAAAGAAATACGGCAAGTGCTTAATTCAAGGCATTTCTGGAAGCCAATGTTGAAATTTGAAACCATCAAAACAAACACACACATATATTATTTAATCATCATTATTTATATCATACAAATTATTTAAGTCTAAAACAAAACTGAAACTAACGTAACTGAAACTTGTTAAATCATGTTAAATCATCTAAACCAACAACATGTGTGTTAGACCCTATTCCATCTAAACTATTAAAAGAGCTGCTTCCAGAAGTCATAGATCCTCCTTTGTCTATTATTAACTCATCATTGTCATTAGGATATGTCCCCAAAGACTTTAAACTGGCTATAATTAAGCCTCTCGTTAAAAAAACACAACTTGACGCCAAAGATTTAGCTAATTATAGACCGATCTCAAATCTCCCTTTTCTGTTCAGCATGTTTTTTTAAACTAATGAATTTCAATTGGATGCATCTTAGTTTAAAAAACGTACTGGACTAAAAAATGAAATAAAGGTGTCCCTGCCTCGATTAAATACAGAGAGACTTGGTTGGTGTATAACATCAAAGTGCCACAAGCGTTTGCAGATAATGGTTCTATATGCGTGTTATGATCGCTCTCGCTTTCGGCTCCCACACCTTGGATGACTTGGGTTGCATGGATTTCTCTGCCTCCGCTATTTATCTTTTCTCTACCTTTGCTCCTTTTTATTTCTGCTCTGCTCTGTCTATGAGGCGCAGTACTCTGCTCGCATCAGTGCACGAGAGAGGCAGAGTGTGTTCACTACGCTCTGCGCTCAACTAAAGTTTTTTTAGAAACTTAGAATTTATTACTTGCACTCACCCTGGTCTCACCATAGTACTGGTTGTAGCGGTGCACTAGACTGATGATCTGGTGCGATATGTTGTTCAGGTAGAATATGGGGGGGTAGGTGTCCAGGCAGATGGCATGAAACTGATTACTGTCCTTCATGGTAAGCTCACCAAATGCTGGAAAATCTCGTTGTCGTATAACCCTGATCATCTCCTCCATACGAGTGGGGACAACAACATCTGCCCGGTACTGTGGAAGGGTATAGTAGGTAAACTAACTTGTCTACAAAATGTAAATTAAAACAACTAAAATGTACTTTTGTTGCATTGCATTGCTAGATTACAACAGATGTCAATTTACAAAACATGCATTAAAGGGTTACACCACCCCAGTGGTGAGCAGTGACTTTTTTAATAGGGTATGCTGTGTGCTAAGATATAGACCCAATCCCTCCCCCACCCCCATAATAACTTTAACATTAGTAGTGGAGGTAAAAAATGTATTTGATTGAGAAAGCATAAAAATATGCAGTTACAATGTTTTTTTTTTATCATTTCATTAATTTAGCATAAAACATAAATGTTATTTTCGACAATCGAGATCTCATAGCAACAGTGCATTTTTTCTGCTTGGGTAACTTCCCTCACAAATAAAATCAGCCGCATTACCCAGAAGCCTCCTGACTTCAATTACCGTTGAGAAAATTACCGTTTTAAATAATTAATTGTACATACTTATTCCCAACACTTTATTAAGTGCTACCAAACCTGTAAAAGCTCAGTTCATCTTCAGAACACAATTTAAGATATTTTGAATGAAAAAAGGGAGTATCTTGCCTGTCCCATTAGCTGCCAAGAAAACAACATTGTCAAGGTCCAGAAAAATATAAAAGACATCGTCAGAATAGTCTACGAGAATCCTTTTTGTATGGAAAGTAAACAAAAATAACAGCTTTATTCAACAATTTGACACTGCAATATCACCGTAGCGCCATTTTTGAGAGTACGCTATTTGCGTCCAGAATATTTTCTCCGAAATCGTCATGCTTTTTTAAACCTTCACAGTGTTATTTACTTGGCAGTCAATGAGACAGTCACAAGCATCCCGGTTTTCATCCAAAATATCTTAAATTGTGTTCTGAAGACGGGTTTGGAACATAATTGGGGTAAGTTACAAAATTTTCAGTTTGGGGAGGAGCAGCCCTTTAAATATTATCAGGTTACATTGTTACATCAATAGGTGGCACCAAGTGACAGTCTTCAATCAGGTAAGGTTTGAGCATGTCATGGATTTTTTTTTTTTTTTACAAGCATACCCGATACAGAAAGCTTCCATTAGCAAAGAAACGTAAAGCTGCACATAGTATGTATCTGCTTTGATGTAAGACCACAGTCACGATGTGTGATGTTAGGGATGTAAGCACGGATTAGATTATGGATACATGTAATTGATAGCAACGAAAACAGTAACGTTCAAACAAAAATGCAACGTTATGGGGAAAAGACAAAAAAATTTAAAAAAGACAAGCCATTCTTGTAACTTTGTTCTTTGTGTGACTAAAATGTGGGCAATGAATGACTAAATATCACTCCGTCTTTAAAAAAGTGGAGGAGACTGACAGAAACTCCTGCTCCTGACCAGGTTAGGTTCACAAAGTTACCACAGTAACTGACTCTGAGTATGAAAAGTGCATGAAAAGAAAAACAAACAGAAATGACAAAACCTTCAGAAGTTTGCTCGTCCCCACACTAGTATGCATTCCAGATGTGCTCCCAACAGACTTTTGATCTGTGCTCACCTGAGAGAAAACATATATATATATCAGATACAGAAATGAGTAGCTGACAAAGAGACATTAGCATTTTTACAAGATCTCAGGGTAAATAGTTTTTATCTGTAGTCAATCAATCAATCACTTTTATTTATATAGTGCTTTTAACAATACAGATTGTAGCAAAGCACTGAACATTATCAAAAAGGAGAACTGAGTGACAGTAATGTATAATGATGAGATTAAACTATTTATTTTTTAAATGCGGAGACAGTCTCTGTAATAAAAACAATGATAATCACTAGAATTAGGTGCCATTTAGGTTAAACTGTGGCATTAGATAGGAATATTATTTTTCTGGCCACCAAACGCGTCTATTTTAACCCTTAATACTATGCTAATTGTAATATAAATAATAATCATAGTAAAAAAAAAAATATATATTAATGCTGTCTCTTCAACACTTCCCAAAATAAATGCGATTGCAAAATGTAGTCAGTGTTGTTATATTGTGTGTTAACAATCACTAAAAAATTGCTGCAAATATACCGAAACTGCTCTGTCCTACTTAAACCCAGACAGCGCAGAGTTTTTTGGAACTATTAAGAGCTCTATGAACCACGTGACCACGCATCGGCGAGATCAAAGCGATCTTAAGATCTTAACTCTGATTCTCAGCGGTTCTGATCTAGCTGATCAAGTTGAGTGCTTTGTTGCTTGAGTTTAGTGTTCCGTTTGTTTTGTATGTGTGATTGGCTTTGTACCATTGTCTTTGTATTATTCTATAGAAAGGTTCTTTAACCTTGGTTTAATAAAACAAGACATGAGCTTATTGGGAATAGGGGTGTATATGAAGGCAATAATATGAATATGATTTAAAGCGCTTTTGAACTAGGCTAAGATGCTTTGACGGGAGCAATACCACTAATTCTATATACTATATATATATATATATATATATATATAGTAGAGAATCAGAGTTAAGACACGCTTTGATCTCGCCGATGCGTGGTCACGTGGTTCATAGAGCTCTTAATAGTTCCAAAAAACTCTGCGCTGTCTGGGTTTAAGTAGGATAGACAGCAGTTTCAGTATATTTGCAGCAATTATTTAGTGATTGTTAACACACCATGTGCATTGTTTGTGAATGGATAACTACGCTGACTACATTTTACAATCGCATTTATTTTGGGAAGTGATGAAGAGACAGCATTAATATATTAATATAATACTATATTTATTTGCATTAAAGAGCATTTTCTTGACAAAAGGTTTTTCCAAACAAATTTTTGCGACATTTGAAGTATCGAATTTATGCGCTAAAGTTAAACAGAAAAATATTGTGTCGACATTTATAGAATTTTATCGATAATTACCATTTCCATTAGCTATATCAGAAAAAAATTTGAAGCGCTAAATATTTTTTCCGCAAAAACGCCCTGGATGGAAACCTGGCTACTGGTGTGATGTAATAAACACAACAACAAACGAAACTGATAATAGGTGTGTTAGATTTATAGTGTGTATATAATCAAGTTTTTAGCGGCACTGAGGGGCCCCCAAATCAAACTTGGCTTAGGTCCCCATAAATCCTGATGCTTAAAACTAAATTCCTTTATCTTTACACAAATATTTTAATTTTGCAGACCTTTGTGTCAATAATATTTATTTTTGAATAGTTTTCCTTATTTATGTAATCACGTTTCTTTTATTGCACAAAGCATCAATGACATTGAAATCAAAAATAATAAAATTAAAATCTAAAATGCTTTCAACTTTTCATGAACAATATAAACAATAATATTGATATAATAATAATAATAATAATAACAACAACAGCAACAACAATGAAACTGTATATTATTAAAATGAATAATATAGTACCTTTCTGGTCATTTGATTAAAAAAAAAAAAAAAAGCAAAGAAAAATGAAAAACGGTCAAATTTTTGTTTTTGTTTAAATAGCACCTATTACTCAAAATTTTACATAATTTGGACAAATGTGTGTTAGTGGTGTGTGATGGGTATATTTTTGGACTTTTAGACAAATTTTGTTAATACTTAATGAATAACTATTTTCTACTACTTAAGCTTAATAGCTAAGGTTAAACAATGCTCTCATCTAGAAATCTGGAGACAATCATTCATGCTTTTATATCTTTTAGATTGGATTACTGCAGTGTTGTGCATTTAGGAATTTCCCACACACTGGTAAATCGATTACAGCTTGTTAAAAATGCTAGACTTTTTCCTGAAAGGAGAAAGAAATAGAATAACTAAAATTTTAGAATGCTTGAAATGGTTACCTGCTGGATCAATTTTAAGGTTGATTTTAAATGGCTTTAAAGAAGCACTTTTATATTATGGCATTTGATTTAGGAAAGATGTAATTTGTGTTTCCTTTTTGGGCATGTTGAGGTGATCTTGAGGCAGAAGAAATATTGTATAAAATAAACTAAACTAAACTAAAACTAAAACTGAACTTGATGCGATACACACACACACACAATTGTAATTTTTCCATTTCTCAAAGAGAAACAATTACCTCTTTCTATTATTAAAATTATTTAGAAAACCTTGTGATAAATTTTTTATATAAACTTTTAAACTCACTTTATATGCATCCTTATTCTAGCAGTATTTTAATACATTTTTAGGAACATTAATTTCATATGGCTGCCATTATAAGGATTACATTCTCACACTCACCACTAGAATCAATACTCGAAGCTCTGGCCAGTACGACTCAGATTCCACTTGTTCAGCGAGACTGTCTTTCCCATCCGACCGCTCCCCCAATTTCCACTGGACAAAGCCACCATACAGACTCCTGCATGCACTGCCAGAGCCCTGTCGTGCAACTCCAGACAACTGTTCGCTCTCCACACCAAACAACTGTGACAGCGTGTACACTAAAAGATACCAAATTTTCACATCATCATCATTATTAGGAGAACAAGCTGTTCCCCACACACTGTAATAATTTACAAGTGAATCAACTTAGTGCTGACAGACATTGAAGATAATGAGGAAATTACATCACTCCCTTCATCATAAATTCTTTGAAACATCAGGCTATTTTAGCAAAATACTTTGATGCATAAACTGAAGGTGATGATCATTGGACTTTTTAGCAGGGAAACCATCCCCAACATAACATGCTGATGCATCCAAAACAAGCTTAAACACCAAAAACAACGGAGGCACTGCATTGCAATTGATGTTCATGGCTTTATAGAGCGGGTAATATGGCTTTTTATACAAACTACATTTGTAGTTTGTAATGTAGCTGTCCTTTAATGTAAACAGCAAATTTATTAATCCAAAAAGTGCACGATTGAGAAAGATTTTGTCTATCAAAACAAAGAATCGAATGGAATGCATAGCTGATATAAAAAAAATTCGATGTCAAATAACTTCTTACTGTTAAATTCTGACAAAACAGAGGTGTTAATTATCGGACCTAAAAAAACCCAGACTTAATAATCTAGAACACTGTCTAACACTTGATGGCTGCTCTGTCAACTCTTCTTTTAACTGATTTTAATCAACAAACCATGCATTTGTGAAAATAAAAATAACTTTTATATTTATATTTTATAATTTGTTATTAATAAATGATTTAAAAAAATCAGTTTATTTGCTTTTTATGTTTCAATTTTTTGTAAATACCTTAACCTCAATGAAAAAGGAAAGCCAGATTTATCACAACTTTGCTAAATTAACTAAAAAGGAAACACTGAAAAAATGACAATGCACAAGTCTCTGCAGATATAGTGAAAAGTCATTTATAGGTTTCTCCAAAGATGTCCTATTGGTTCCAAGAATTGAGGTTCATCAGACCAGAGAACATTTCTTTTCATAGTCTGAAAATTCTAGGAAGAGTCCTGTCCTGTCCTTGTTTCAAACCTTATCCATTAAGGATTATGGAAGAAAAATGCTCCTGTGAACCTTCAACAAATCAGAACTTTTTATGTAGTCTTCCCCAGATCGGTCTCAACAAGATCCTGTCTCTCTGCTTTGGCTCAGTTTTTGCTCTGGCATTCATTTCAGATGTAACATTTTATATAGGCAATTGTGTGTGCCTTTCCAAACCATGTTCAATAAACTGAATTAGCCACAGGTTAACTTCAGTCAGAATACAGAAACATCCCAAAGACGAAACTTTAATTTAATTTATGCAATGACGTTTTTCAGTGTTTCCTTTTTAATGAATTTGCAAAGTTGTGATAAATCCACAGACATGATCCATTTTCATTTAATACCATCCTAAATGAAATTTAAGACCTAATTCTGTAATGGAAATACACATTATATTACATATTTAATGTGTTTAATGTAAAAAAGAAAACAAAATATCATTGCTGTCATAAATGACATTACTAAGATATACAGCGAACCTTTCATATCAGCAGACAATTTTCCATGCAAAATGTTTACACAAAAGCACCGCATCACTGTTATTTTTGGTGGTTTATTATGAAGTAATTTTTTCTTTACTGTTCTGTCAGCTTTTGACATAGACATACTTTTACAAATCAATGAATAATGTTTTGATATTTTACTATTAAACGTTTATTACTGATATTTGAAATGATTTAAATAATAAAAAGATATTTTAAATGTTAAATTAAAACCGCCAGCAGGTGGCAGCAAGTCCCTGTTAATAAGGGAGTCATGGCAACTAAACCAAAACTAAGCATAATATATTGTTTCAAAATATATTGCCCAGTCCTAAGTCATGTACAGCTGGTTAGGTGATTAAACCGATATAAATGAGCTTTTCATCCGTGAGCATGATTTGAGAAAACAACATATTCCAGTGTTCTATGCGAGTCATTGCATCATCGACAATCACCTCCGTTATTGTTTTGAAAATGCGACCTCTAGTGACGAAAACTTACATATTGTGCCTTTAAAACTTAGTTTTTTATTAGTAATATGCATTGCTAAGAAATGACTAATTTTCCTCAGTTTTTTTTTTCTTTTGCATCTTCAGATTCCAGATTTTTTTTTAAACCATCTCAAATTATTAATTTGCATTATTTGTGTCTGAAAATATATTTATCTCGAAATATGCAACAATTCTAACCCCATAACTGATGCCTTGGTTAAACTGTTTTCATAGAGTTATGTTCATGTAAACAGGTCTAGGGGATGAATAATTTTGATTTTAAATACATGCAATTTGTTTTCACTCACCCAAACAGGCGTAGCCAGATGCAGATGATGCCAGGCCAGCAGCAGTTGGAAAATTATTCACAGAACAAATATGGACCTTATGCGACAAAATGTTGACGTCAGAAGTGGAATCATCAGTATTCCGTCTCTTGCGAGCAAACCTTCGAACTGGTGAATTTAAATAATACTGAGATCAGAATGACATTTCCTGACATACAGTTTAATTTATTTTAATGATCTGAAAGTCAGGGACATACTCTCCTGCAGACATGACTGCAGCCTGGGGTTGCTGATATCCTGTTCTTTGCCATTCAACCAGATGCGGTCTTGCAGGAAATTTCTGCTACACGCAATAGTTGTGATTGTTCTCAGCTGAGAAAGAGAGTTATAGTATATAATGGTGACTTCATTGTTTGAGCTAATAATCTGGAGCTCTTCAAATGAATTAGGACTATCACTCACCTGGTCCTGATGCAATGTTACACTGAGGGATGAATTGACTGGCAGAATGAGATCTTCATCACGTTTCCCCCCTGATTTAATGGCAATAATTAATAACTCAACAAAACAGATGAGTAAATAAGTAGAACATGTAAAATGTTATTTTCTTTACATTTTTATATTTAAAGAAAATGTAGACTTTGTCACCGAAAATGTAGTTTTTTGGGACTTAAGTCACACTAACAAAAATGTGTGACTGTTATAAAATGTTATTTTCTTCACTTTCTTTTTAGCGTTTTGGTCATTTTAGTAGATGCATTTATAGGTTGTCCTTGAGATCATACAGTCAGCAGAATAACCACAGTCGTGGTTCATCACATTAACTGTACATGTTCCACTAAAGCAGGGCTGTCCAAACTGGAGCTAGGACACCGGCCCTCCAGGACCGACTTTATATAGTCCTAAGTTACACTTAATATTTACAAACACAAAGGCCCGGTTTCACAAACGGGGCTTAGCTTAAGCTACTACTAGGCATTAGTTAAATTAAGATATTTAAACAACTTTTACAAAAATGCCTTATAAGAAAATATTACAGGTGTGCATCTTAACACAAAACATTGACACTGATAAGTTTTAAGATATGTCAGAGCAAGATATTTTCATCTGAGACAGCGTAAACATGCAATTTAGTGTTACAATATATTTTGCCTTAATCCTCAGCACTACGGTTACAAACATGAAAATGACATAACTTACGTCACAAAAAGAAGACACTTTCTCAAAACAAAAATAATGATAATCTTACATCATAATAATCACAACTGAATATTACTGTTGCGTTAAAGTTACTGAACTTTGGTAGATTAGATGCACTTACAGTATTTGATGACAGCGATGTTTACTGGTGCCGTGCAGGTGACCATAACTAGATTTTGTTTATCGTTTTCTGGCATGTTCATAAAAATAGACAGATAACTGCCGCGCAGATCATTTAACAAAAGTTACAATTATAAAATACAACTTACGCTGGTTAAGCTACTGCTTAACAGTGTAAAACACACCGTGACAGCAAATGAACTACAACCTCGAGTGTGGATTGGTTCACGCTCAACACGCGGATCCGTATTTGACCAATTAGAGCGATCACCGTACAACCCTATATTAAAGTGACCCAATGGTTGGCGTCAGATCATGGTCTTACCGGAACCAGAGATGGCCTTATTATTGGGAGACACTAACCTCCGCGGCTCCACCATAGAAGAAAACGTCACGGCTTACTTGGATCCTGTGTACTTTGATAACAAAGCACAGTTGGTTATTCTAAAATCGATTGATTTCCTAGCCTCTAATATTTCTGGTTGTGGCTAGAAAGGGATACAGCTACGGCTGGAATTATTGTTGTATAGTGTGGCACATTTACGCTATACTGACGCATGGCCAGTAACTGCAGCTGTATCCAGCCTTAACCCATTTTTCTCTGTCCGTCAGCCGTAAGCCGGAAATCTATCAAACCTAGCCATATTAAAGGATATCTAAAATATTTGCTATTATAACAATAGTTATATAAAATGCGCATCTACTCAACTATCAGTCTCACGCACATCCACCTAATGATAGGAGAAACGAAGCTTTTCGAAGCATTGAATCAATTGAGCCAATTGCTACGAAAAATGATTCGATGTTTTGAAGCAAATAAAACAGGACGTGTTAGCGATACCTGCTGATGAAAACTAAGTTTCTGCTATGGCCATTCCAGGTCCCTGAACTCTATAGAACTATAGAAACTATAGAAAATGAGTGTGGTGAACTAAAGACCAACATGGAGCAGGGAATCTAAAGGGTGTTGATAGTCTCTAATCTTTTGCAGGTTGTCTAAACTCATCAGCCATTATATGAGAAAATTTAGACAAATCACTTTAGAAAATGTTTGTACTACTTTCTGCTTGAAAAAAATTCAGAATTTTTGTTCAGTAAATATACTTTCATTAAAATATGTTCACATAAGAAATATTTCTTAAAAAAACAAAATAATTTTAGTAATTAAAGATTCTGAAGAGGAGATCCAATAATAATTTGGAAATAGGCTCATTCTGCAACTCCCCCAGAGTAAATAAGTTGAGTTTGTTGAGCAAATTACCATTTTGGAATCTATTCAGCTGATCTCCAGATCTGGCGAAAGCACTTTTTAGTATAGCTTAGCATGAATCGTTGAATCCAATTAGACCAGTAAGCATCGCGTTCGAAAATGACCTTTTCGAACGCGAAATCATTTCGATGAAAATGATGAGTTTTAATATTTTTCCTATTTAAAACTTGACTATTCTTTAGCTTTATCGTGTACTAAGACCCGCAGAATAATATGCTTTTCTTGGCAAATATGATTAGGAACTACTCCCACTCCGGCATGATAATCAAGGAAGTTTGCTGCAGTAACATGGCACGCAACGCCTAAAAACTGCCAGGGGCCTGTTCCATAAAACAAGTTTACCAAATAAGCCAGGCTTATGGCAGATAGTCTGATAAATTTTAATACAAATGAACTGGAAATAAGTCAGACTAACTGAAATAAGCCTGGCTTATACTCTAATCTTGGTTTATGGAACAGGTCCCAGGTCCTCTTGCTTGCACAGACAGTGTGTCTTGGAAGCTGGGGACTACTTTCCAGCGTAGACAGCGCAAGCTCACTGAACCGTCCTGAGCTGTATGATTAAAAACTTTCAGGTGAATTTACTATTAGGGTTATACCGCCAATATAAGAGCATATTAAGTTGAGTGCATATTAACTTTTTTCCATATTTCACTGATATCTGCTCGTATCACGCCGGAAATGGCGCCCTCATTCAACTTTTTTTATTTCGTGTTTCAAAGTGAAAACACACCAGTGCCTGGACACAATATATGTAGAAGAATATATTTGAGTCATAAATTGACTGCACGTGGGCTATTTTCTAAGCTATGTTTATCAGTGGCGGTTCCCTTAAGAGGCTTTAGTTTAGCCTACATAAGTGGATGGATCCCCCCTTCTTGTCCGCTCCATTTGGGAGAGGTGAGCTGTCCTCCGCCCCCCCTCCCTTTTCCATTTCTCACACAGCTTCTGTGCACTGCACCTTCAGCAAGCAGGGGCGTGATGGGTATGATAGATAATAGACAACCGCTTAGCGGCGCAGATGATTTTTCCACCCAAGTGCAAAGAAAACAAGGAGCGAAAGATTGCAGAGTGACTAAAAAAATAAAAAATTGATGACTAGCATCTGGTTATGATCGTTATTGAGCACATAAAAAAACATTTAACTATAACGTGTATCATAAAATACAACTACTGGCCAGATTTCCGAGAGGTAGCTAAATAAATGCGTTAAAATGTCATAAGTGGCTGTAATTTCTGGCTAGTGTGCTTTAGAAGCAATAAATGTACTTCACTTCCGCATTCTTTAGTGTCTGGAAGCCTAGTGTCGCAGCCTAGTGGCTCTGGTAACAGCTCGTCACGTGTTGTCATCTCGAATTATGGTAAACGCAGAATCTTTTATTATTATTAATGAACACAATTCAAATACAAACTTTAATGGCACATTTCGATAGTCAAACACATAATAAGAGAACAACAAAGAGAACAAAACAAAAACGTTTCTGTCAGTCATGTAACGTTCCTCGATATTTTCAAATCATTCTTCCATCCGCCAAAGTGGGGCTTACAATCTTTAAATACTTACATCTATGACTATAGTGTTTGCACAAAACAATTAAGTTATTTATCAAAAAAATGAGACGCAACAAATGATCGGACCTACGGGGAAGTTCCTTTTTGCTGTCCTCCCGCCTCCTGTGCTAAATATTTTCATTAACGTGTCCAGTCCAGCACTTTTATTTCCTTTCATATATTTACTGTATAATTTGATGAAGCGTAGTACAAAATGGAAAGGAAGTGATGAAACGAAAGGGTTGGGTTTATGACACGCTGGGCACTTCCCACTTGTCTTGTATAGAATTAAGTTAAAACTAAAGTTTACTTATTAGCAATAGCACGCACTCAAGTGGTCATGGGGAAAATTGAGTGGGCGATGTGGGCCAACGAGCAAGCTCTGGCTGCTGGACTAAGTAAGAACACACATAACACTCTAATTCTATTTTGTTTCGTTTAGTTTTTCGCTTTAAAACGTCTAAACAAGGACTACAGTGTTATTCTTGTTTCTCGAATAGTGTGGTGACCATATATATGTAAAACTCTAAAAAGAAGACCGCAACTACATAAATCATGGGTTTTTAGAGTACAAATCTAGAAGTTGTCATTCAGGTCGTCATTTTTCGTCGTTTTTTCAAGTTTTATTGTTTTGTTTTATTTTTGTTAAGAATGTGTATTAAATTTCCTTTATTTATAGAAATTGATTATCACTCTCTGAGCAAAAAAATTAGGTTGAATGTAAAATAATATTTTTAAAAATATGGTTCTATTTTATTTATTTATTTTTACATTTGAAATGTAATATTTAAGTTAATGCAGGCTAGTGTGAATATGAGGAAATGGTAATGAGGAAATGAAGCTAACTTTTTTTACTGTTGCAGTTTATGCGACTGGCGGGGTTGTCGGGGTGGCTGGTCAGTTCAGAGGCTGGCAGTTTGCAGCTTTCGGCATGTATCCTTACAACCTCTAGGGCTCTTTCCTAAAAATGTGTGATACTCTAATTTGTCCTCATTTTTATTGTCATGGCAACATGTGTTCTTCTAGTCTTTTGAATTGTAAAGCGTTCTTATTTATATCCTTGACTGTGATAGTGCTGCCGGTGTGTTTGTGTGTTTTCTTGAGTATCCAAGAAGCAAACGGGGCAAAGGCACTAGCGTTGAGAGAACGTGAGTGTTTTATGAAGAGTCAATCTAACCTCATTTGAAACTGTCACTAGTTACAGGAAGTACAGGCTGGTGATTTCTACACACTAGCAATAATTCTCTGCAAGATATTTTTAACTGAGTCACGTGTATAATGAAGACTTAATTTGTGTACTTTGAATCATGTAAAGTTTTTCTGATTTCAGTGGTCAGTACTGCTTCACAGTTTGTGTAAAGGCTTTTGGACCCCTGACCAGAAATTACTATGTCAGAGCATTCTTGCACGCTGCGTAAGTCTGTTATATTTATATATCAGTATATATCAGGTGTTTGGCATGCATGTCCCTTCTCTTGTTGTACAGTTTATGACACCATCTTACTTGTGTTTCAAATGACGCACGCATGTGTCTGTCTCTGTGTATTTTACTTTGCAGGCTGTGTGTTCCCGGAGGGTTCATGTTAGCCACTGTTCTGGGATGTGTGTGTCTAGGAATTGCCAGTTTGATCTATCTCTCAGTAAGTTCATAATCCAAATTCGGTACTTTTTTAAACTTTTTTTATAACTCCGGATAAACAACATGACTGAATGAAGGAACAAACAAACAAAAAGTATAGTATTACATAATATAGTATTGTAATTCTCATTTGCTTCCTCTTCTAAAATCCCCCTCTTCGCATTCTAAAATTCTGTTATTTACGCAATTGCATTTGGTTTTAAACCCTTATGATGTTATTGCGGAACACAAATAAAAGTGTATAGGAAAATGTCTTTAAATTATGAAAATGAAAGAGTACAGATATCTTCAACCTTAAAAAATGACAAAATCTAGAATATAAAAAGCAGTTCATATGCACTTTATTACTACCCTTATGTGTTCCATGAAAGAAAATTTAAGAATGACATGAGTGATGTAGATGTTGACAGAATTTTGAATTAACTAAAGTTTTAAAAACTGAATCTGATTCTTTGTGCTGACCACTCATGCGCAGAGAGGTGATGTAATATGAGGAGTGTAATATGATGATCCATACCCAAGTATTTTTGTGTAATCATTTTTTTCACCTAACTCATGAACTGTCACTTGGAGAAGAACTTTTTAAACAGCATTGATTTCATACATGATTTAAACTCACAGGCAGCTATTCATGGAGAGCATTGGGAGCCCATACTGCCTCGCACAGAGCCACCAAAGCGTGTTGGGGATAGCATCAAAGAACCTCCTCAAAACCCTCCACCTCGTCCTCCTCCTGAACACCGCCGGAAGAAAGCAGATAAACTAGAGACTGCAGCATATGAGAATCCCATGTCTGTGACTGTCAATGAATAAGGATGATATTGTGAAAACTGTAACCCTTATTGCATCCTAAATTTGAGGAAGTTTCAGTGAGAAGTAAGTGTATTGATATGAAACATTTATGATGAGCTTATGTCCTACAAGAACCCCTGCCCTGCACATTTTCTATGTCTCCGTTGTCAGACACACCTGATTCATGTCTTGCAGTCTCAGCTAACAAGCTGATGAGTTGCATCAGGTGTGGCTGATATGAGAGACATGCAAAATGTGCAGGGCAGGGGTGCTTGTAGGACAGGTTTGAAAACCTCTGGTTCATGCTGACAAACTGTGTCAGAGAGAGAGAGAGAGAGAGAGAGAGAGAGAGCACTGTCTTTTATCATGTTTATTTTATAATATTATTGGTGTATTACTCTTAAACGATTTGAAACATCCCATTTATTATTGTTACGTATAGAAGATACATTTTTATGCAAGAGATTTTTCATAATTATAATTTTACTGAGAAGCTGTTTAAATGATAACAGTGATTGTTTATATTTACCTCAAAAGAGTGTATATATTTATGTCTTA
>JAUMHI010000063.1:6832590-6843352 GCA_032359435.1 Enteromius unitaeniatus | reverse complement strand
ATGTATACTTCTGTATCTCAACTGTAAATCAATTGATATGTTGTCTACAACGTGAAATAATAAAGTGTCTGCTAAATTAATAAATAAAAATGGTAATGAAAGAATTATAATATGTAGAAGAAAACTGTAGAATCACTGGACATAACTATGGGGCACCATTGTGCAACGCAGCAACTTTGACAACAAAAAAAGGAACCTCATTGATTGAAGTAAATGTGTGCAAATATAGGGCCTACATTCCTATATTTGCCTGAGGCCCCAAATTCACTAAATCTGCCCCTGGTCACAGCGGCAGTGCATTCTGGGAATTTAGGACACGGTGCTATAGAAGAGACTGGAAAATATAGTGAATGTAGATGTTGATATTATTTAATGTTTATATTATTCTTCTAAAGATCGTGCTGGAGTGGTTAAAGCTCACTTTACATTATTTGCCATAGCCTTTGCATGCCCAGTGTGAAAAACATACTTTTTTGGCATTAGAAAGCTGAAAAGGAGTTTAGCCTATTCCTGCAGACATTGATAATAGCCCTTATGTCTGCATGAAAAACCTCTGCTTTTGATTAACGCTGTTTATACAGTAAGGGTTAATCAATCCAACATGACCTTAAGTTGAATGATATAAATATAAAATAATAGCCTACAAAATGTCTTCATTCACTACACTATAAAACTAAAATTTTCAAATGTAGTGGAGTAAAGGTACTTATATTCAATCAAAAATGTAGTCGAGTAGAGAGTAAAAATAGCTTAAATTTTTGATACTCAGTACTAGTACAAAGTAGCCAAAAAAATACTTATGTACAGTAACGAAGTCCATTTACTAAAGTACCTTACACCACTGGGAAAACTTAAAGTTCATTTTCTTCACTTAAAGCACTGTTACCTTGCTTGTGAAAAACGCCATGCAACTGTTTTACTGCTAAAATTATGTCAGCGGGAGAAGTAGAGTATCTGTTTTACGCAATACGTACACATTATAAAACTTATTTTTACTGTATTTATTTGTTTGGCCACCTTCGTTGTGGGTTTTGGTTACTTTGCTCAATTATATGTTTGGCCACCTAGAGTGTTTGGAGGCTTGTCTTACCCCGTGGCTCACTTCGCCCCGATCTCCTCTAATATTGTGGGTACACTGTGGAAAAAATCTACAGCTGTAGCTTTTTAATACAGTGACAAGCAATATTGGTTAATCATTTTTTGGCTACCACCTCCAGCTCGACCACCTGCTGTAACATGCCAGGTGTTTTGGGAGGAGAAGAATGCTGTGATTTAATCAGCTGCAGCTTTTTCAGGGCTAATCCACTTAATTGTGTTGACCTTTTTGGGTGCACTTTTTTCATCTGCACAAATCCTCATGTTCTCTAGTGCATGCTGATACTTTTTTTGCGAAATAAAGGACAGCAGCATATATCTTGTATTGTGATGCATTCTAGTGTGGCGAGGCAATAGGGATTTAATCAGATATTCTGTCTGTGCAGACAGAGCCTGTGTTCTGATCAACATGAGCTGCAGTGCGTGTTTAACAAGGCTGATCACAGACAGACCACACCTGTTTCTCCTGTTCAATCTAGGCTAGACAGGAGTGCAACCGCATTTTATTGGTTTGAAGTGTTTTACAGGATTGGGGAGAGAGAAACGAGCAGGAGGGAGAGAAATGGAGGAGAGTGCGATGCAAAAGCGGCAGGCACACTCATGCACAGGTACGCAAACACTTTAGCATCAAAGGCAACCACACTCATCATTCCAATCTGAATCCTGTCGCCAACGCAGTCTCACTCCAGTCAACAGAAACTGCCAGCAATCCCTGCGATCAATATTCAGTATTTTCACTCCACTTTGAAAAAGCCTTTCAGCGGTAGTCTTTATGTACTGTATAAGAGAAAGGCAGATCAGAGACTCAAAGTGGCTCATGTGTTTTTAAAGCTCCGTATGATAGATTTCAAAACCTAAACTGGTCCCTGTTGAAAATATGGCACATTGTTACAATGTATGTTTTAAAAATTTGACCCAATCGCTTGAAAGCACTTTTCTTCTTCGGTTGATATATTTACTATTGAAACGTCAAAGAGGCATGATACATCAAAATTCAGTTTTTTTTCCTAATAACAATAATTAATAGCACAGAAGCAGATAAGCAGTAAAAAATGCCAATTATACTTTTAAGAGCTCTCCAAAACGTGGAAACTTATAAAAAACTACTATGATGTAATGAAATGTGTGTTATATTGCTTGAAAAAGATCTAAAAAGTCTGAAAATTCAGCTTTGCCATCACAGGAATAAATGGCTATTTAAAATGGAAATCGAGTATTTTTGGGAAAGGGCCATATACACTTGTATACAATCTCAGCCTGATCCTCCGAGAAATCAAGTATTTTAATATGTAATAACACTTAACAAATATTAATGTTCTTGTGCTTAAATATTTCTTTGTATTGAATACAGTGTGGTGTCAGGTAGGAGGAAAGAGGTAAAAACGTACATTTTACATTCAGTACTCACATGTGGGTGGTAAAACGTGGTTTGTATAAAAAAAGAAAGAAATGGACAGCGCAGAGCAGAATAGGTCAGAGATAAAGACACAGCAGAGGGAGAGTAAAACAGAGGACAAACCGCTGGCATCTTAAATCAGGTCAAGATAAAATCCTCCTCCTTCTTCATGTTTCTCTCTACCTCATTTTCTCTTTTTCTGTCTCTAACGTTGATCTAAGGCCACAAGGTTACTGTAACGCTCACCTTTTTCTGCTCCAAAATTCAATTTCTCTGTTTTAACAATCGCTTAGCCTCTGTCCACAATGCTTTTGTGTGTGTGTGTGTGTGTTCCCTGAAAGACCAGAAACCTGTAGAGATCAAAACCTCAGTATTCTGAGAAGCTGTCCGTTTTTCTGTCTCAACTCCCAAGTGAAGATTTTACAAGTTATATTGAACATTTATAGATCTAAATAAAATCAACATGCTAGCTAGACAGATTGAAAACAAGTGCGAAATGGATTGCTGTGAACAGCCAGTGAGAAGCTCATGTTCAATGAAATGGAAATAAACCAATGTATTGATTTCAAAGCCACCTCATTTGCCACAATAATAGAATGATTTTGAATCTTTCTGAGCAGATACTGCAATGCTGATGTGATAATTTAACAGTCGTGTCCTGTAATTAATTTGATTTAACATTCAGTCGAAAGCCTTAGAAATCCAGCAGGTAATTGTAACTATGAACTGATTTGGACAACAGATCCAGCCGTGTGTTTGTGTAGTTAATGTTTTGCTGTTGGCAGGGTAACCGCAGGTGGGCTGTTGTAAGCTAAGCTTTAGTGGATTGAACCATAATGAGAAATGTCTACTTTCCTCCTACTCACCTTCTCTCTGATCCTCAGCTTAGAGTGTAGGGGTCAATGGACTCCACTGGGCTGCAGCTGTGTGTGTGTGATGATTTGAAATCGAGATGCTTTACCAGTGCTTACCTCGGTGGACCTGCAGACAAAGGCAAAGACCTGCTGCTGTTTAGCAGTGGGCTACAAACACTTGACAGCTTCAGATTTGACCCAGAACTTTTACCTACAGCAGGGATGTCCATTTTCGTTCCGGGAGGGCCACCATCATGAAGCTCAACTAAAGTACACCTGCTTAGAAATATCTGCTGACCATGAAGACCTTGATTAGTTGTTTCAGGTGGCTAATTAGGGCTCGAGCTAATCTCGGCTGGAAGAAGGCCCAAAAGGAACAGGGTTGGATGCTCCTGACCTGCAGGAACATGCCTGTTTAAATTAACTATTTAGAAAAAACTAGGGAAAATGTTTTACAGTAATAGAAGTCATAGGGCACATGCAAAGCATAGTGCATAAAAGTTTTAAAAATGTTTCGAAAGAATAATCATAACATGAGATTTATTGTGATATTAATAACACAAGAATATCCTTTGCAACATCCGTTTTAACCTTTAGGTCTGTTTTTATATCAGTATAATGAAACCATATGTTTTTACTGTGATATTAATATCACAGGAATGTCTTTAGCAAGTCTTTAGGTCTATTTTTACATCAGTAAACTAATATAAAGTAAAATTATTGTGGCAATATTATAGGATTTATTAAAGGAACTGTTTGAATCTTTAAGCATATTTTCATTTTGAAAAAAAATTAAAAATAATAAAACTTCATATTTTTATTGATATAATATGTTCTTTACAAGAGCGGATTTAATATTTAGTTCTATTTTAAAAACAGTAAAACTATATGACTACTGTACATATTAATGTGACATTAATATCACAAGTTTTGGGGGACTATTTTCACATGAGTAAAATTATTGAATTTATATACAGTACTATAATATAACATTTCCATGGTGACACTGATAACACAAGAATGTATTTTTGTTTAGTCTTTAAAATTCTTTCAAACTTTTTCCACTTATGATCAAAAGCCTTTGCTGTGTATGGATATCCAGTAGACCATTTGTTACTTTCATCTGTCAAAATTACAAAAAGCATTTTAAATAATTCATCAGCATTTCAAAAAACACTGGATACATCCAAAAACCTGAAGTTTGAAGAACTTATAAAACAGGCACATTTTGCAGGATAATTTAGGGGATGTTATATCTTAAAATCAAACATTTTTACAGAGGAATTCAAGCACATGCACTAACAAAAGTTTAGTCTTTATTCTGAGCTTTTAGTCCAAGTATGTAAATTGTTTCTTGAGCTTATCACCAGCATGCCACAGATAACGAAGCATTTAAACCAGAACATCCGCACTTCAGCATTCTAGCGATCTGTTGCACTAGTGGCCTCTATAAAAGAGACATTCACAAGATTAATACTTCTCTAGGAAGTGTCTTTCATTTCTGTCAGAGCTTACATTAAGAGCATTTAGATAGGATGTATAGGAGCACATAAACGGTCGATCTGACCTTAAACTGTAATAATAGCTTCTACTTTAAAGCCTGATCTGAGCGGTTTTACAAAATCCACTTAGTAACTCTTACTTATAAAACACAAATGCTTTGGAAACACATTTACCAGCAGTTCACAGCAAGCCATGTTTGCTTTGTCTCACTCAGGGTCAAACACTGATTATCCTGTCAGAT
This sequence comes from Enteromius unitaeniatus, assembly GCA_032359435.1. NCBI lineage: Eukaryota > Metazoa > Chordata > Actinopteri > Cypriniformes > Cyprinidae > Enteromius > Enteromius unitaeniatus. The sequence goes on along the minus strand of JAUMHI010000063.1, from coordinate 6,838,263 downwards.
AACTTGATGGCCAGTTGAAAATGCTGAGTAAGAAAAGCAGTCAATGGCCACTGCCCCCATTACCAGGGTCAAATGACCGGAGTGGTCTATAAGGAGCAGTTAGCGGTGGAGGGAGGTCCCGCAGACATCTGTCTAAACGGGGCCAGAACCTCCTAGAGGACACAAGGTTGAGGGTGCAATCCCTTTAATAACCCTCGCAGGCCAGCCTTGGTGACGATGCCAGGAAAATGTCGCTGGTGGGACGGTGATAGATGATGTCGGCGGGCTCTGGTTTTATTGAGGTTTTATTGAGGTTGTAGGAGAACGCTCAGCATGGCCGCCATGAATAAATGATTCTCTATTACCATCTGTCAGGGGACTAAACCCATTTGTCATTATTACTTATTCACACAAGCTATAATGCAAGTTAACACACACTCGAACACATATACACACGCATACCCGTAAGATGGTGTGAAATATGTATTGCTAAACAGGCAAATAAAATATCGACCCATAAGCAGCTACAGGACCATTCACAGATCGTGCCGCCTCCTCGAGCTCTCAAGTCTTGAAATACATACATCAGCTGTAATGAATTACATCTACTTAACATCTGACACTTACGATTTTATATTCAGTTGCATATTTAGATCGCTCTGCTTTATCAGGGTGATGTAGGTATACTGTTTGTGTTGGCATGCTTTATTGCCGACTGTAAACGCAGAGGGGAACGAGCAGCGCACATAATGTTACCCCTCGTAAAGGAGTATATTTGAGCACACTTTCAAAAGGAGTATTTATTACAGAAATAATGTGTTTCAGTGCAAACTAAATGTAATGCTTTCAGACATAATTGCACGTTCCCAGTTAGATTTAATGCAATAAAATTAAATTGACCTAAAATTGTTTGTTGACCAAAAGAATATAGCCTTTAACCACATCTTTATATACAGACATGGCCAAAAATATCAGTACCCTTGGTAAATATGATCAGAAAAAGCTGTGAAAATTAATCTGCATTGCTAGCATTGCTGCATTCTTTTGATCTTTTATTAAAAAAAAACAAAAAACATTTAACCTTTCTCTGGATAATAAGAATTTAAAATGGGGGAAATATCATTATTAAATAAATGTTTTTCTCTAATACCCATTGGCCGCAATTAACGCCAACCTTTTATTCAAGATTAGTTTTTGTGAAATTTTTAAATAAAATATTAAAATACATTTTTACAGCCTTCTTTGATCATATTTACCAATGGTACTGATATTTTTGGCCATGACTGTATATAATGATGTGGTTAAAGGCTACATACTTTGGTCAACAAACAATACAAAAATAATAATAATAACAGTAAAATTATATAGTTTCTTTTAAAACATGTATTTACTTGTTTTTGTAATTACATCTGTAAAAATGAAATTGCAGTGTAAAACATTTTATTTTTTATTTATTTCATCTTGAAATGTATCTAATAATACTACTTATAATTAAGTACTTTACATGGAGATCAATATGTTAGTCAACACATCGAAATAAGTATATTTTCTTTTAAGCGTGGCAAAAACAAATGATTGATTATAAAAACATTTAATAAAAATTGATTTAAAATTCTAAACTTTTAATTTCAGTTTATTAAAAAAATTGTAAAGGTGTAAAGCTGGATAGTGCACTTAAGTGGGCTTGTATTTTATTGATATTTTATTATCTGCAAGAACAGCTTTAAAAAACAAATCTGAAGTATACTACAAGTGCAAATTCACTACAATTAAGCAGAACAGGAAATACATCACATTCTTCAAGCATTGCATATGCTGCAGGAGGCTTTTCAATAAATTGTTGTGCTGGAGCACAAGCTGTCTTGGTCTGGCCACTTTGATCTATGATGGCACTTGTTGTCACTTCCAGATTTTTGCATGCGCATTCTGCTCACGCGGTGCCTTGCTTTTCAAACCAAATTGTTCTCACCCCCTTCTCTGCCCCCTAAACCATCACACACACACAAAGGTCTGAGGACTTCACGTATCCGTGTGGTCTCTGCATCAGCGAGAGGGGTTTAGCATGCAGCATCAGCGCCAAGCCTGAGCAAATATTCTCCTGCTGCGTGATGCTGCGCCGCATGGTTGAATAAGTTAGCGTTTCCTGCTATGCTAAATCATGCTATTTCTTTTCATTGACTCACAGGCATGCAGGACTCGATTCGACCTACAGCAGTGAGCATACTTCAGCGGTGAAGCCCTTTGCCCTCAAAGTCTCTTTTCCAGCCCTAGATAAATAATTCCAGCCTTTTTCCGTTTCCTACAGCTAGCCTGTTTATATTCATGACGCTATGCTAAGCATAGCAAGATACTTATTCCACGCTTGCATTATGTAACCAACTGGTCATTACCAGCGGATGCTCTGGCCTTGGCTTCCTGTCGTGGGGTTTGAGGAGCATTGGGGAAGTGGAATGCAGCTCTGTACCTGCTGATTAAGGCTGATTGGCTGAGAGAGGTCATGCTGCTGCGGGTGATTGCTCAGGGTCGGCAGACGTTTTGCTGTCGCTCAGCACTACATTCATTCTAGGGATTTGAATCAAAACGCAAATAGAGAACATGGAAACGTGCTATTACCAATCAAGTTACAGCTTTACCAGGGAATGTGATTGTACCTGTGAGTTCAGATAAGCCGTTATTGTCTTAGTATCATATTTAGATGTGATTGTTGACGTATAAGAAAAACCCCTCTCGCTGCTGATATTATGTTTCATCTAGAGCATTGGAAAATAGCTAAATTCAGCCCAAAGGACTGCTGTAATGCTATATGTTCAGATATGTGCTGCTTCTCTGCACCTTTCATTTTATGTTTAAATCTGATGAACATCTACCCACATTTATATGATTTTATTTCTCCGGAGGTTCACAGAATACAAAATGCAAAACAAAAAGAGTTACCAAAACATTAGAGCTGCAAAAGGAAAAGTGACTAAAAGTGAGCATTGATCACTGGACGATAGGTTCAGTCGGTTTATTATAGGATTTGAGGTAAGAAAGTAAAATGCGATTTGCAGTCATGTTGAATGACAGAACTAGTATCATCTATATAACATCCACACAAGCTTTTCAACCTTTTTTGATGTTAAAAAAACTAGAAATATCACAACTGAGCAGGCAGAGAGAGCTGACACTTCTTTCATGTACTTCCTCTGAACTCACTAAAATTGTACAAAACGGGACAATGTCTAGACCTAAATTTGACACAGTTGTGTGAAAAACACAAAGGCTCATTCTGGATGTGCTAGAGCTAAAAGCATAAGGTTGTACATTTGTTTTTGATTTTAGTTGGTTTAAAAACTACAGTACACACAAAACATTTTACTCATTTTGCCCCAACCCTGTAGGACCAAGCATGTTTTGTTGACTTCCCTTCTATAAAACTCAATCAGCCAATCAATCAAAAACTAAAACTATGTTCAAAAGAAAAATCTTTTTTTTATGAGAGGCTGTAAATGTTGAACTATATTTGCAAAAAAATACTGTATATGGCAGACAAATATGTATTTGAATATATAATATAATATTAAAATTTAAGACACTAAAAATAAAATCATATATACTAAAAATATATATGATAACCAAACAAACAAACAAAACTGTGTATTGCTACAACGTTCTCTGGATTCTACTTTGTGGGTCCAGCTGAGATCTGAACCGTGGACCCAGTGCATGCTTCATTTAAAACAACTACTGTAGACTTGAAGCACGTCTTGCATTTACACACACACAAACACACACACACATAGACACAGCTCCCTCTCCCAGTAAGTTCTCTCAACAATCTGAAATATAACTGAAGGAGACCACAGAGAGCACACACTCTTCTGAAAACTGTAGATCTGTCTTAATTCCCTATGAGCCATGAAATGTTTATCCAGGACAAACACTAGAGCTTCATAAATTGGATTTCATCAGATAATAAAGTCAGACATATAGACTGTGGGTTATTGCCAGGGTTTCACGCTTGCTCATGATAATACAGCATGCAGATGATCAGCATGCACGACAAGAACGGAAGTCATTTGATCTGAGTTCCACCCTAATTAACCTGCGTTCCCCTTGTTTGTGTATGCATGTATATGTGTGTGTGAATACAAGGGCAGACTATTACACCTGATTAAACTGCAACAGCCACAGTTATCAACTCATACATGACCTGTTTTAATTATATGCAACAGTACAGAAATGCCGTTTGCATTCTGACATTTCTACGAGATCAACTATGCTGAGTAATAACTAATTACATGTAATCTGAATTAAGTACTTGTAAATAGAAAATATGGTGTTAAAGGGACAGTTCACCCAAAAATGGTGAAGTCCTAATGCCCATCCTAAATTCTGTTTTTTTGTAATTTGTAATTTGTAATACTATTTAGGGCAGATAGGGTGAATATATGTACATTGGGATGCAGCGTCTGTCATTAATTACTCACCTTCATGTTTTATTTCAAACCTGTAAGACCTTTGATCATCTTCATAACACAAATTAAGATATTTCTGACCCTGCTTAGACAGTGAGGGTATTAATGTGATCAAGGCACAGAAAAGTAGCAAGAACATCATCGATATATCCCCAATTAAGAAACCCTGACATTAATAAAGAATAGATTTTTAAAATTCTGTTATTATTTTTATGACAACTGGGTAAAAAAAAACATTCTTCACATTAAAAAGGCTGGGTTATTTTTTAACCCAGCCTTTTTAATGTGAAGAATGTTTTTTTTGAAGGCTGGGTTAAAAAAAATAACAACCCAACCTTAACCCAGCTGCTGGGTAACTATGGGACACACACTGGGTTGTTTTGATCCAAGTGCTGGGTTGTTTGTTTGACCTGGGTCAGGTTAACGGTGTTGCTGGGTTAAATATTACCTAAAAAGTGGGTTATTTATTGTCTTATTGCCTTGCAACCTTTATATTTACCAATATTAGCAATAATAAATACATAGGACACAAAGGAATGTAAAATATAATTTTAATATTATATTAGTTGTATTACAATTAGACAACACAAAAAATGCAACTGTAAATATATATTTAATGTGTTTTCACATTTATTAAAAAAAGTAAAGTAATGAGTGCTGCCAGAAAATTATCCTTCTCTTTATCTATTTATGGCATTATTTTTGAAAGCATCCTCATTTTTACACAAGTGTCTAAAACTTTGAATAGTACTGTAGCTTTCCAGGTAGGTTTTTTCTTCATATTGGAGACGTTGCCACAGTTCTTCTAGATTTAGTCTGTCTCAGTTTGTTCTGTTACTTCATGTGACTCCAGACAGACTGGAGCACTGGCTGTTGTCAGACAATAATCTCACTGCATTATTACAATTACTGACAAAAATAATGTTTGGAAATATAAACTGATATTTCGCTACCGCAAAAGATAGTAATAACCGACTTAAAACCTTTTCTTTTTTTAATGTTGGTAAAAACACTAGTGGCCTAAAACTTGTGGACAGTACTGTATAATAATTTATACTTCTGACTACTTCTTACATCTCAACTGTAAATCAATTGCTGTTTCGTGGTCTACAACATGAAATAATAAAAGTGTCTGCTAAATGAAGAAATGTTAATGAAAGAATCCCATAATAATATGCACATGAAAAATGTAGAAACACTGGACATAACTATGTGGCACCATTGTGCAGCAGCAACT
>JAUMHI010000063.1:6796381-6813343 GCA_032359435.1 Enteromius unitaeniatus | reverse complement strand
GTAAATAGGAAGCATAAACCTTTGAACTTTTTTTTACTGTAGTCTTTATTCTAGTCTTTGTTGCATTTAACATGAACTACAGTTTAAGCCCATGTTGCAACTCAAAATCAGCATATACAGTGGAATTCTGTTGGGATTCATCTAAAAAGGAATAGCTTGCGCAGATGAGAAAATACTCCTTGTATGAGTGATACCAAGGGTCATTGAAATGTAATGGTCCAGAGATTCAAGGATTTGGACCTTGTTCAAAGCACTCACTCTCTATATCTTGTTCTTTCCCATGGGTACTAAACGATGGATCGGGTTTATTTTGAATTCAGTCTTGTAGGACCTCACTTGTACGATATGAGTTTGATTGCACAAAGCCAGGGTCACTGGACTAGAGAGTGTGTGACTTTAGTGTTTTCAGTATGATGGTAATCACAGCCGTTTCTAGGGAATATAAGTCATGTTTAAAGAAATATCTACATGATTTAAATCTTGTTTCTGTTTTTATTTCAGTGTACATTTATAGGAAATGTATTTAATTTTTTTTGTTCATGGTGAAGCCAACATTAGGACTGTATGTTGTGTTTGTCTCATATCTTGAGCAAAAATGTCACAAAGAAAACAATAATGAACAATAATGGCAAAACATTATTTTGCAGTGTCTTTATATATGTTAAATGCAATTATCATAATGACAACAGTAATTATTCATAATATCACAAGGACACCTTAAATAAAGAGTAACCAGAATGATAATCTTATGGAAAAAAAAAATAGTATGCCCGATGAAATATATGTAATTCATTCAGAAAAGTAAAAAAAAAAAATTGATTTTGAAAGCAATCAAATAAACTCACACACACGCACAGTCTAAAATATGCTATTAAATTATAAACCGTTAGTGGTGGTTTGAGAGAAAGACTTTTAAATACCTCACCAATCACTGTGTTGTATTTTTACAACTAATAAATCACTCACAAATAATAAGAAAGCCAATAGATGAAATATTGTCCATGCGCTTTTGGTGCCCAATTCAGTATTATGTGAAATCTAAAGCAGAAATATTACTGCAGGCATTCATCTCAGATGCTTATGTGATTCATAGGTAGCCAGTTGTTGTTGTTTTTGGTTGATTAAATTTCAGGTTGTAAATGGCTGTGATTAAAGAATTTGTTCAATACAAGCCGAGCAAGAGAGCAGAACTGTGACACTGAAAAAACATCTGGCCAATATTTCAGAGGGCCCGAAAATAATCGGCAAAGTAAAACATAACTAATCGCTACATTCAAGGGAAATTAAAGGCTAAAAACCAGTCTCTAAAGAATTGGCACTTAATTACCACATGATTAGCATAATCATGCATGCTAATGGAGACGCTAATGAATCACTCTTGTTGGGAGACAAGCCACATCTATAACTGTATTAGACTGATACATATTTTGTTGTTTCAATCAGGCTTGTATAATGCGTCTCCCATAAAAGCGATTTCATCAATCACTTTAATGGTCACAAACATTTGATCCTGTATTTCCCAGACTGACACCTTATAAATGTCTTGGTTGCATTTGACAAACAGCAAATATGCCAGATCTGTCATATGTCATACAGCGCAAGACAGAGCTGTATATTATTTAGGTTTATGAGCGACAGACTTGCAGTATTGTATCTGTTCCAGCAAGGGGCATTAATGTCCAACAATCCACAATACAGTATGATTTGTTTGGATAAGAACAGTTACACCATGGTATTGACTTTTTCACTGTTTTATCTTGTCCCAAAATGTACTTTTGGCACAGCTTTATATGTAGATCACAGGACAAAACATTTAGCTGTCAGCATGTAGTGAATAAGGTTGTTTTCCTTACAGTTCTCTCAGTAAAAATAATAATAACATTGAGTAAATTACGAATGGGAGGTAGAGAATAAACACTCCAGTACTGAAGATGTGTTTTTAACATTGGTCAGCTCTGTCAAACTGCAAACAGCAATGACAGCCATTACAACACAATTTGGCAGGCCACTACACACACTTGAATAAAACAAGAAACAGGAAATATTACATATAATACTGTGTGTTCATGAGGTCTGGACAATATCACAGATTTAAATGTGAAAACTGGTAGGTGACCATGTCTTTTGGTGTTGTCAGCAACACGTAAAGGAAATAAATAGACTGTGACCATATAAAGGATCCAGTTATATATGTGTAATTAAGTGCCAATTCTTTAGAGATTGATTTGATTTTTTTTTCCTTAAATGTAGTGATTAGTTATGTTACCTTGCTTTGACGATTACCCATATGTGTGTGTGTGCATGTTAATGTGGTTTATAAGGATACACATTTGTATTATGACATGGGTATGACAGGTATTACAATATAAAGGTGATTCATGAGGTAATTTTCAGTGTCCCTGTAATTCAAAAGGCTTAAAAAAACATTGTGTTTTTTTATGAAAATCCCCCCCAAAAAATGCAGTTTCCTGTTATGGGTTGGTTTAGGTGCAGGGTGGGTGTAGGGCACATACAGTTTGTACTGTATAAAAAACATTATGCCTATGAAGAGTCCCAATAAATCACAAAAACAAACGTGTGTGTGTGTGTGTGTAAGAAGTGGTAGTAGTAGTTTTACTGTTACTCAGTTGGTTCACATCATCTGTTCAATTTAGAATTGACGTGATCTGTGGTGCTTATTGCATTGATGCATTTCAATGCATTTCAATACAAGTTCAACAGCTGCACTTCAGTAAAACTTCAACATCCCATCTTCAGTAAATTGTCATGTTGCATTGGTTCTTTTTCTGTTAATAAAGTCAGTACTTGACTGGAGTACTGGTTATGGCTGTGTTCTGGTGCAAGTTGATTTATTTGTGCTCATATTGAATGCACTGCGGCAGTTCAACTGGAAACCATGTGTTTCAAATCAACACGTGCTTTGGCCATTCCATGGTGCTTTGGCCATTCACTGTATGCATGCTAGAACTGCATTGAAATGTTCTTCAGCCTTGATAATGAACAAAGTGATCATTGAAAAAAAAAAAAATAATAATAATAATAATAATAATAGTAATTAAATAAAAAAAAAAACGCTGTCAGTGTTTGTTTGTTTTTTCGTGAGGCCTTTTACAATAAAACTTTAAGTGTTGTCATTAAACTATGCCGTTACAAACCACTATTATTTGTTCACTTTATTTTGTGGATATTAAAGGGTCATTTTACATTTCACATACAACAGAATATCGGGAAATGTCAAGCCAATAAAAAAAAGGTCACACTATATATTAGGTGGCCGTAATTTGTTACATCAAAAAATAAGTACAAAGTACGGATCTAACCTGTTCGCAAACCTTACCAGTATCCCACCTCAATAGCAGCAAAAGTGTTTTGCAAACACATAAGTACATTATAATTATTTTTGTATGCAGGTGCGTAGTAGTTAAGGCCACCCAAAGTACTTATCATGTTCATATTGTGTTGCAAAACACCTGCTGCTGGTTAGGGACAGGTTCAGTGTTATTTGTCGGCTTAAGGATGGGTAAGGGATGGGTCAGCAGTGTAATTATAAATGTAATTACAAGTACAATTTAAAAGCATGTATGTACACAATAAGTGCATAGTACCAAATTATTCATTTATATGTAAGTACAAAGTAGTTAACGGCACCTAATATAAAATGTGACCTAAATAAATAAATTTTTAGTCAGTATGGCTTGCATGCCATATTTGTCTCATATACTTTTCCTTCCCAAGTGTCTATATTTAAACATATGTACATGCATACATGTATGCATTCTATTCCGAAGTTTCTGCCACTCTCAGTGCTTCCACAGACGTGCTTTGAATCCTAGCTTTATCTCATCAATGCTTCGTTTTGGCATGTTAATGTCTGATCCAGAGGTCACAGGCTACAGATTAGACAATGCAAGAAGGACTGCATTAGCCAATAACATGTCTGTCTCTCTGTCGCTGTTGTGATGTGTGCTATTGGCAGAGCAGGCAGGCAGACAGCCTCACACTCAGTATTGCCAATTTCAGCGGTTTCAGAGATGCATTTTGGGTATCGCTACTGAAAAAAGGCGTATGGATCAAAGTGGAGACTAAAAACAGACTTTTTAAATAAAATGTGTATATTAAAATATATCTTCTTTTGACCACACAAGAATATGTCTGCAGCAGATTTGAAACTGTTTTAATTAATTATTGAAGATAAGTATTATTTCTGCAATCATTAGAAGGATTATCTAATATTTAATACTGATTATCAGTTCTTTACATTCACATTTGTAAAAGCGTTTATTCAAAGCAATTTTTGTGTTTTCCCTGTTGTGCAACTACTCTATAAATACAAAATAAGTGTAAAGCGGTCTTTATTTAGGTTCATTTTTATCACACAAGTTAAGTTCTCTTTGTTTTCAGGGCCTTGAGAAAAGACGGCATATTGAGTATTGTGTCAAAGGCTAAATGTGGCCCCTAATTTCCTCAGACTGGCTAAAGGGACATTTGCATTATTGATGAGGCATTCCTGTCACCTCAAACATAGACTATTTAAGGAAGAATAATTTTATGCAAACTGTGTATTGATGGACTAATGATCAATTGGCCTCTGCAAGGATATTAATATGCAATTGTTGCAGTGTGATGTGCATTCCAGTCATCCTTTTTGCATTTATAAAGGTATGATAAGAAAACGAAGGACATCTTGAAATGTTACAAAACAAATTAATTAAATGGCCATATATAGCCCTGGCTTTTCAGTTGTTTCGTTGGTTTTCATTTTTATGACATTTCTTTATATGCTTATGCCAGCTTTTTTCTTCTGGCTGTTCTGAATTCTTTACTATAGGCTTTTTTCATTAATTGTAATATTCATCATGCACGCTAGGTTAACAGGTGTTTTAGTTGCTACTGTATATAAAATATTATATTTTATGTAGTGTGACTATAATGATGTAGTGACAATCTGCATCTAAGCCTGAAAGTATCAATTTATCATTTTTGGTAATGCGTAGTCTATTTACATGCTGTAAAAAGTGGAGATGTTTGTCAGGGTTATAAATTGCGAAGACAAATTTACAAATTTCTTAAGACCTCTGCATTCAAAGTCATCTGCTAGACCTTTGGGTGTTACAAGACAGTAATCAATAAATCAATCCTGTTTGTTGTTCAAACAGTGATGCAAATAGTATCAGACAGAGAAGCCATTGTTCAACAAAGTCCTCCAATCAAGGCACTGATGAGATTACCAATTGCAATAAAATGGTTGTAGTGTGACCAAAGCCTTTGTATTTTTAAAAAAAATAGTTGCAAAATAAGATTTATGGAGCCTGATCTCACGGCAATTCGTACATATTTTTCGAAGTGCCAAATTCGTACTAATTTGTCCGATGTGAAGTCACACAAATCTTTACAAATTAGCCACCTTATAAAATGTATACGGATTTTTGCTAAATCGTTTTTTTTTTACGATTTGTCAATTCGTTTAAATTTGTATGAATGACCTACACCTGACCCCACCCCCTAGTCTACCTGTCAGGGTTTAGACAAATCGTACAAAATCATATGAATTTGTACGAATTAGCACAAATTTGCCACACCGTAAAATATGTACAAATTGGTCGTGTGGCTGTGTTGGATGCCTAATTATATTGTAGTATGACAGTTATCATAGCTTCTTGACAACTGTTTTGTTTTAAGAAAAAGCTGCTTGGGGGATTGACTAGGTTATGGACAATTATAAAAAAAAAAAACATTAGATATTAAGACATTCAAAATCTCTTTACTAACATCACAGCTTTTAAACTTAACAACATGTCCTTAGTATAGGGTTAGGGTCAAGAAGAGGGTTCAACTGCCTGCAATTATACATAAATTACAACCATTGCTATGATAACACTTACATGTAATGTTTTCATTTCATTTTGATTTATTAAAATGTTGTTTTGTAAAATTAACAGTAACTGTTTTGGGCCACCATTTGATAGACAGCTTAAATATGACATGAAGAAAAAACAATACTTTTTGAGAATCATTGCTTTACTGTACATGTAGAAAAACAGGCTCTCTTATCTTTATAAGTAGATGATTCACTAAATAAACATGATAAGAAAAATTTACACTGGCTGTGATTAAAAGCTGATAGAACCCCTGGAAACTGTTAAAAACTTATTGAGGGGTCATAGCAGGGGAAAACAAAAATCTTCTTAACATAATCTGCAATTATGGATTCAAGAAATATTTTGATCATTTATGATCTGCCATGTGAGCGTGATTACAGTGTAGATCAGGTAGATCTATAAAGCCATAAAGGCAAAGATAAGAGTGCAGGTGTGATTTGGTGCCCTCCTGAAGCAAGGTACCTTCTCTACAGTTGGTAGATGAAAGAAGCTGTTTTTTTTTTTGTCTTTAATATTTTCAGTCACAAGATGTTTTTTTAAATTTTTTTATAAATAAATAAAATAGTAATAATAATATATTCACCATCATGTCAATGTTATTTTAAAGTTTCTTTCAAATACTTTCTTTCCATCAATATAAATTTACTACTTCTTTTAGTTTTTTTTACATTACACACCAAGCTTTTCATATGATTTCCAGAAACTTGGAGTGTTTGTGGTGCTTTTTAAAGCTTTGATTTATAAATTAACTATGCTTTTAAACACATGAGAATTAGAGAAATGTTGTGATAGTGCCATAGAGCCAAAATATTTTTTTTCAAGGAACCCTACTTACTTAAAGGAGTAGATCTTCCAAAAATGAAAATTGTGTCATTTTTGCTCACCCTCAAGTAGTTCCAATATATATATATATATATATATATATATATAAAAATAAAAAAAGTTTGTAACTAGGATGTATTGGGTCACTATTGACTTCCACAATAGAAAAAAAAAATGTTTTCTGCAGAACGAAAAAAAGTCATACAGGTTTGGAACTACTTGAGGGTGAGTAAATGATGACACGATTTAAATTGGTTGAACTATTCCTCTAAGGTTGTTTAAGTTGGTATACGATAAAGTATTGTTACATTAAAGCTGCAGTTCGTTACTTTTGGCACTCTAGCGGTTAATAAACAGTACTGTGGAAAAAACCCAGTTTGGAAAATGGGTTCATTTTCTCGATCATTATATACATTTTGTTTATTTTGAACACAACAAAAGTTACGGACTGCAGCTTTAAATAAAAAAAAACAAACAAACATAAATAATGCATACATTTGTTATATGCGTTGATTTATTAAAAGTTATTTTTGCACAGTCAAAATGCTCAGATTCTTAATTGTCTTATCAGTCTCAGCAATATCAGATGATATGTCGATTTATACTGTTAATTGTGTTCCAATCAGTTAAGAGATAACAGGAAGGAACAAGCACAATATATTATGTAATGTTTCCTCAGAAGGAGTACGTGTGAAAAGCAGGTTCAGTTGTACTGATGACCATTATTATTGAATATTATGTATTATGTAACGGATGCATGACTGAACCCTAATATATCAAGAGTCAGTGTGGATTCTTCATAAGGCTTTATGCTCTTCCAGTTCTCCAGCCATACCATACCAATTTATTTATTTATTTGTATTAGTTTATTTTTTTTATTTTAACTATGTGAGCCTTATTACATTATAATCTACACATTGTATGCCTATTACAAATCTGACTTGATTTGTTTTTTGTTTTTTTACGAATTTATATGAGCAATGCAGCAGCAATATGTGTCACAGAGAGGCCATGGACTCTGTTGCCATTCCCAGTTAAATATTTCTCAATGTTCTAAAACTTTATTTTCCTCCGGTGTTTATAGCATGTTAGATAGCAGGTTTTAATTGAAGAGAAAACATGCTATAAAGCCATAAACTTAATGACAACTACTGTCAATCCTTAGAATGCTGTAAAATGCATATCTTCATGTCTCTTCTATTACCTTGATATAACAACGTCATGTCAACTTTGGACCCGAATCACTGTGAAAACTGAATCTTACCTGACTTCATCTAGAGTCAACTGGTTCACGATTATTCAGTCAATTATTGCTCATGTGTTAATCCATGGAATATACAGGCGGTTTTGTGGCCATAAATGAAATGAAATGAAATGAAATGAAATGAAATGAAATGAAATGAAATGAAATGAAATGAAATGAAATGAAATGAAATAAAATAAAATAAAATAAAATAAAAAAATTACATTTACAAAACACCCAGACCTTTCCTAAGACTTGTTTATTAAACTTTATAAATAGTATTTAGACTTTAAGAATGGCTCAATGAATGACCAATGCTTCAACATTGTGCATCTAATCATTAAAAGTAAACATAAATACTGTTTCTTCCTTTTTTTTTTTTTTTATTGTAAATGCTGTATATTAACACTAATTTGTGTTTCAGAATACAGCAGAAGATAAAACATTTTCAGAGGCAAAATAAAGCATAATAATGGTTATTAAAGGGATAATTCACCCAAAAATGATCCTGTCTTTTATTCAAATTTAAAGCATTCTAGGTGTATGTGACTTTCTTCTTTCAGACTAATCCAATCAGAGTTAAAATAAAAAAATTTGTCCAGACCCCTCCAAGCATTTGAATGGGTTTAAATGGGTGATAGCCATTACACTTCAGAAGACGTGAAATGATGTGCGTTTATTAATAATAAAACGTTCCTTATATGGCTCCGGGGGGTGAATAAAGTCCTCCTGTAGTGAATCCATGCATACAATAAATATCCATATTTCAATCTTAATAAGCTTACTTTAGCAAAGAAAATCTCTTGGCTCATTTTGAAATCCTTCTACATTTTTCTTCACAAATCCTCAGTTTGTGTTTCTAATTCATTATTTGGATTTTGTTTTTTTCTCTCTCTGCGCTCAACACTAATCAAGTAAAACAATGTGACTTCCGTCATCCACCAAGACAGCTTCCTGTTTCCACAGACAGCAGACGTAAGAGAAAGGTGCTTAAGTTTGAAATATTGATATTTATCATGCAAAAACACATGGATTCGCTACAGGAGGACTTTATTCACCCCCTGGAGCCAAGTGAGGGACGTTTTATTATGGATACGCATATGTTATTTCACGTCTTCTGAAGTGTTGTGGCCATCACCCATTTAAAGACTTGGAGGGGTCTTGACAATTTTTTATTATAACTTGATTTGATTCGTCTGAAAGTTTAGTCACATACACCTAGGATGGTTCAAAGGAGGTTTTTGGATGAACTATCCCTTTAAATCAATACAATTTACCAATTAATTCTTTAGAGTCTGAAGCTTAATAATTCAACTGAAACTGAAACAAACCCTCTAAAAATGTCAGATTCAAGCAACAGCAACTGCAAAATGAATAATAAGTAAATAAATAAATCAATAAATATGTTATTTTATGTTATGTTATGTTGGACAATTAATATGTGTGCCATAGACAAGAATGTAACAAGTACATCTGACATTATAAATGTCAGCAGTGATGTCCTCAGACACCAGCCTAAGTGAGAAAATAAAAAAAATAATAATAAAACTTGAGTAACTTAGCCAACTCTCCATGCTCCTTTCTCATGTGGATTAATCCAGCTTTCATCATCACATGGGATCACCTTGAACTTTGGCATCGTCATTATTTTAATAGCACTACCAGCAGAGTCACATTTCACTGCATACTCTTAGGCACGTTTTTAAAATAATTAACTGCATTCAACAGATAGCAAGAATAAAATGCCCGCCAGTGACCTGATTAATAGACTGATATACTGATAACAAAGCTGTGAACATTTATGAATGAAGCTGAGTTGGTAAAGGATGGAAAATGTGAGCAGTGTATGCTTGTGTGAAAATCACTACCATATTACAAGGTGGTACCACATTGCTATGTGGTTACTAAAGTTTTACTGAATGGTTATTAGCACATTGTTGGTGGGGTGCTATAGTGTTTTGAATGGTTGCTACGGCACAATTAGGTGGTTGCTATGGGGTTCTGGTTGGTTGCTCAGGCATTGCTTGGTGGTTACTGACAGGCCCAAGTCACTTCTAAGTCTATTTGACTCTGGTCTCTAGGCTTTAGCCTAAATTTATGTAACTGTTCCTCCCTATTTTTGGTTGATTTATTTATAGTTTCACATTCTCTCTTTGCAGAATACATTTGTAAAATGCAGAAACCTTCCCAATTAATATGACTGAGATGAACTAATTCCAAATATGGGTTGAGAACTGTCTAAAACCTCTCTAACAAAGGAGAGAAGTCTTTCTGCTTTGACAAGAATGCACCTTTTGCTCATAAAACACAAGTAACACATTTCATGTCACTGGACATTATGACAAATCATGGAGTTAGGTAATAAAATTTAATATGATAGCTCCATAAACCAAGATGCCTTTGTGTTTCCTTCCTCAGTAATCGAGACGTCAATGACCTTAGTGTAGATGATGTGTTTTACAATATAACTTTTACTGTCTGCTTAAATGAGTTATAGGTATAATGAGAGAAATTAAACAGCAATCCAGTAGCAGTAGCACGACCAAGGGGTTGGCAGGTAACTTATTTAATGGAAAATGTAGGCAATATTATAAAAAGTAGCTTCTTGAAAGTAAATTTTACATTAAAATAATTCACCATTTGATTTTAATGGATGCCTTCGAATGTGTTACATTACAATATTTGCCTAGATCCTAAACTGTGTATCTTGTGACTTTTTAATTTGCCAATTATAAATGTGTTTGGTATAGATTTTATGGTGCTACCTTACAAAAGATGGTACCATTATAATAGATTAGGACCCCAGGGAACACTGCAGTATTGAATAACTAAATAACATGATTTATGATTATGCTAAAGAAATGCAACATATTTCCCAAACATTAAACCCACATGGGATTTTCACATCTCATGGCCGTGTCAATAATTAGGTCAAACCTTTTTAAAATGCTGTATTATTTTAATTCAAAATATGATGGTGCACCAGGCTTTTATTATAAAACAAATCCCTTGTTGATGGTTAATTAATTAATTATTTTTTTTATTACATAAAAAGCAAACATATGAGGTTATTTTAAATATTGCTTAAAGCTTTAGCGACCCACGTCACCCTCATGGCAGGTGAGTTTTGCATAGCCAAGCACCTCATTTTACAACAATATATATTTTATCTGCAATTGTTATTAATGTGTTAATACATCTAGGCCACCAGCATTGGAAAATAAAGAATATTTGCCTAAATAAACAAATAAAGGTCTATAAAGGCACATTTCAAAATGAAATAATTGACTCGTAATACCATGAGGTGGCCCCAGCATAGAGTACCCCCTTGTTGTTGAAGGACTGTGGGGGTGCACCGCTTGGCAGTGATCTATAACAGGACTACTCCCCTTGTTCAAGATATTTAGGAAAGAAGAGACATGATGTTTTGTTGGGTGAGAGATTGAATTAGTAAAAGAAAAAAGAAAAAAAAACTCTGTGAGAGGTTCTTTGCAGTCTGTCTAAATTTAGGACCTGGCTCATGAAATGGAGATTTCCCAGACTCTTTCCCCATATTAAGTATACTCTACCTAGAGTAACGGGAGAAAATGAGGCTCAAAGCAAGGGTTCTCATGTTTTCCCTTCCTCTGGCAGGCCGTCACACACAGGAGCGTACAGCGCACTGACAGGTCCAACACCTCCTTAGAGTTGGAGGGAGATTTGGGCCATCACCATCAGTGACAGCAGAGATTAACAGTGTAATCCCATCTGAGAGCTGCGGGCTTTCTCTTAACTAGAATACATTCAACACATTTTACTGCTGTGTTAATGAATGTGTTAATGGAAGTCCTTTTAAGTTTGCTAAATTATTTCAGGTCAGTTTTTTGACCCTCTTTCTTCCATCCATCAGTACAATGAACCTGTTTGAAGTGGATTTAAAGTGAACAATTAGTAAAATAGCAATTGTGCTGAACATACCAAAAATTTACATTTCTCTTAATTCAGGTTCTGTTTTTTTATTCCCGTGCAGTGCAAACGAGATTTAAGAAGAGAATCCTTTGCAATCTGTCTGACTTTTGTTTCTGTCAGATTGTTAAGACTCTCGTTTCTTTGAACATCTCACAGAAATCTGGGAAAAGTGTCTGCACTTTATAGTATCTTCGTTTCAAGTGATTATTTGTTAAAGTAATTATGTCCAATTACACACAAATTTCTGCCTTAAGAAACTTGAACCTCCCATAGCGATTCATCTGCAATGCCATGCTGCACTGATAAATCTAGTTCCTGGCATTATCATTTTTATACAGTTAGGGTTAGTTTTGATTCCAGATGTTGAATTCCTAATATAATTTTATGGCTGTGCAACTAGTGTATGCTGAGCTACTGTGTTTACCATCGAGGCCTTATTAATGCCAGGAATTAAATTTTAATGAGAAATGTTGTACTTTTTAAAAATTATTATTATGTAAAAGAAGTAAGGCACCATAGCTTATGCCAGGGATGGGCAACTTTGATAGTGCCGAGGGCCAGTATTTTTTCTCCTTAATACCAAGTGGCCAGATTACTAATCAACGTCTTCACACATCTTACACCATTTTACACTGTTTATTTTTTTTATTGAAGGGAATTAAAATATAACTAATGTATTTTTTTTTCATTAACTATATTTTTTTTTCATTAACTATAAAAGGTGTGCTGTTATGCTAATTCAGAAGAAAAAACAATGTTGTAAGTGGAAAGAAATATTACCCCAACAAGCCAATGTAAATTTCTCGATTTCATGGTCTTTAAATTTTTTAAAACAAATGTACAGAGGTCCTTTTTATTAGTGGCCAACAAAACAACTTAAGAGGACTGTTAAAAAATGCATTTTCAAAAAAAATGTTATTCAAAATGGTGCCATATAATAATTATAAATGTATGTGTGTGTGTGTGTGTGTGTGTGTGAATATATATATATATATATATATATATATAAAATCAACTTCACATTTCAGCCTTTAAACAGTTTGAAAGAAAAGGGATGAGATGTTCTTAAGAGCTCTTTATCCTTTTAACTAAAATCTCTGTTTACTGTGATATATACCTTGGTCTTGATCTTTGCCATAATGAGACTTTCAAGATGTACTTAGCTTTTTGTGACTGCATATCAGCCATATCAGCAGCACCAGTGAGTATCATGTGATACAGGAGATAACACAGACATGTGTCTCTCAATTTAAATTTAAAGCTCTTTATTGTCATTGTATGGGTACAAGAAGTTATTTTCTGTGAGGCCTTTGTGTCGTAAGGATTTGTTTCAAATAAGTCATTGGTAAATATTTGCCTGAATACTAATAGATAGAATAATACTACTATAATACTAATAGAAACGTAAATACACAAATTGGTTGAGATTTAAGTAATCTTTTTTCGTTGAAATTCAGTCTTTTTTAACTTTGCTAAATCATGCAATTTAACCTTTTAGCCCTTGTTAGTTAATTTCATAACTGTTTAGATAGAGGGTCTATAATGGTCTTAATCTTGCAATGTGACCCTAAAGATCAATGGGAGATAATGAATAATAGGGATTTTAAGCATGAAAAGACCAGTGAAGCACATGAACAACTGCTTGATTCCCAGTTAGACCCAGCACATTTTTTGGACAATAATGTAAATGAGTGGAATTTCCCCATGTTGCATAGTCACAGTCATTATTTTATACTAACGCCACACTGAAGAAGAAAAAAATGAAATGCTGTACTAAATTGAACTTGTGCTTGTGCTGCTGACATGATTTATTCTTCAATCACATAGCATTTTTAAGAGATGTGCTTTTAGCATTTTAACCTGGTGGACCATACAATGGATGAAAGAAAATAAAATAAAACATAGAATGAGCTCAAAGCAATATCTGAGCCAAGAAAAAAAATAAGGGAACACTAAAATAACACATCCTATATCTGAATGAATGAAATATTTGTTTTAAATACTTTGTTCTTTACATATTTTTTTGTTCTTTACACATTTGTATTTGCAGACAATAAAATCACAAAAAAACATTTTTAATGGAAATCAAATGTATTAACTCATGGAGGTCTGGAATTGGAGTCACACTCAAAATTGAAGTGGACAAAAACACTACAGGCTGATCCAACTTTGATGTAATGTCCTTAAAACTAGTCAAAATGAGGCTCAGTAGTGTGTGTGGCCTCCACGTGCCTGTATGACCTCCCTACAATGCCTGGGCATGCTCCTGATGAGGTGGCAGGTGGTCTCCTGAAGGATCTCTTCCCAGACCTGGACATTAGGAGGAACCCAAGGCCAACCGCACGGTCATATGGATCTGAGGATCTCATCTCTGTAACTAATGGCAGTTGTTCACGTTTATGTGTTGAGCAGTGTATTATGTTTGTTTGATTATTTATTTATTTTTTTACAAGCCAGAAAGGAGATATGTGTAATATTACTAAACAGACTAAATTAAGGTAACGTCACTTAGTCAAAATTCACATTCTAACCTCATTCTTTACAATTGGCACAATTTCATGGTAATCTAATGTGAAACAACAGTCAGAAGGACATATATTTTGATTAAAACCATGTGGAGACTACAGGTCATTCTCTCTAGCTGGATTACTCTTACATTGACTGATGAAATATCTCCTGACGCCAGTGCTCGAAGGGTGTCGGAAAAATACCATCTTCTCTGGAAGAGCCTTTCTCTCAACCCTTCAGGCAGCCTCACCTCCTTCCACAAAACCCCTCTGTACATTAATTAAAGTCCTGAGGCAGGCTGCATACAGAGCCTCAACTGCGGATTAGTGGATTATGATCTAGGGAGGGTCTCTGTCGCCATGGAACAGTTCCTTTAGTGACGGGCATTTCCCTGAGTCCCACTGGCACCTCACTAAATTAAGATCTACTAAAGAGGGATTGAGTATTGTATCCTTTTCTGCAGGGGGTATAGAAACAAGAATAAAAGAGGCCAGAACGACAGTCCAGGAGACAGGAACGAGAAAAGAGAGATTGTGTAAAAACCGCAATAAGACATACTGAAATTGAAAAAGCACAACTAAAGTACTCTCTGTATGCAGGTGTTGTGAATTGTTCTTTGCCACTTGTTCTCTTTGGCCTACAATATAGTAACATTTTACACAAAAACATGGCGAACATGACCCCAAATCTGTTTGGTAACACAGACCTTATTATTTTCCAAATTTTTAGTTTTGCATCAGAATGAACCGGGCACTTAAGATTTAATCGGAACATTGAAACATGAGGAGCTGAATTCCACAAAAGACAACAGGAAATCATAAATCGGCCCATGATTCCCTGTTGCCTGCCTGATGCAAGCAGATCCAATAGACATTGTCACAGGACAGATTGCAACATTAACACAAAAGAACATGTATTGAGAATCCAAACTCAAGAAGGAGATTGTCAATATTTGGCAAATAATCAAGATAAGGGTCAAAGACACAGGACATCATTTTCATTACATTGGTAAAATAATTAAAGATTTTGTTGAATGGATCTCCATCCCCCAACTCAGGACCAGACTGAAATTCCTGATGAGACCTTTAACCTCTGGTCTTCACAAAACTGCCCTCACGTTCACAGAACTGGCACAAAACTACTTTTTCATGACTATTCAGGCTTAAAATACACTAAACCGGACTTAAATCACTGATGTGCATTACTGCATAGTATATGTAACCCACACCTTGAACCATCATCTGTTAGTCACTCATTATATTTGTATTTTGAATAACTATTGAATCGCTTATAGTTTAATATTCAATTTCCTTGCTTGAAATGTTTCTTTCCACCAATTCTTGGTCAAATGTATCATATTCATGTTATAGGAATCATGTCTAAAATTATATTCTGCAAGAGCGGGAAAATTCAGACCATGTGACTGATAAGATAACATTTGGATTCATGATTTTGGAGGAGAACCAAAACACCTAAATGAACCCTGTGGACAGATCACCAGAACCAAATGCACACAAACACACACACACACACACACACACACACACACACACACACACACAAATACACTATAAATCCTTTGCACAATCTGACATGTGCTTAATATTGAATTGGAAAGTAGGTGCTGGGCGTCTGACCAGAGGAGAACTGGCCCCAACTAAGCCTGGTTTCTCCCAAGGAATATCTCTTTCTCTCCTCTGTTCTCTCATGTATGGGGTTTTGTTTCCTTGCCGCTGTTGCCTCTGGCTTGCTTAGTTGGGACACCTAATTTCTAGTGATTATCATTATTTTGATTACAGATACCTCTGCATTTGATAAATAAACAGTTTAATCTTGTCATTATACATTACCATCACTCTTTTCTCCTACTTGATAATGTTCAGTGCTTTGCTACAATCTTTATTGTTAAAAGCACTATATAAATAAAAGTGATTGATTGAGGAGCAATATCACCACTAGCTAGAATGATATCTATTGGTATTGATATCTATTGATATCTATCATGTATTAAAACATGATTTTGGGATGTGTCCAAAGATGAGTTTAAAAGCTCAAGACACTATTCAAATTATGGTCTTAGTATGCTCTTAGCCCGGTTTTAAACTATATTCTTAGCCTCAGCTTTTGTAGCCCCGTTTTTAAAACTATGCTCTTTGCCACCTTTTGAGTTCTTCTTACTGTTAAATTCTAACAAAACAGAGGTGTTAATTATCGGACCTAAAAACCCCACAATGCCTGGGCATAGGAATTAACATAATCTAGACTGCTTTCTAACACTTGATGGCTGCTCTGTCAATTCTTCTTCATTAGTTAGGAACCTAGGTGTGCTGTTTGATCTTTCATTTGAAAGCCTTGTTTCTATCATCTGTAAAACTGTGTTTTTCCATCTCAAGAACATATCTATATTGTGTCCTATGCTCTCAACCTCAAATCCAGAAATGTTAATTCATGCGTTTATGACCTCAAGGTTAGATTATTGTAATGGTTTATTGGGTGGTTGTTCTGCACGCTTGATAAATAGACTACAGCTGGTTCAAAATGCAGCAGCTAGAGTCCTTACTA